>LS506817.1:249282-383878 GCA_900490845.1 Pristionchus japonicus
TATCACTCGAGAAGGATGCACATAGCTACTGATAATTGCATGAACGGTAGTTGCGCTGCTCATATTTTGTATGTTCGCTAGGGAATAATAAATAAATACCAATGAACCAAAAATATCGAATCTCAATCGGCCAAAAAACATGAAAATTTAGGGAAAATGATATTCTTGGTGAAAATTTTATTAGCACACGTCATATATGTTCCATATCGTCAAATGGGAAGGGGTGAGAGAGTCTGCCAAAATGGAGAGAGAACTCTTTCGTCATTTCGAAGTAGTTTAATGAGCAAAGACTTCGAATTCGGATCGGTCAACTCACATGTCCATTCCTGAACACGGCCGCATGACGAGCTGGCTGAGCCGCGTCAGCGCCGTATCTGAAGTCAGTTCGTGATCAGATACCGTAATATCGAGGTACCGTACCTGATCTCGTCCTTGTCCTTCTTCGGGACTCGATTCGTTCCGTAGAGTAGTCGGTACTGTGCCATGTCGAGTGGCGACTTGCCCGCCATGTCTTGCTTGACTTCACCACTGGAAATGACTCAATTTTCGAAGGAAACTCTTTATTTCTTTTTCTAAGCTCAAATAATGCTCCAGAACCGTTCTCAACAATATTATTTCGAAATGTAAGACCGACCGTTGGATCTTCTTGTAGAAGAAGACTGCTGCCTGGGCGATCTTTGCCGCGTGTTCGAGTTGTCCAGACTGACCCTGCAAGAATGATCTTTGGTCGCTGAGCAGTTATTTCAATAGCGGCAGTTGTCGATTCAATATGCTGAATGTGTGCTAATCATCCCTACTTCGCGAAAGTTTCTCTATGAGCTTTTCCATGTTGTTCACGCTCTGTCACCCACAATAGTAGTCTTATTTTAGATTCAGTTAAACTCATTCATTCAAAATTGTGCGGAAGAACTTTTCGGATTCGAATCGTTGTGGATCATTGCAACCAGGAACAAACTCATTCAATGGTATCACCACTCCATTGCATAACTAGATCCTGGAATCGGACCTGATACTCAAACTTGGGGAAGTTCACTCCGGGCGAGGTCACGACGGGCAGCGGATCTCTCGATTCGAGGTAGGCTACGTTCAGCCACCATGGGGTGAGCTGTAATGTTTTTGATTTCTCGTCTGACCAAATCTTCTCTGACTACAGATCCACTGATCAAGGACCAAAGATCATTGCCTCACCCAGTTATTGTGCTTCTCGGCCCTCGCAGCGAGTGCTGCGTCCAGCTGAAGCATCTCGGAATCGGCGAACGATTGGACTGACTGGAAATCACAGAGTTTCTCTTTCTAGTCATGAGATCCTTACTGTATTGCTATGGCATTCTGCTACGTACGATGACACTACCCAGTAGCATCGCTGCTCTATCAGACGTTCAAGTGATGAAACATAACCAAACGAACAACAACTTTTTACAAACTTCTAGAATAAGTGCAAAACCTTGAGCGTCTGTTTGAACTCCTTGGGCGATTCGATCGCCTCTGCGAAATCAAGGAAATGTTTGAGGGTGTGGATGCCATCGGGGACGGGGAGTTTGGGCAGTTTGGAGACGGGAGAGGAGAAGTCTGGAAAGGATCGAAGATCAATTGAAAATAGAGATCAAAGTTCAACCCTACAGATCAAAGATCTCACCTCTCCTCTGCCCCGAAGGCACTGCTCCTCCCTTCGCTGCAGCTGCCGAATAGTACATTAGCTCGGGCTGCAATGAAACAAGAATGTAGATCAAGAGCGATTGATTCGTTTCCTTATCATAGTGACGGCAGGGAGTAAACAACATTGTATTGTGCCTATGTTGCGAGTACCATGACCCCTCTAATCATGATAGTAAAATGGGGAAAACGTGACTGTTAGCGCAACTTTGGGGGCCAGAAACTAGGCGAAATGGTTGTAAATCGTACAATTTCAGCGGGTTTTCTCACAGGAAAGGGCGCGATAAGGCGGGTGATAGGGGGAGTCTAGTGTAGTGAGACTACTCTCTCAGAGGTATGTGATTAGATAGTGGGAGGGAAGCAGTGAAACGAGAAAGAGAAAGGGATGAATACAAAGTACGCTGAGGGTTCTTTGATCAGAATGCACTAGGAAGAACTTTTTTGCGCGAACTTTGACCTGAACTTCGAAATAGAGGAAAGTGAAACGTACCCTGATGCCTCTGAACTGTCTCCATGCCTGTAGAGGGGACGGCATCCTTGGACGGAAGTGAGAGTTAGAGTGGAAGGGCGGCACTCTATTGATAGCGCGGCGGCGCGGGAAGGGGTAGGAGCGAGGGCGAAATGGCAGAATGAGTGGACACACGCGCGTGGTGTTGGAAGACACAACGCTGTCTCTCGGTTCCGCACGCTCTCTAGTTTCTCTGACCGGGAGGGGAGCTCGACCAGAGGGGATACCTATAGGTAGTAGACGGGACTGTGAGAGTGATAGATCTGTGGGGTCATAAATGTGTGTTGATTTGAATAGGACGCATATTGTTGGGTGCACTTTGCACAAACTATGTGGGGGTACTCCCAATCGGAGAGCTCACATCATACGTGATAATTTTGTAGTGGAGACACGAGAGGGACAATAAAAACTATACCGACAGGATATGAATGAGAATTAGATATGGGGTCTTATGTGGTCCAGTTAAAAGCTGAAATATATAAATCTTCAGATTTATTTTTTTTTCAAAAAAAAATCGCGTAATAATAGTGAAAACGAAAGAAATCCTATTTTGCCATTTTTCATCAGAGCAAAAATGCCACGAGCCGGGATCGAACCGGCGACCTTTAGATCTTCAGTCTAACGCTCTCCCAACTGAGCTATCATGGCAGACGTTTCTTTGGAACTGAATTATGATTATCACACTGTCGAGAATCCGAATCTAAATGTCTTCCGGAAGATGATTGGAAATTGCAATGATCATAACGATTGGAATTTAATTAACCTCATTGGACTCGTGTGAGCATCAGCTAGAGAAAATGAAAAATTAAGTGAAAAAATGAACAGTGCATTGCATACTAAATCTTTTTTCAGTGCCAAGTTTCCACTGTTCCTTCCGGAGACTCGTAATTGTCAACGAACCATTCCGTTAAGCACTGGCCACTCCAACAAGGAACTCTGAGTCATCATCTATCACATGCCCTCTCAAATCTCTCCCTCCCCATGTCCTAACACAATAGTGTAAATGAGGACCCTTCTTGTTCTCTCTTCTCCCTCTTTTCTCTCTTCCTCTTTTTTCTTCTTCTCTTCTCTAGGCTCAATCTCGTTCCACGATATCCGAATCGTTCAAAACGTGAATGAACAACCATCAGACGTAAGGATAATTAGTAAACAATCAGTCATGATCATTAGATCATTGCTCCACCCTCTCCTCCCTCTCCTCCTCCTTCTTCTTCCTCTCTTCTTCCTCTTCTTCGTCAGTTGTTCATCTCTCTCTCTCTCTCGAATCTCTTCGTGTCTCTCGTAACAACTTGTCAGATGGTTAGTAGTGCTTTCCACCTCGTCACGAACGAATTCCGGAGACTCTTCTGTGTCTTTCGGACCGCATTTCCTCAAAGGGCCTTGCATGATTCAAGTTTTTAATTGATTTGCTCGCAACTGAATTTAACTTTCTCTGAAACTTCTGCAAAAATCTAGATGCCGAGAGCAACATCACTTGATGGCTTCGTCCAATCTGAACTGTTTCATTGCTCATTTTCACACATTTATTGTGAGCGGTCCACTCCGAAATGAGTCACAACTTGTCCTCAAGTCCTTATGTCATCTTGAGGTCTAGAACAATCGACTGTTGCCTAATAAAAATACCCGCAGACCCTTACGGTACTAGAATCTTCCGAGTGGAATCTAGTGTTCATTGTAATACCATTAGGACTGAGGAATTCGCGAGAAAGAGGCGTTTCCATCTCCTTTCTTCCTCCCAAGAGCACTCATTTCCCTCTTCTTATCTTGAAACGTACGCAGAGAGATTGCTCATTTCACTGCTCATTTCGACTGGGCGAGTGGTCTTGGTCCTTGTGTTCAGTCCGGTTGCATTTATCAGACACTCATCTCAGGCTATGTATTTTCAACCGGCTATTCGTGAATCTATCAGTTCATTCCCGCTGCATCCACCTTCTTCTCATTGCAAATATCTTCCAGATGGCGCCAACAGTAGCCTCGTTTCTCTCACGGAAGAAGGGCAGAGACAGCTCGTTCAATGATGATCTGGGTATGACTTTTCTGACTTTTTTCGTTTTTTACCTTCAATATTCAATCCTGAAATTTCCAACAACTATGAACGAGTTAAGCATGAGGTAGTGGCATTTCAAAGTATTTCAAAGCCATGTGGTTCCAGACGCCAATAGATCAGCCTTCTGACTAATAGTGTAAAAATGTCTGAACATGAGGGATGATATCTGCCAGTGAGGAAAGCAATGATGATCTATTCATTTTGCATGCTATCTCGTTTCCCTGACCGGCTTGAAAACGCGTAGAAACAGATACTTTTGCTTTTCGAATTCCAGAAATGAACAGATGTCTTTATGACATCCCGGAACATGATGATTTTGACAGTGATTGATCGGCTTTCTGAGCGATTTTAGAGAAATCCAGCAGGAACTTCTTCGATTTCTGGACGATCCTTGACAGATTCGTATGAAATGCTAGGCAGGAACTGATAATGATGGGGATAAAATAGTCGAGGGATGAAGATTGGCTGAAGACGAAGAAATGCCACTGAGCGACACGAGAGAACCAAAAGTCACTAAAGATCGAGAAACAGCGCACGCTTCTCTCATTTCAACATGCCACCAATTTTGGAGAGATCCCATTTCACGTTCCCGGTCCAATTTGAGATCGAGGCCAACTGGGTGGCACAAAAATGTAGAAAAATCCTTTTTGAATGGTGTTCATGCAACAAATAACGCTTTAAGGCGCTCCTGCACTATCCTTTACAATAGGGCGAAAATGATATTAGTTTCCATATTTTCCTAAATGAAACCCGTTCTACACAGAGTTGGTATAAGATTGATAGATGAACTGATATTCAGAATCAAACAATGAAACCTATCCTAATTGCAGGTTCAGTCTGTTTCGCGGTTCTCGCCTTTCTCTCCATTGGATTCGTCCTCTTCTCACTCTGTTTCATCGTCACGAAGACCCTACAGGTAGGGTTCTGATCAGTTATGAGTGCTGATTTCTTCCTTTCCCGAACTCTTTCACCGATCAGAATTAGGAATATTCTAGCCCGGAAAGATGAGAAAAAGTGGAAATGACAATGATGGGGATCCTGGGTATCGAGTCTATCCAAGAAACGCCTTGTGAACAACAGCATATCCGTTTGCATAGTAGTAAGTTGATCCTGATCGAGCAATATAGTGGTTAGGTTGTCACGTCAGCAGCTTATTTACTAGTATTGTTCATTTTACTTTTGTAACTGATACAAAGGTAACTTGAGGCGCCTTGTGAACGATTGATTCTTTGCTGTCAGTTTACTCAGGGCCTTGCTTCAATGCTTCACACTTCAATCATTTGATGAACTGGCAAATCGAAGAGAGAATCAATCGAATGACGAAGCCAATCGAACTATTGTTAGACAGATCATTAGATACGACTAGATACATCGACTTAGCTAAATTCGTCCGACCCTTGACCCTCTCGCCCCCTCTCACAGATCATATTCGAGGAAGTGGCGGGTCGAATAACAGAACTTCTGACAGCTGAGATCGGTCTCGAGTTCGCTCAAAATTCAGAAAACCCGAGCAGTGAAATGGGAGATGAGGGTGTAATGCCTTCCGTTTTGTTTATCTTTACGAGAGTCATTGAGAGAGGAGGAGGGAATATATACCGCAGTCGTGCGTCAGAGAGAGGGAGATCACTTCCTGATCGCTCGATGAGAGTTCGGTAGACTTTGAAAAAAGAAAAATCTGAGGGTATAGTGTGAGATCGATGGGAAGAATACTGGATATTGCGCCAGGAATCGGTGGTTTGGTCTTGTCGAAGGGCAGGATTGCTTTCAGACAACACTGGGTTAGCTAATAAGCTTGTAAGGTGGTTTTACAAACTAAGATGGTTTCGCCGAAAAGCGAATAAGCTTGTTGTCATATTTTCTTTGCTGTTCAATAAGGTTTAGTTAGACAAAATGAGTGGGCATGCAAAACGGAAGGAGTAAGACGAACTTCTCCCCATTCCAGTGCTACAAGGCGCACGAGCGGAAGAAGAAGCGACGAGAGATGGGCGATGATGATGATGTTGTGGAGATTACGGAGGACGAGAGTAGTGCTGAGGTTAGTCATTCGGTACCTTTGCTTTCCTGAGGAGCGGTCGTAGTCTAAATCCTTCTAATCACGCAGCTTTCTGCCCGATAGAGAAGGGTTAGCGATCTTATTTTGAATAATCTGCGTAGGCGGGGCACTGATTCCTTTCTTTTTAGATAACAGTGGGAATCAGTGCGCTGCGATCAAGCTCTAGAAGCTCTATCCGGCACATTTCTTCAGATAGAGATCATTTATCATCACAGAGACCAAACGAACAATAATTGTGTGCATAAACGGAAATCGTGGAACCGGATAGAGTCATACAAAAAGGAAAGATTGGAAAGAAAAGGATTGCAGTCAACCGATCGACCGACTATTCTCGTCAAGGCCAGTGGACTCTCATCAGGACAAGAAGATGAACGACGATTGATGAGACACTGATCTTTGATCTTCGATCTCCCGTAGTCTACCCGTCGGGTCTCATAAGGGTCTCTCATAGTTGCTGGTAGTTCCGGTTCTCATCCTCCTCTGGTCCATTGCCAACCCGCAGCACCGGTCCCTCAGACGCTTTTCGCATGTTTTTCTTGTGGAACTGCAATTGATTAGCTTTATTAATTAGATAATCAGCACTAATTACTTACCACTCCATCGTATTTCCGCACGAATATCTTGAGTAATCGCATTAGTAGTGAGAAAAATTCGACAGCGGTGAGCACAGAAGCGCCTGAATTTGAGGGATTATCGATTTTTTTTAGATTATCAATTTTCGAAAATGAAGAACAATTAGAAAATTAGGCTAACCTAGCCACAGGCCGGCCTGTCCGCCAATGTCGGAGAGCACGTTTACGATCTGTAATTGTGTTCTTTATTATTCTTTTGTTTGGATCAACCGCTTCTTTAATCTTTATCGATTTTGCTATCCAACTCGTCTCCCCTTGCTCATTGTACCTTCCCACCTATCTATTGTATCTATTATCGCACCTGATACTTAAAAATTCGAAATTCGAATACTACGAAATGAAGAAAGAGTCTGATGCTCTCTCCATTTTGCATACTGTCTTACCCTCTTCCCATTCGAAGACTTCAAACCGCGGAGCGCGAGTTCTTCAAATCCAAATCGGCAAGCATACCTGATACGACTGTGATTCCCTGATAATTTCGTAGCTCATCTGCTCGTAGTAGATCTCGAGCATTGCCGCGTGCTCTCTGATGAGTAATTAGAGAGTAATTAATATGTTTAATTAGTAGAATTTAATTAGTAAAATTCCAATCATTATCTCATGTTCCCTGTACATGTATTAGCGTGAATTCCAACGATTGATAAACTATTCCGGATTGCTTCTTCTTTTTCTCAAAGAGTTATCTGTAGGGTTCTCTTATTGGAAAATAATCGCTATTGGAAGATCGACTCTCTCCCTTCTCATTTTCCAATAGCGACCCAGAACGGCGCGGTCTCTTTTTGGAAAATGATTCTTATTGGAAAACCATTCCTTATTGGATTTCCAATAAGGAATGGCCGACCGGATCCCCTTGTTTCCCCTCTCGAAATGATCGACTATTCCTTATTGGAAATCCAATAGCTATTGGAAAAATCCAATAAACTCTCAGATTCTTATTGGAAAATGAGAGGGAGGGAAAATCCTTTGTTCTCGCTATTGGAATTCCGGAAAATTTTCCAATAAGAGAACCCTAGTTATCTGATGACATTTAGAGCTCTTCTTCGAGCTTTTACATTCGTCACTCACGTCAATCACGTTTGCGAGCAATGACAACATGCTCTCAATAGATGCTCACCTGTAGTATTTGATGCAGTCCTTCTCCTTGTCGCAGGCCATGTTCACACTGCCCGATGGCCACTTTGCAGCTGAGTAAGTGGTGGAGTACGTGTCTTGCTGGCAGGGTTGGAGGCAACTGAAGTGGGATCAAAGATCAAAGATCAATATTCTAGACTTGTCTGTGTCTCGATTAAATCTGCTTTGATCCCGCTCTCATTTTTTATTCACCCTCGGAACCCGAAAGACAAGATCGCAGTGGAGAATTCATACACCGACAAGATTCTGCTAATGATGAATAATTGAAACTAATGACTCACTAGCACCGCCTGTTCGGCTTGTTGTTGTACTTGACTGCGTGTTCGATCAGGCACGAGGCTTCAAGTTGTTGTTGTTTTTGTTGTTTTGTTGTTATTGTAGTTGTTATTGTTATTGTTTCACTAACTCTGCGTCGCATTCAAGCACGGCGGCCGTCGATCGTTGATGGTCGGCAGTCGGGGATCGTAGCACTTGCAGGCGTTGGTGATCTCCTCCTGGTAGCACGACTTGTAGCAACCCTGGAATGCAGAGTTTTCAAGGTCTTCGAGTGATCAAGGTTTGCTGGAAAGCCCTGGAATAGAGGAACGAATTGGATTCACCTTGGCCAACGAACTCAATTTGAACCCACTTGAACATTTGGGCAAATAACTCAATCATACTGCTAACCCTGCAAGAGAGAGGTGAATCAGATTTTGGAAGACCAAAGAACTGCACAAGGTTCGCCATTCTCTGCATTCGGCTACCATACAATTAGTAAGCTACATAGAGCCTTAAAGGATGACTTCAAAACTTTCACAAGGCATGAGAAGGGAAAATATTAGCGGAGGAAGTGCAAATATTCATGGATATCTCACCTCCGGTTCGTACTCGTACTTCTTGTAGATGTAGTTCGTCCCTAATGGAGCCTCGTTCGGCACGCAGTTGCCGCCATCCGAGTTGTTGAGACGGTTCACTTTGCGCTGAAGTGAGATTTGTAATGCACAAATAGAGTCTTCTGAGAACGAGATGATAGCACAGCACACTGCGCTGATTTTCTGAACTATAAGAATGCGCGTTACCATCGAAATGCCGAAAGACGACACGATTCCGGTGGGCGCAGAGTAGCCGAACGTGTCGGGGAACGGGTTCTCCTGAATTTTATTTCGATTACAAATGTAAATTTAAATTTAACTAAATGTACCTTCTGCCCATGGATAGCAATGCGCACTCCCACAGCATCCGTTGTTGGCAGGTAGTCGGAGGCGTTGACGAAGACCATGAGACGGAGACCTGGGAAAAACAATTTGTATGACGTAATCTTCGTAAATTCATCATCTTATGTAGAAAAGATTGGAAAATCTGACCAGATCAACTTGTGAACAATGAGGGTGGTTGCTTACCATAACTCGGCCCCGCTCGTGAACTTGTGAATGATCGGCTCGGATTAGCATTGAATGTGTAGCAATTGCCGAAGGTGTGGTCGATAAACAGTCTGAAATTAGATGTCTTGAATTTCACTCCATTCAGGGTCAAAGAAGCGAAACTCACTTGAAATCCCTCTCGATATCGCACTGATTCCCATTGAACGAGCACATCTTGATGAACTCAGATTTACCGTAGCTCAAAGCGATCCGTCGTTGGACTGGAAGCGCAGCCATCTTCAGGATCAGTCTGGAATTGCGTAATTACTAAATTAATTAGTTAAATTAGGTAATTAAAACTCACTTCTCCTTAGTCTGCGTAGTAATCGCCACTTGATCAGTCATGTTTTCGTATCCCAACTCTTTGAGCTGCTTGAGAAAGTCCTGACGAAATGGACTGCCCTTCTTAGGCAGTGTCTGAAATGTGATAGCGTTCATTTTTTCTCGAATTTTTGTTCACTTTTCTTAGCCAAACTACTTTCAGAAGTATTATTTTCACTGAAGGAAAAAGCAGTTCATCATTTGCCATCCCCGAATTATTTCTCCACTTTCAATCTCTTCCATTTCCATCGGAGATGAGATTCGCTGAGATGCGGAAAGGTCAATCTATCTTAGGGTGGGTCGGAAAGGCGCTTTTTATGGGGAGAGGGGTAGGTCAAATGGCGCTCGAGGGAATTGCTAGTGCTCTTTCAAGATGATCTCGCTTCTCTGACGGCGAGATAGCGTGCAGAATGGAGAGTGCTCTCACCTTGCCTCGAAACTCCCAGATGCGTCGAAGCCGTTGGACAGACTTGAGCAAACAGTAGTCGTGATTCTGCAAAACTAGTGTTTAATATGAAATAAAATCACAAAAATGCATAAATCTAAAAAAGCCAGTCCTCGATAACGGCAACTCACCGTATTGCACAGACACGGTTTCATCGTGTCATTCCCGTCCGCAGTCGAGGGCAGATTGCAGTAGCCGCCGTCGTTGCAGTCAGGGCAGGCGTCTTCTTTCCAGGTACTGCAATATGGATGCATTGAGGGCCGCTTACTCATAAACTCATAATTGTTCATTCCAGATAATGAAATCTGCGACAACTTTGCCTAATAGAGCTAAAAGCATTGGATGAAGGTAGAAGTGGAGAAAAATTTTACTTGTAAGCGTAGCACGGCCACGGACTCGAATCGGCGCGGTCGTAGTTGCAGATGCACGACTGAAACGGTTCGATTTTGATCATAAAGTGGATGTTTCAAAGCTCATAAAGTTCTCATCGTTCTTTCATTACACTATGCCGCAGTCTGTGCGAGGCCAAGGCTTGCAGCAGAGATTTGAAGACGTACCTTATTCAGCGACTCGGGCACCGTATCCTTCTGCATGCACTCTTGACTATCTCCCTTGAAGCAGTCGCAGTTCGAGATGACCGGCTCGTATTGAACGTAGCGGAAACCGCCTGAGATAGGAAGGTTGTCGTGTATATTCATGTATTATTTATCATATCGAACTCAATCAAAAGAAGTCTGCTTGGGGTAGTAAAATGTAACCAAGATAAGTTTTCCACTCCGTCGGTTCCTCGTTACGGGTTGAGTCTATTTCAATGAGCCCCATGATAGAGTTTCGAAAGACTGATAAATGTGGATACCACAGCTCCCCACCTATCACTCATCGTGTGCAGAATCATGTTGTTTTCGCTGTGCAAACGTGCTGAAAACTCGAAGAAGCTACTCATAGCGCAAGTGATAAATAGACTGCATGCCTTGGGGAATAGAAGAAGAGGTGCGAACATTTATCTTTGGTTTCACCCCCCCCCCCCCCCAATAACTCCCACCCACTTGCTTCGTTTCACAAAAAAAAGAAAGAATATTGATGTTTCTCAAATCTCACCATTATTCTGGAACCCATCATCGGCGCCTCTCCTCTTCCTCCTGCTCTCTTCTTCTGTGTGGGCGTCATACGAGTAGGTCACGGCTTGGTGGAAGGCGTCCAACTGAAGATGAGCAGTTTCTTTCAAGCGAAAACGTAGATACAGATATATTGTAAGGGATGGAATCAAAGTTATTATAGCAGATTCAGCTGAGAGATAGGAGGGGGGGGAGAGAATGAAGGATACTGACCGTTTCCCGTATCTCATGAACCGTCCTCGCCAGATGGTTCTTGAAGGGGTTCAGATTGCACACTGTGATGGCGGGAAAGGGCGCCGAGCCGAATTGGAGCTGAAAGAAGCGGTTTCATTCACTCAATTTCGAATACTCCTTTGTTTCATTGCCATTCGATCGGTTTTTGAGACAGGAGCAGAACCACGCTCGTTTTCTCTCTCAGTAGTAAGGAGCTGAACCCAATGAACCGGTCAAAAGATCAAGAGCAGACTTTCAATTTGTCAAAGAGACGCAGTGTTTTAGACACCACGACACGGTCATTTCAGATGCAAAAAGGCATAAATCTCTTCCAACGCACTTCCCGTTACGGTCCATGAACTCCTACTAGGAAAAGTGAGAACACTTTGTGCTTTTGTTCTTGTTTTTCGCATCATTATTCAATAGTGGCCGATGTAATGAATAAAAGATCGCCACTAAACTAGGCTAGGTTCTTTGGCATCTTGTCATCAACAAGAATGTAATTAGATAATTAGCCATTAGGCCTCAAGCGAGATGGAATGATCTCTTCAAGCATTGGGTTCATTTTATTGAGGCATGCAAGAAGTCAGAAATACTCTGACATGAATTTCACGGGGCCTACTCTTGATAAATATGTTCATATTCAATCCATTAGCAAAACCTCGACGTTGACGATCTTCTCCCTCTTATTGTACTTCTGGAAGACGGAGTAGCACTGATACGAGCAGAGACTGACTGAGACGATCCAGAAGAGAAACCAGAGTAGCTGGACAGTTCGGTGCTTCGAACCGAGGGCCTGCAATTCAAAGATACATATTAATTTTTCTATGAAACGAGTCACAAAAACAGGTCACTATTGCATTGCTAAGAGTGTTATCCCCATTGTTCACTTCCAAAGTTTTTTTCAAGAAAAGATTAATTTAAACTTGCAGAGAAAAATAAAGTAAGATATGATTGCAAAAAAAACTTGGGAAGAGGACATTGGGGACTACAACTCAGATACTTTTTTTTGAACCATGACTTGCCATAGGGATGCCATGGAGCGTCGTCTTCCCACAGAACTCCTTGACTGCCTTTTTGAATTCGCTCTCATCCACCGACTTTGAGATCTCTTTCACGCTCTGAAAAGTCATTTTTTTCTGGAGAAAAAACACAATTCCAAACAGAAATTACCGCTTAAACAGGTTAGATAGCGATATTTTGAGCTTCTGTAGCTTTTTTTTACACATTTTTGTTAGTAAGGCTCAGCGATTAGAACTTGCTGACATCATGTGGAGTCCAAGACTCCAACCCGAACAACCACATCACGATACACCTCTCAGTTCACCTTCCGAATCGCTTTGCTTGCGTCATGAATCACCGATTTCTTTCTCTGCAGCCGTGGCACCGCCTACAGTAATCCAGTTACAGTAATCACCCGATAGGATAGCTTTCGGGGCAGCGACAGCCGGTCCGGCTCCAGCATCGCAACCGGAGTCGCGGCGCTATTGTCCGGCGACATAATTTCCGGTTCCAGAAAGGACGAATGACGGAGGGACGAAATGGGAGATGGGGGCAGTCCTACTTTAGAAATGGAGCGGGACTAGCTCACTTAGACCAAATCAGCTTTGCTCAGCAAAAGAGTCCGAGTCTTTTTCCAATGTAGAAAACCTTCAGAAGCGCTCAAATCACATTTCGGCCCCTGCTCCTGAGGGAATTCATGACTAAGAGATGAGGGTAGAAAGATTGGAAACTAAGTGGCCGGAGGGGGCTAGAGATTCTTGTCCTTTTGCCGCGAGGTTGGGGTCCTGTGGGAGACTGGAGGGTGATGAATTTCAGCGCGAGTGGAAAGAGCGGGGGAAAGTTGCTGCGCTAAGCCGCGCTTAAAACCCCATCAGGCGGGTATTCTGGGCTATTCAGGAGATGGGTTGGGGCGTTCTCTTACCCTTTGGTCGTCGTAGAGCCTCTCGCCTTCTTCATGCAAACTGCTCAGATTCGCGCTTGTCTCATCTGGTTCGGTGACTCGAAGGTGGATAGGGGAAGTGACAGACTCCAATTCCGTCTCGGAATGCTGCATGCGAGGAAGCAGCGGGGTCGTGGAGCAAGATCCGGAGGGCGGGGAGGATCTCTTATGGGAGGAGGAGGAGGGATGATGGGTCGGCACCCGCCTCCCTCGATTCCATGTGAAGAACAGAGGCATAAATCAAGCTGGGCTGTCGACAGCTTTTGAGGGTGCGAGAAGAGGGGGGAGGAAGAACAAGACCCTTCTTGAGCTCTGAGCTCGCGCGCGTGTTTCGGGAGTGATGGGGGCTGGAAGGCAGGAGGCCAGTCCCTGGAGAGCCGTTGGAAGGGCGAAGGGGGATCAGATAGAGAGCAAGCTAGCAGAGTGGACTCTGATTGAATGAAGAAGTGAGGCGAGAGGAGAGAGTAATCAAGCGAAGATCCATCAGATCCATCACTGGCCACTCATCGAGAGGAGAAGAGGCAGGTGTTGTGATGTGGTTAGATGAGCCGGGAGGGAGAGGAGACAGGAAAACAAAAGGGTAATTGAATTGATTATCCCGAGATCCGGTACTGAGGTGCTGTATCACTACAGTTTGCCCTGTAGGCGAGTATTGCTCTTAAAGAAAGGTCTCAGGATTCCGTATCTAGTCTGATCTCTTGAACTCTAGGCTCTTTTTCCTATCCCTGGAAGAAAACTTGAAGTTCCTTTCCATGCTCAAAACGAAAACACAACATCATAGCCGACCCTCTTTAGGTAACTTCGTTAGTGGATACGTGATGAAAAACAGGTTGGTTTTCAGAAAGATGTGGCGAAATGAGGAAGTTTTGTGGCTTATCTTTTTGGCTTATCTGAGAATGAAGCTTCAACAATAGGCAGCGGGCATCAAATTGCGCCACACGGAAGCTTACATACAATAAAAAGTTAACTCTAATCTCCGAATACCAGTTATCGTTCGTTATCTTTAGAAATGAACCTTTTGATTTTTAATGTTTTTTTCAGTTAAACCCACATCATCCTCGAGTGACGTTTCGCTGTCGAGCGGGGTTTTCACCGTGGAGAATGACTCTACGGACGACGCCACGACTGCTTGTTCAGAGGGCGAAATGCGTCTGACCACGTAAGGGTGACAGACTCTAGGTAGCGAATGCATACTAAATAAGCGTGAGGTGTGTAGTTCTTCGCTCGAGTTACAGCACACATGAAGGCGTGTCAGAATCGAGAAGCCGCGAGAGCAATTGCCGGCCCATAAACGTTGCAATTTCCTCCAATTCCATCGACACTTGGAAAGTTCTAGAGAGGCCAGGGAGCACACATCAAACTAATGAATTAGGTTGAGGAAAAAACGAGTAAAGGTTACGGTAGAAATTAAAAAGTCAGTTCTCGACAGTTTTGCTTAAACTTTTCTTACAGTAAGCACTCATAGCACGAGACTTGACTCGTTTTCGCTATGGAACTTCACGTTTTGCGGGCTTCGTAGTCGGCAGATTCTCTCGTCTCGAGTGTGAATCGGATGTCCGACTCGGACGAGATCGTCTTCGTTGAGGAAGTCGTTCCGACCTCGTCGAATGCCGCCAAACTCACGCCGAACAAAAGTTAGTTACAGCTTGCTTTTATTGTTCTTTCTAAACCTAATTCATCGCACCATTGTAACGTTCGGCCTAATTATACCTTTATTTTCAGCCCGACTCAAATCGCTGACTAAGCCCACGTCGAGAGCGGTCCCGTCGCAAGGAAAGGTAGTCATGTTTTGCTTCCGTTAATGTTTAATTTATTGAAATTAAATAATTAATTATTTTTAATTTTAAACTCACTTTAGACCTCATCGGTGCTGCTCGCTAACTGGATCGACTCGGCTCGTCGGGATGCGGCCAACACGAAGAGGATGGATGCGAGGAGAAAGTTTGTCCGTTTACTTCCCCTTTCCTTCCTTCTTTTGCTCGTTCAAATTATTCTGAAATTGCTGAATCGGTTATCCTTTCTTTGTTCAGGGCGGCAGGAGTGAGCAGTCCCGCGAAACGGCCCAAGATCCAGCGAAAAAGCGGGAATGCTACGGTTGATACGGTTCGTTCTTTCGAATTATCTAACTTTGAAAACTTATGGGTCAAACAGATGTTCGCATGGAAAAGAAGATGTCTACGGGAAGTTAATCATGTCCAATACAAGTATTTTGTATTGTTTAAAAGGCTAAATCTTGATTGAAACAAGCCCTAAGTATGGTTTTTTTCAGATAACGCTGGATGATGATGAGCCTATCGACTTGAAGGAACAAGAGGATGGAATAATGAAAGAAGAGAAGAAGGACATTGAGGTAGGCTAATCAAGACTGTTATTCGAGTAAACTAGCCGGTATACCGTACAGGAAAGGCACTTCAGATTGAGTGGTTGGATTGGCACGAAATATATTTTCGCAGGTGACCGGAAGTGTGGTGACTGCAGTTGCCGCCTCTATTCTCAGTCCACGAAGCCCGAATAAGAAGGTCTCCCCGGCGAATTCACAGGTATGACCTACCGCACAAACTTTTCTATACGAAACAGTATACTATTACGGTAGCATTCACCATATTCAATAATCATTATATAATACTAATCTTCAGGCCTCTCAAGGAAGTCGAGTCGGGAGCAGTGCCGCTCCGTCCATTTGCGATGACGAAACGCAAGAGGTACGGTGCATCCTATCCCATCGTTCTTAGATCACTCTTGCAACGGCAGCTTGTTATTGTTCTGACTTAGACCGTGCACTTGTTATTGCCTAGTTCTATGGAGAATGAAGTTCGCTGTAAGGGTGACGCTTCTTCTCTCTGTTTCAAAGCTGTGAGGAAGTGAAAATCAATTAAATGAAGAAAGATAATTATTTAAATGAAATTTATAAAAAAAACTAATCAACAGAACGACGAATCGCTCGCGACGAGCTCGCAAGAGGCGCGTCAAGCACTACTTCGCGAGTGTCTGCGAGTACCTGACGCGAGAGACACACTGAGGTGAGTACGGTATCGGGGTACGGTATGCTATAGTATGCCCATAGTGTACAGTATCCTGCCAATGTGCAATCGATTTATGATGCTAGTGGAAATGAACTACAGTACCCAAAGATACAATAATCGCTTATTCCAGAGACGGTGACGTGATCAGGAATCGCGCGGACCGCGCAGCCATGCACGGAAGGGACTGTCCCTGCTGCAGGTGGGTCAAGGGGAATATCGATTGATTACGGTGTCTGCAGGGTCTAGTATTGGCAGTTGTTACATTACAGTATCCAATATTTATGAACTATCATTATGAAAAGATAAAAATAGGAAATGCACGTCGAAATTACAGTGAATACTACGATCAGCTCGGAATGGATGCGGAGGAGAGACAGCAGAGGATAGACCAGGTAAATAATTAATTACAATATAAATCAGTAATTATATTAACATTTAATTATTAAAATGATTGAAACAAGACAAGTGGATGGTCCAGTGATGACGCATTGCTTGGTGATCTAAGGTTATTAGAAACACTTGCCGCCACAGATGTGTGAAAACCGGAGCAAATGCCATCAGGAAGTCCACTGGAAAGATCAAATGAACAAGGAATTCTCTATCTTTGTCAAATCATCATGAAGACAGAGCGAGAGAGCACGCGGAGTTGAGAGAGTGGGAAGATAACTCAAGCGAACGGCTGCATTTTGAGGGCGGTTTACGACTCCGCAGGGAGTGCTAAAAATGCAATAGTTCCGCGCCTTTCGGGCGGGATGAAACTCCGTCGGTCTTTGCACCTCCTCTCTGAATCGGTTAGACGCCTTTCCGGGTGACTGAACGGAGTGAGGAAAGTGTGGAAGAAGAAGCGAAATGTTGACCTCACGAGTCCAAAAATGAGTTGCTGGAAATAGAGGGGTGTAAGAAAACTCGATTGTTTCATGGGAGATTGGAATTTCTGTGCTCTAGATTCACAATGATACGAAAGAGGGAAAAAATGAACGGTTAAGAGAGCCCAAACAATATTTGCTTAATTAATTGATTAATTAATTAAAGGTGAGTCGTCATCGGTACGTGGCTCGTCCGATGCCTCGCACTCCGCCACACTACTGGGATATGGACTTCCCCACGGAGGAGGAGCAGGAGGCCAGAGGTGTGTTGTTGTTTTGATTGGTAGTGTTGTTGTTGTTGTTGTTGTTGTTGTTGTTGTTATTATTGTTGTTGTTGTGTAGAGATGTGCAAAGTATTCCCCGTAATATTGAATATGAAGAAGTACAGCATTTCTCATTTCTCATTTTAATTTCCTTATAGGAATGATAACGAGAAGATATTCTGGTGGAGAAGCAGAGATCAAAGATCATCAAGAGGAAGAGAAGGAGATCGGAGATATTCCAGAGAGCAAGCCCTAAAATATTAGACTAATTCGATTCATTTGTAAAACCCTTTTTCAGTATTTTTACTAGCCATTCTTGTCCAATTCATCTTTCTTTTCGAGTGATCTCACTAGTTACTGTGTTGTGATAAACAATGAAATGTTTCCGTTGAAACGGTGAATTTGTGGGTGACAAATATCTGGAGTATGTTCCCGATATAGTACTTGCGTCCTTTTTAATGCATGCATTTGCACCTTTTTCCTCTTTTAAAACTTCAAATTGCTATGCTTGCTACATTTTAAAGCTTCGTTTGTTTCCCACTGGAACTGAAACTTGCGCCCTACCTAACTCTTCTTTTTGTTAGTCTAGTCCAGCTACACTTCTTATCCATTTCTCTCCACGTCTCATCATTCTCTCGGTTCTGCACAGGGTTCGCTCCACTCATGAGAGAGGGAGGGGAAGGGAAGATAAATGGAAAGGAGGTGGCGTGATTATGGTATGATCAGTGATGCTCGACCCTCTTCAGTCAGAGAAAGAGAGGGGGAAAGTGTCAGTCTCGATTATGATCTGACCATATATTTAGCGCTTTGACGCTCTGGATCAGACGCGCGTTTGAATGAAGGAATTTCGCACTTTTCGCTCTCTGGCGTGATAGTTATGGTCAGAAAAGTCACAAAATACTGAAAATCAAGGTGAATACGCGATAATCTGGCTAGTTTTTCACTCAACTGTTGTATTCCCGGCCACCTGACCTCTTCCCCCCCCCCCCTCCCTCTATTCTCATCTTGTTTTTCCTCCCCTCACTTTCCCTGCACTACCCCACACAGATCTGTGTACTGATACTCCTTGCAAGTGATTGGTATCATCACTTTCTTTGTTTCGTTTTTATGGTCTATTCGAAGTGTGAATCACGATGTTAGAGCCCTTTTGATTCAAATTTGAAAGAATCAGACTCGTTGGGCATCCGTCATCTGAATAGAAAAGTTAGTATTCGTTGATCGTAGAATAGGTGATAAGTTAGTATCAACAACACTGTGATACATCTCGAATTCCGGATAATTGGCTCTGGAAACTTCCCAGTGAGTAGAGATACGGAGTGTAGCACGTGGGGTCAGGGATGAGTTCACTTCTCCTCTCGTCTCTTTCTTATCCACATTCTCTCTCTCTCTCCATCATTCCACGTTGCTTTGATGCCTAGCCTTTCTTTCTCTCCTTCTTTCTTTCTTCCCCTTCTTATCTCTCTGCTTCTCTCCTGATCGCAGCGTCGTTTGCGATTGTGTATTTCGCCCCCCTTCTCCTCTCCTCTCCCCACCTCTGACTAATCAAGCGAGAATTCGCGATGAAGCGTGCAAATCTCGTAGTTTGATACTTACTGCACATCTCCGGACCGCGATTGGAGTCTGCCTTATTCACATCTTGCACATTCCTTCTTCATTTCATTGCGCGCTACATCTCAGTTCATCGCACTAATTTTCAACCAATTCTCTCAAAAACCATTGTACTCAGGTGCATATTATTTTCGCATTACAATAAAATCTATGATTGTGATAATCTCATCGCTTTCTCTATCACCGCATCGCTTATCATTTGTGATCTTTGTATTAAAAAAAACAAATAATAGTAATTGAGGTAATAATGCCGGGTGAGCACACGTTCAACTCGGGCTCGCTCCTGCTGGATCCTCTGGCCGATCTGATCGGATTGAGTGTCGATAAGGTGAGATTGAATTCTCACGACGTATTGCTCATCCATATTCCCTCCAAAGCTACTAGAATTGCTTAAGAGAGTGTCGAAAACGAACTATGAATGTGCGTGTCAACAGTCTTGAAATATTTTTATGATACGCGATAGCTGCGCTAGGCAAACATTTTACATTGAAAATGGTGGGGCACAATCTATCTTTCAGTGTTTAGAAAAAGATCCTAGTGAATTTGTGACGAAAACATTGGAAAAATTGGAATTCCAGATAAACTTCGTGACATGCATGGCCCTCTCGATTCCCTTCGCCGTAATCTACAATCGAGTGCTGGGAAAAGCCTCTGAGAGAACGCGACAAGTCTACCCACTCGTGATAGGACTGGCCTATTGCTGGTTCTGTTTTGGCAGGTGCGTAATATTGCTTGACAATGGCTACCGTAATCCTCACTGGACAATACATTTTCAGTGCGACCAAGCACTTGCTCGCCAATTGTCTGATCTCCTATGGCCTGATGTACTTTGCTCCAGCGAAGAATGTTCACTCGTGAGTACAAAACTGAATGAAATGTTCAAGATTATTGATTTTCGAACTAAAATAATCAATATTGGACAGGCTGGTCTTCATCTTCTCGATGCTCTACCTCACGTGGGTGCATCTCTTCCGGTGGATGTACATCACGGAGTACACGATCGATATCACTGGTGAGTAGAGATGGATACGGTAGCTAAAAGTTACGATCGATTACGATATCACGGGTAAGTATGGTAGCGATAGATTACTGTAATCCAAATTATGATATCGACTTCATCAACGTTGCACTGCTGCACGTTCTAATGTTTAACATTTTCGAAAATCGATTTCGGAAATACAAAATCGATAATCAGGCCCGATCATGGTGTGCGTGCAGAAGATGACGACGCTCGCCTTCTCGTTGCACGACGGATCAGTGAAGAAGGAGGAGGAGTTGAGTGCATTGCAGAAGAGAGAGGCCATCAAGTGAGCGTCGACTACTTTTTTAGTTGGGTTTTGTTCTACTAATAGTCTCCTAAATCTGGCGACTTTAGTAAAACGTCTACATCTAAAAATTGTGCCCATTCAGAATTCGGTCATGAATCTTATTGATTCGGAGCATACACTAGATAGGAAAGTGAGATGGCATAGGCGTTCACTATAACCGAATGAACTTCATAGATGATAAAATATGCCTCAATTGCAGACGCGTGCCCGGCCTGATCCCGTACCTCTCGTACATCTTCCACTTCCAAGGAATCCTCACCGGCCCGCTCTCCTTCTACACCGACTACATCCATCTGACTAACGGCACGCATATCGAGAAGAACGAGAAGGGAGAGGTGAGAATACTGTAAATCTCTCTGATTACGGTTGCATCATCGATTTTCCAGCTGCCCGACCCGTACCCCGAGGCGTACACGAAACTGGCAAAAGCCTTCATCTTCATGCTCATAATCGCCTTCATCCAGCCAATCTTCCCGCCGACGGTGCTGGATAGGACGGATATGAACCCCGTGGCGTGGTGAGTAGAGGGAAATTTTGACGAAAAACTGACAGTAATAGGACTGGATACTTCGTTTCGAATTTCGGTTACATGCAGAGGACGTACATACAAAGTATTGCTGTTCCAAGAAGAAATGAGGTGTTGTAAATGAACTTACAACGGTTGATAATCAATAAGAGTTCAATAAGGTAATACCTTTCAGGATGATCCTCTTCTGGTTCTGCTTCGTGCTCCAGCGAGTGCCCTACTACTTCGCCTGGTACTTTGGTGAGCATTTAATTTTTTTGAGCTGCATATTATTCCACAATCATGCAACTGAAACGTGGCAAATATTCGATCATTTGTATGATGTATTGTTGAATATGATTAATTTATAGCCGACGGTATCTACAACCTGTCCGGCTTCGGCTTCAGCGGCTACGATAAGGAGACGGGCGAGGCGAAGTGGGAACTCGCCACGAATGTGTACGCGTGGAAGGTCGAGGTACGGTAGCTTATCGATTTCCTGCACGAGCTGTCTAAAACTGCCAATCTGCAGAAGTGTATGGTCTTATTGCTTAATTACGTGAGTTTTGCTAAACTTTATTGATTTCTCTTTTTTCAGTCAGCGCAGAGTCTGAAGGAGACTCTCGATGCGTGGAACGTGGGCACGATGGGCTGGTTCCGACGCGTCGCCTTCGATCGCGCACCCAAGAAGTACGGTAGCACCACGATTAGTATCGTATCCTCTTCCAGTAAGGGCAGAGTAATACGGTAACTCCTTTCCAGGTACCGTACCCTCTCCACCTACCTCCTCTCTGCGTGGTGGCACGGCATCTTCATGGGCTACTACCTCACCTTCCTCGGAGGAGCCATCATGACGTTGGGTGGCAAGGGAGTGAGTAGTTATTGATTTTTTAAAGATCTGAAGTAGAAATCTCTTTGTATATTGATCACGATCAGAAAATTGTTACTGTCCCAGCATTTTCGAGGTTTCAAGTAACCCTTGTATTCCAGTTCCGTCGTTCTCTCCGTTGGCGATTCCTCTCCTCGCCCTCGCTCAAACTCGCGTATGATGTGTTCACGTTCCTCGGAACTAAGGTGGGCCCTAGTTCAAATTGCAATACATCTTTCTTCTTTGTGAAGTCAAGGCAAAGAGACACTGTTAGGCGATGAAAATGTTAACATTGGGACATTTTGTCATTAATAGTTTATGAAATAATTATAAGTTTATTTTTAGTGTGTGCTCGCATACGTCGCGTATCCCTTCGTCGCGCTGCACTGGGGACCGAGTATCGGCATGTACCAGTCAGTTTTTAATTAGTTTTGATTTTCATTATCTGTGATTTTCAAGCTTCTTGGCATGGCCCGTTCCTGCTTGTGGTAGCTCAGAAGCATTGAATGGTGAAGTTAGAGACACTATCTGATCTTTGATCTCTCCCAGACGTCTCTACTTCATCGGCCACATCCTCGCTCTCTTCTGTGCTGCAGTTCTTCCTGTGATTCTTCCTCCTCCGAGAGAAGACAAGAAGAAGAACGGAGAAGTGAGAGAGGACGAGAACAGAAATGCGAAGAAGATCGAGTAAATCGATCCAGTTTTACTACGATTATTGTAAATTTTCGATTATAGTTATGTCTTCTGTAGATAGACTTCTGACAAGACGTTGCACTACAGTTTTTCACTCTTTTGTTTTTACAAGTTAAAACTTTTTTTCACTTTTATGTTTACTGGTCCGGATGAAATCTCGGTGCGAAATCAATCAAGCCTTTTTGTTGTTATCTCAAGACGCCAAATAAAGGATTTATGATTTATGCAATGAGTGGTTAGCACATGGAAGGTTATTTGAATGACTTGTTTAGTATGGAATGAGACGCAAAAATCAATAATTAGTGATCAATTTCTGGGCACCTTTCGAACTCTTTTTCTCGTCAGAATTGGGCTATTTACGCACATTTCCATGGGCCTCGGGTAGCCATTCTTCCGCTCGAATAGGTTGCAGGGACTGAAAGGTATCGATTTTTAAAGTCAGCCCACGACAACTAATCGATCAATCTACCGTACTTGCACTCTGTCTCTCCCCGCGCGTTCCTTCTCCACAGCGAAGTCTCTCGCACCCCACAGTGTGCGCAGGAGGAATTCTCATGTGATTTCGGCTTAAAAAATTTTTCATCTTTCAAAACTAGGCTTAGTACCTTGTTTCTCTCCGTGGTTGACACAGTCTTTACTGGAACATGGACTGTTAATTTTCTGCTTCGACTCGACGGAGGACGACGATGCTTGGTTGGTACGGCCTTCACTTCCTTCGGTTTCTCTGTCGTTTGCTGGAAGTCGAAAGGATACTGAAACAAACCCCATTATATTTGAATTATTCTTTCATTGACTGAACTCACATCGGGGGTCATTACAGCGTTTGTTTCTCGACTATTCACGATCTCATCAGCAGCAGGCGTGCTCGATGACTGCTGCAGCTGCAGCACGCATGAAGGCGGCTGCAGCTGCTGCAGATCCGGAGGAGGTTGCTGATAGGGCGTGGTTGGGAAGGAGCCGGGCGGGGTGAGAGGGAAGACTGGATGGTTGGGAGCCTGCTGCAGTTGCTGCACGTGCTGCACGAGATGTGGCTGCAGCTGCAGCAACTGCTGCAGTTGCCGGGCCGCGTCGCAGTTGCAGGGAGTTGCTTGCTGCATGGTAGAGTTCTCATAGGCGCAGCTGCTGATAGGAAAAGTGGGAAAGAAAGAGGCAAATGACATCTGAAATGTTTGCATCGATTTCGAAAACTCGAATTCTTCTGCCACCTGGAAGTTCTGATTGAAATCGTATGCCGAAGTGTGATCGAAGGGCGTTGGAGGGAGCACATAAGGGAACGACGACTGAAAGAAGGAGGCTAAAGATCAAAGATCAAGTCCGGATACCTGCTGGTGAAACGGTGTGCTGGAGGGCAACAGTTCGGTTGACTGCAGTTGCTGCAGGGGCTGCAGAGCCTGCGTGGATTTGAATACCGGTAGCGTATTCTAAAATGAATTCTCACAGCATGAACGGGAAAAAGAGCTCACTCCCTGGGACTCGTTAGGTATTGCATCAACAGATTCATGCTTTATTGTTAGTGAACCGTTCCAATTGTTGTGGGCGGGTTGAGTGTGCTGTGGCTGCTGAAAACGCTGCATCAGTTCAACTATTTTGAATTCGTACCTCATATTGCGCTTTTCCACTCAAGTCTTCCATGGTTATCTCCTCTTCTTCGCTCAGGTCAGAAGCGTCATCCCACTCTTCGTGTATTGCCTGTTCAGAAGGTTGATCGGAAGAGATGAATGGAGTTGAATCGAAGATGGACTGCAAAGGTTGGTTTAGGTCAATATCAGCCAATCTTGCAACCTGTCGTTCGGGTGAGGTCGCGCGAGAGAAATCCATCAGCGACGGCGAGAATTCATCCATTGAACAGTCATTCTGATTCACCTATTAGTTATCTTATATCTTAGCGTTGAGGAATCGATGCGCGAACTTGGGAGTCGGTTTCTCAAAGGTCAATGGGAATGATACCAGGTGGATCCGGAATCGATCCTCTCGTTCTCACCATTGGAATCAGCTGTCGGCAAGGAGTGAAAGCGGTAGATCAAAGGGAGACGCCGAAGTGCGAACGGATACTGTGCCAGAGGGCAGAGTGGGTCTTATCATTCCCGAGAACAATCGATGCAAAGATACGATAAGCCAAGCCAGTGGGTAAAGTTATCGACTTTTTATCATTCACTAGCCTTTATCATAATGTGCACATAATTTTTTCGAACAGTAACAATCATTAACAATCCCGGGACAGATATGCCCAGGTTTCCCGTATTTCCCGCTCTTTCTTGAGATTGTGAATGGCAAGAATTGGGGAGGAGCAGTCGGTATCGGAGAAGGTTTGGGCCTGGAAGATAAATGAATCGTTAATTAATTAATTAATTAATTAATCAATAATTAATCGCACCGTGTATTCAGTCTTGAACCTTCCCTGCATTCCGATTCGTCTCACTCCAGCGCTACTTGAGACGATCCCAGTGAAGAAGACGTCCTCTATCTGAATCTTTTCATATCATCAATGCATTCATGCATTCATTATTTAATTCCGTTACGGTGCAGTTTTCTACGAAAAGAATACTTCGAAATGAAACTAAACTCTGCTGAATATCAGACCGGTCTATTGCTGCAGTAGAGTGAACCAGTGAAAGGACTCTCACCCGAATCACTTCGAACTCCGGCAGCTTGCTCAGCAATGAATCAACCGCATCCGCAGTGAGTACGTAGGCGGGTCCGGCGCAGTATGGGGGATAGAACCAGCCATCGTATTGCGTCTCGGAGACGTACCTGCGAGCATTCAGTTCAATGTTGATTCTGTTTTGGAGATTAAGTATCGCAAGAAACGAAATAGAGGCAACTGTTGATCATGGAAAGCGTTGTGATGCGCTCCAAACTTTCCGCAAGACCTATGTTCCGAATTTTGGCGTGATTGTCGTTTTCTAACATTAAGCTAGACTGATTTGAATTGATGAGGCGCTGATTGAAGCGGTGTTATATACTTTGATAGCTTGATAAACACTTTCTGAGTTCATGAGTTAAGTCACTCACCATCGACTCGTCTTATTCCTCCACGGCATGGATACGTATCGTACCTTGCAGTAGATTGCGGCGTGGTCGGACCAGAATGTGGAGCCGACCTGAATATTTTCATATTCGTTTCGAAAAAAAGGATATCCTTTACAGTTCCTCGGACTGCAAAAAAGAGTGGAAGATTGTTTGGACTAACATGTTGCATGAATCTATCAATATTGAATGCTACATCTTGATCTACTTTTAGCAAATATGGAGTGGGGCAATGTGTGTGAGAAATGAACAGTGAAATTGCGGTCTGAATTCATTGAATTGTTTAGAAATGTTTGAAAAATCGATACCTTGTAGACCAAATTCTTGTAGTTATCTTGCGTATCAATTAGGATGATATCTTTGTTTGTTTCAATCTGAACAATGGATTGAACTCTCTGTAGAAAGATAACCCTACCTCAGATTGCAACGCTGAAGTGGCTGAACCTCCATCGCCTATGAGAAAGACGACTTTCGCAGAGTTGGACTGAAATTATACTCTGGCTGGGAAAGAGAAACTGCCATTTCAAATTCAGCATTACTCTGCTTCAAATGTTAAAGTTCCGACAATACCGAATTCAGCGTATTACCTTTAGGGACTGAACTGAATCTGTTGCAGCCCAGGTCTCGCGGATGATTTTCCTGATATCGGCGCCATCCGGAGCCGACTGAACTATTATGAGAAGTGTCAGATTTCCTGAAATTTTGCTACAATTATGTTATGTCAGTAAGTAATGCAACCAACCAGCTTTGCAAATTGGCGTTAGTGTGTCTGGGAATTCAAGAATACGAAAGTTGAGAGTCTCATCTTTGAAATGAAGCGTTTCGTTCTTCTTGCTCTGAAAATACAAAGAAAACATAGTATTGCACAAAACTACACTTCTGACTCTCTAATCTTATCTCAAGCAATCCCACTTTGCATTGCACACTCTACTGAGAATATTAACGTCATCACACGTCTCTGCTCAATCCAAACTCACTAACTTTCCAGGGTCGAATAGGCAAACGCCGCTTCAGATTCGCATGAACTGGCGCACTAAGAGTGAAATCGAAGCAGAGAATGAGGAAGAGCGACCAGAGAAGGATTACTAGAATTGAAAATTTGAATTAAGTTAATTATTTAATTAAATACATAAAAATTAAGCTCACCACAGATCGCGATGAACGCATTCCGGGCTATTCTCGGCAATAGCATGCGCCGTCGCCAAAAGCGCTCATACGAATGTTGCCTTCTCCTTATCACCTGGGATTCTTCCCTTCCCGACTCTACAAATTTCACACGCTCTCTCGCCCTGTCTAAACATCGAGAGATAGCGAGAGAAAGAGAGACTAGATGCCTCTTCCATCTCTTGCTATATCGATAAGACGGACAGGCGAGAAAGTGTGTAAAAAGGAGAGAGAGTAGGACGCATTTCTGGTCAAACACTCCTCACTTTTTATGAATCAGCACACAACGCGAGAGATATTCAGGAGCGGAGAGATAGAAATCCTGGAAGCGCACTCGTTCAACGTCTTCACAAGTCGCGAAAAAGAGAAAGGAGAGGCACGAGGAGTGCTTTTTTCTCTGCCCTTTAAGTCTAGTAGTTGTGGAAACGGAGTATGACTCATGTTGCTCTCTCACTCGTTATATTTATCTCTTTAATCCCACCATTGGTTCTGGAATGACATTTCCATCTCCCTCCACCATCGGCGTTGCATGTTTGGTGGTCTTCGCGAGAAAAAGAGCCATTATATTACCCAGGAAAAGTACTCCGTTCCAAATCATCCCGCTTGCGTTAGACTAGCTTCGTTTCTTTTGGTCTGCCACAGAGTGGAACTACTTTTTTCCAAACAAGGATGCGTGATTTGATATTTTTGGTGGTTTTTGAACATGGAAGTCTGCGATCAATCGAAAGTTGTTTATGCATTCACCAGTAACCAGTCTGGAGTTTTGTATGGTAATGATTGTTTATATCTTCGTTTCAAATATTTTTGTTGGATTCACATATCGTCGTCGATTATGACACCATCCAAGGCATCGTTGTTGCTGAAATGG
Source organism: Pristionchus japonicus (assembly GCA_900490845.1). NCBI lineage: Eukaryota > Metazoa > Nematoda > Chromadorea > Rhabditida > Neodiplogasteridae > Pristionchus > Pristionchus japonicus. The sequence continues at coordinate 276,956 of LS506817.1, forward strand.
GGGCAAATTTAAAGAGGTGTCAAATCAAACTAACATTTCATTTCCCCTCTTCTTGTCATCGACCGGTTTCGTATTTGGATCACTACTTTCTTCTGGATTTCGCTTGGAAATGAAGACTTTCTGCAAATAATTGGCATTTCGTTGTACTGCGAGACATTTTTACTCACGTATGCCAGAAACATTAAAATGGCAAGAAGGACAGCACCAAATGAAGAACAGGCAATGATGGTCACCAAATGACTCTGAAAGATTAATACTGAAGTCAGTTAAATAATTTTCATTTATTAATGCTGGCTTGTAGAGTAACACACTTCCGCTTCCTCCTTCTTCTCTGGAAAAGATGCAATTATTACTAATTTTCGAAATCTGATCTTCAAACCTTGAAGAGCTGCAATTCTTCCGATCTCCTTTCCGTTGTATTTCCAGACCTAAATTAGTTAATTTTGTCAGAACATCGATTCCATTTTCACGGTAACCTTTTCCGTTTTGACACATTCGATGACACCTTTGATGTTTCCTAGCAATTCAGTGCTGAATGAACCAGCAATAGCACTCTGAAACTCATAAAACACATTCAAAACGTCATCCAAACGTTTTCAACCTTTGCAATGCACTTTTTGTCGTCGTGACTATTCGCCAACTCGATATCAAGAGCCTGGAAAAAATATATTATTCTTTCAAAGATCTACAACTTGCCTTATGACTGCACTCATGACATTCTCTCGGTATTTTGAAGGGATGCGGGCAGATTTCACAGACTGCAATTATCGATCGATTAGCTCCAATAAATCTCTAATTTTAAATTTTTTACGAATATAAAATCACCCGTTAATATCGGCGGTTTAACGGTTGTTGTAGTCGCCAGAGTGTCGTTGACTGCGCAAATGACCATATCGCTCTGAAAAGAGACTTGGGTTTCTTGTGTTAGATTTGAGGGGCTAACCTCATACATTGTCGAAAATAAATAAGATTCATAAATTGTTACCTACCTTGTGAACCTTGAAAATGTTGACAACATCCTTCCTATGAGATTTGGCAACCCATCCTCTCTTTCTGTCACATAACATTTGGTCAATTCTTTCGAAATTAGTCGCATCCTTTTGCTTGTAGCTGAATCAAGGTCATTAGATTTTGATTTTCATTGCGAAATTTCTGTATTATTAAATTTACTCACAACAGGTTCTCGCCTTTGCCAGAACATTCACATATTTTGCCGTTCTTAGACTGAAAAGTTGCACTTGTTTCAGAAAGCACAACGAGTAAATCGCACCTTTTCGCACGCTTTCCAAGTTCCATGTGATATACTTTCGCACGCTATCACTGAAAACAGTCGTTATGGCATAACAATCAGCAACAATAAATTCTCACTTTGTTTAATACAAACAGCCTTGTCCACTTTATCATCTTCGCTCATCCATGTATTCAGTTGATCAGTTGAACAGACGATATCACCGTAGTGCTCATGCTTCGCGTTGCCCACTTCAATCAGCCACAGATTGTCATGACACTGAAACATAGTTAATCATCCAAGATGCTCGATATTTGTCACCATGGCTATTGCGCAAGACTCCGCGGTTCCCGATGTGTAGAGAGGTTCTGTAATGAACAATTTGAAAATTAAAGTATTGTGAAATCGCTAAAATGTTCAATTCATTTGCCAGAATTGTCACGAAACAAAAAAATTTTTAAACCGACTTTCTGTTTTGTATCCAGTGGTAGTATCCGGCGCCGGTGACGCTGGTTCTGTGCATGAGTTGCAACCTGCAATTTTTTGTCGTTATCAAATGCTTAAAATTCTGATACTTACGTTTCCTAGCACACGAAATATGAGGAGTGTCAGGTATCATAATATTCGTATTGCCGATTTCGTGCCATGAACCCTGGAAAGGATTTACAGTTGTTGAATAGAATTGGTCAACGTACATTATCACTGCACCGTAGGCCATTGGGTGCTAGTTGGACCGGAGCAACGCTGTAATTTTGATTTTGTTCATAGTCAGGGGAAGTTTTTTGAACGTACAGGAGCTGCTCGTTTTCGCCGCATTGTCGTAGATTCGGATCGAGATCAGCATCGAAATCCTATAAATAAATCTTCTCTCCATTCGTACTCAGAAGATCAGCTTACGTGCGGAACACATTCGAAACCAGGAGGTAATGTCGAATGATCAGGGCATGTTTTCGTGAAGGCAGCTTTGCACTTGACTAAAAATCGTTTGCTTATTAACTCAGAGTTAATTGTTATTCTTGGTAAACCGAATAACGAACTGTTTTCGCACGTAATCGTTACTCTATCGGTTGAGTATGCCAGCCAGTTTCTTTCGACATTTGTCCATCCTCTTTCTGGATCACAATAGAGTTGCGAGTGAACAAATACATCGTTGAGTCTGTAAATGAGCGATATTGTGCACTAAAACATCAAGAACAACGAACTTAATCGCATTGTTCTTTTCAGATAGTTTCTTATTCTTACAGCTGTAAATACCGGCTTTTCCTCCCGCCGGTGCAACAATCTACATGTAACACTCAATTATTTGAAAAATCGTAAAAAGATACCTCTGGTGGCAAAACGAAGTCCTCATTATCATCATCTTTTTCACCTCGAAAACCACATTCTGCAAGATCTCTTGAAAGTGCTAAATATTTAGTAAACCGCTCACCATTTTCAAATTCAAAACAGGTCGCAATTAATTCCTTAGAACGGTCATGATGATGCTTCGTGATCAACGGAAATTCCGGATCGTGCCAACCGAGGAGAGGATCGCATTGCAAAGGTGGAGATGCATATGCTGTCTTCGTGCTAAGACACCTCTTGGCTACATTATACGTTAGAATGTCTCACCTCAGCGTATGGCCATTCGCACACTTGAGCTGTCTGGTTGTCGGGTCAAACTCGAGATTTGCATTCTGTCTATATGTGCACACTGCAAGTGAATTAGTTCTGTTGCAGCCCGTTTTGGTACTAGAAAACTTACTCCTAACACTTTCAAGCTTGAGCTTCGAAAAAGCGTCAGCAAAAATCTGCACTCCGTTTGATGTCCATCCTCTCTTATACGAACAAGTGAGAGTATCTACCAACGGCAAGTCCACTATAGCATTCGTGACTCTGATAAGATCTTAGACTACTTTTTTCAGTCATTATTCTCACTTGAGTGAGCACAGTTTGTTTGCTGTAACGATCAGTTCATTTTCCTTCTCATTAAAGGTAGCCGACGGAAAATAGTCGCCGTTTATATGTGCAAACATGCAGTCTGAGGTAGAACCATACTTAGAAGATGACATAAAGTACACTGACAGTCTTCACAGTCCAATCGCAATATCGTTTCTGCGCTAGCAATTTTTTCTCCATTTTCGTTCACCCATCCACGGTTCCGATTACACTGTAGATTAGTGTATTTCTTCTCACTGACTCTGAGATATACATTCGTTTTCAACAATTCAAATATTGATTGAACGCACACAATAACTCTCGGTATGCTTGCTGATTCTGTCAATGTTTTTTGCTTACAATACAAAGTGATTTCTCCCGTGTCTCCAGTGACTTTAGTGATATCGTCAGCATCTTGTTTAAAGCCACACACTAAAATAGTATATTCTCCAATTTACTCAAATTTCCAAAACGTACGAGTGTTGCATTCAACAGTTATCTTCTCATCTCCAGCTAAACCGATGATTCCCCATTTATTAGTGGTTATGTCGCAGCTTAGTTGTTTGATTGTGGCAAGACTATCCGTAGTAGGATAGAACCCGTTTACTCTGAATAATTTTTTTAATTCTTAGACATTTGTTTGGAAAATGCCTCAAAACGGATTCCGAATCTGTGCACTTCAACTTTCCTATTGTTTTACCGACGTAATGAAATGAATACTGGAAAAGCGAATTTCGTTTGATTTGAAGATAGAAGCCAACCGAATTTTTATCACCATTGATGTACTCTTGAGCGCATCCTTCAATGAAGTTTCTACTTATCAATATCCATTAAAAGCAACTTACTACCACCGATTTTGCATTTGATTTCAATTTTTTCACGTGGTCCAATGTTAAGAAGTGACAATCCGTTCTCTTTTGTTGTTGACCTCCAACCATCTTTGATGTCGCAATCAAGCGATTCGTGAAAAACCTCCGAATGACTGCAATTATATTCTTTCATGAGGGCAAAAACACAACATACTAAAGTGTCTCTCGAGTATTTTTACATTTAGCGTGCACTCGTAAATTTGTATTGTCAGGATCCATGATTTCAACCTGGAATCGAGGTAAATATTTTATTTTAAATGATAATTATGATAAAGACATACCTCATTAGGGGTTGCTATCACATTCGATTTGTCGCATTCTAATAGAAAAATGTATTTGAGAAAAATTGCATCAATAAACCTTTAGTTACACAGTAAATGTCCACGTATTCAAGAGCCGAAATTCCTGTTTCTCCCTTTTCCGTTTTCCATCCACTAGTAGCATCACAAGAAAGCGTCTTGCCGAAGATTGAAGTTCCGTCGATACTGAAAAATAGTTTATCTATGAGTATATCAGAGACACTTTTGAGAGTATTAGTGAGAACAAGCTTACTGAACGTCTAGAGCCGGATCAATGCAGGAGAGGATCTTTGCAGCATCTTGACTTTCCACCACTTCGCTGCCTTTAGTTCTCAAGCGATCGTTACATTCTAAAATACCGAGTGAAAAGTAAGTTTAATTTGTGTTGCTACCTCTGTGTTCGCAGTAGACAGATAATGGTTCATCGGCTGATTTTCCCAATTCTTCTCCGTTGGAGTCTCTCCAAGAATCTTGCTTCGTGCAACGCAATTCATCATATAGAATCCAACGATCTTCAACACTGAACAGCAGAATTCGATTAGACTATAGCTAATCGATATTGACGGACCCGAGGAATTTATTGTCATCCACACATTTCAGGCTGAATTCCTCTTGATAAGACGCCATTCGTTGGAATTGAAACTGAAAAAGAATTGAAAAATGAATAATTTCAGAATGTTGCGCAAGCTTCTGACGTCTAAGGACGAACCTGGGCCGGATTTACAGAGTGTAAAAGGCTCACATCGCATGCTGAATAAAATCAGTAGTATGGGTATTTTCCTGTTTTTATCAGTACTTTCCTGTTTTCGGCCTACACTGAACCGCTCCAACCACTTCTAATGGGCAGGAATGAGATTAGTAGGGAGGGAATAGGAATAGGTGGGAAAAACCAAAAAAAAGTGCCAAAAAAATCAGTAGTATGCAGTATGCAAGTAATCCAAGTTAGAGGTCTATTTGTTTCTTAATTTAATTATAGGAACATCTTGGCAACAGTGATCGGCCTGTCAATTTTCAACCCGCAAAGAAAGGTCAATGAAAGGGATCTCATATTCACTCTTGCCAAAGTGTTAGAGAAACGTAGAGCTCTCAGATGTTGAAAAATATCTGCACTCACATTTTGGAGCACAGCGAAATTTTATCGGCTGGTCAGAATCTACGTTTATGAGAAAATCTTCACGGGACCATCCATTTGTTTTGTCGCATTTAAATTCAGAACCAAAATGGTTAACAAAGAAGACATCTCTTCTTCGGTACCTGGACAGTTATTAAGATATGATGATCCCTTGTTTCTCGTTAAACTCACACTAGCTCTTCTCCGTTGTCCTTGCAGCTAACTTTGTCTCCACTTTTACTCAATTTATCATGGTATCCATAATATTCCGCAACTAGTGACGGATTGCAAGCTGAAACTCAACAATGATCGATATAAATAAGTTTCGGTTGACCTTTTTCCTCGCACTTAACAGCGAAGCTTTGTCCAGGTATTGTTTGGTCTCCATCAGTCCATTTTCCATCATTTTTCTCCTTTATGCAATATAACTTTTCGTATAATTTGTCGTTAACTCTGATGTTGCAAAGGGTAATAATATCTTGAATATTTCACTTACAGCAGGTGCTTTTTGTCATCATTACATTCCAATTTCGATAAAATACCATATTTTTCGAAAGTCACCTGCAAATTCAATAAAACGTTATTTTTAAAATTATTTTCTCATACCCCTGAAGCCGAGTCAAGTGTGAGTAAACTCTTGTCGCATGCTGAAAATTAGATTCAGTATTTCCCGGAAATTCAACGTCGCCCAAGACTTCAAAATAAAAATATAAAAAAACACTGGTTCTTGCTCACTTCTTACTATACATTGAGCGTTTGGATCAACTTCTGCATCCAATACTTGGTCACCGCTTTCATCTGTCCATCCACCGTCTTTATCACACGCAAGTTTCGTGGTATAGTGGTATTCTTCAGGCCCGTCGTCTGGTTTAAAGAGAATTCTGTGATTGATACTGTTACTTTCATGGTTTGAATTCCTTATTTTACCGTAGTTCTTTGTCGTTCTCCTTGCAATATATTGCAAGAGGTGATACATTTCTGATCACGCCACCCGGCAATTTACCGAAGCTATGATGACACTCTGCAAATACGCTGATTCGAATCAGGTTTGAATCGGTTTCGCACTTCTAGATACGCATTTGACATGGATCTTTGCAGAAGTTTTGAAATCTGTATCCTGGTCTCCGTCACGCCAGCGCTCGTTTAGCAGTGAGCATTTTAAGTTTGAATAAATCTTGGAAACAATTCTGGAAAGCACTAAAGTGTTATGATGAGTTCGTGTACCTACTCAGGATATGAATTTGAATCTGTGCATTCTATTCCGATCTCTTTAGGCCCAATTTTTACCACAGAACCCTTAAATTTTTCAAATATAACTGAAAATTTGGCGGAAACTAACATCAGTTATTGTAACCAGGGATTTCTGGCACGACAGAGTTGCACATCTTACGCTGATTTTGTTAGTGGCAGCAATATTGCTCGGCGCCCACTTTTCCCCATCGCAAGTGATGCTGTCCACGGCTATCCACTTGTCCTTGTCAGTGTCCAAATAGCTGGAGAAATGAAAGGTATTAGCTCAAGCGGCAGTGAATGATTAATCGAGCGATTGCCTATGAATAGGCCTCTTGAATACTGAAGGCCGCAGAAATAAATACAAGTATTTATCTTTTAAAAGGAAACATACCGCAGTTTTCTAATCAATGTGCTGATAGGCGAGCAGGTTAAAACGTGTTGTGGTGTGTATATCTGAAAGCAGAATTTTTTATGGCTAGTATCATTTTAACATACCTTAGTTGCATTAAGCTTATCGATCAGATTAGCATGGCAGGCTGAATAAACAAAATAAGGTTAAAAAAATTTCCAAGAATATATTACAACCAGACTCTGTATGTATTTTTTTTTGTTAAAGATTTCTCCCAAGATTTCTGACTCACAAAAAACTCTTTGCATTGTCATTCGAGTAAAGTAACTTCTTCGAACCTTTGGTAGCACACGTAAATTCGATTTTGGCTGACGGATCATCAATCACAATTTTGTTGCTATCAGCCGGATTTGTCCACCCATTTCTATTGTCGCATTTGAGTTTCGCATATCGCTTTCCATCTTCACTGCAACAATGTAAATTTTATTGTCAATAAAGCACCAAAAAATGTGTTTTGGTCCATTTTTTCTTGAAAGTATCGGTTTTAAAATTTGCAACCAAAAAAATTATTAAATAACTACGTCAACAAAATCTCCTCGCTGTTGTCTTTGCACTGCAACTTTTTGGCAGGTGAAAAAGTATAATTCGCAGCGTTCAAGGAGTCTTTCGGCCCATCGATCAACGATATATCACATTTGATTTCTGAAATGTCGAGGTGTGTTTGAACTTCTGTCGCTTCTTTTCACTAACTTTTCGCCACACAGTCAAACGCAATTTCTTTTGATGAATCAAGGATCTTGAGTTGATTAATATCTCCCGGATCGATCCATCCTTTTGCGACGTCGCAAAGAAGCTTCTCATATTGCTTTGATTGGGAGCGCAACCTGATAAAGGGATCTACTTTATGGGCTCAATTTGACATAGGAAATTGATCATTAATAATCTCACTGAATTTCTTCGTTTAATGTGCACTGCAATTCATTGTTGGTCGAATAAGTGAATTTCTGCGGACCAGTCGGTCCCTTGATCAACGATTTGTCACATCCTGAATGAGCGATTCAATATCTGTATTCAGACGCTAATCGCGAGATGACCATTTGGGTCAATACTTGCAAGGAGCCATAGCCATTCTTGTAGGGTTGGCTAAACGGAATCGGCATTACGGCGCCGAAATGAGAGAGGGAGGAGAGGGGGAGGGTTTCGGCGCCGAAACCGGCGAAATGCCAACCCTAAATTCTTGCAACTCACTCCTAACTTCACACGTGAACGAAAACATATTTGTCAGATCAGCAAACGCAATGTTAGTGGATCCCGGGACTTTCCATCCAGAGACTTCGTTGCATTCAAGCATTTCGTATCGTTTCCCGCCATGTCTGAAATGTCTAATTTGTTGTTATCTCAATACTATTGCGTTATTTGCATAGCTATGCAAATATAACCAATCGTAAACAAGAGAATGTAAATCAATTATCCAATCTCATTTCACCCTCTCCTACTTCTAACGGGCGGTCGATGTCATTCGTGAAGGAGATTTGGTGGTGTCGAAATCAAGTATTGGGGAAACTCACACAATCTCCTTATTATCGTTGCACTGTAGCTTTTTGTCAGCAGATAACGAGAATAGATCTTGGCTCGATAAATCTTTCGGCCCGTCCAATAACGGATTGACACAATTGGTTGTAGAGAGTCCTGAACGCAATTGGGTGATTGCACTGTTGTCAGTAGTGTAATACCGCCTTCAGCAAGTCCAGTGAGGAAGATCACTATGAAGAGAAGTATTCGGAGACTCCGGGGTATCCGCATCCTGGAATAGTTTTACAATCGAAGAGTCATTAGGATTCACAAGGCATGCGTGAACCGCTTTTCAGGCGAGAAAGAGGCAGAAACGAACCTCAAATCGAAGGCGGAGATAGGAGTGAACCACTCCCGATGAGAGAAATGGAGGTGAATGAGGGAGAGAGGCAGATCTCTCCCTTTTATTGACTTCTTGATTGGATATCAAATATGTAAAAATGATGCATTTGTTATTCCAAGTTTAGTAATAAACCCAAAAACAGGATTAGTAATATGAAGATGACGTTTTGTGTTTTTCTCAGTTTGATTATCTAATTGAAATCCGTTTGATGAAACTCTCAGGCACGTCTTCCGGTTGGCATTTCACTTCCATTAGGGCTCACTTCAATATTTGCATTCTCTCTTCTTCTCTTTAATCAAGCCTCAGTACGTGCGTGTGTATGCGTTTGGGAAGGTTCAATAGGCGTCTCAAATGAAGGCCTAGAATCGCCCTTTCTCTCCTCCAGTCTTTCTTCCTCTCTTTCCCTTGACCTACTGGTACCCGATGCATTCCCACTCGCACGATCATGATTCGGATACGGTATCGATCATCGATTGGCTTAATGATTCGGTGCTGGATCTTCTTATCGGTTCGACAATGTTGATTGCCAATCTTACAATACTTATTGTAATTCAACTGAGGAAAACCATCGAAAAAGTGGGTGTTTTGCATTTATTCGTTCATTCCGATCCTTTATTCTCTCAATGTGGCAAGTTGACTACATAAAATGTTTCTTGACGTCGGCAATTTACCAACAGTACACTACTTGATACATTCCAGGAGTACAGTCTACTCGCGGCGCTCGTTTCTTTCAACAGCCTCTTCGGGGCCATGCTAATCTACCAGGTAGCCTGAGCCGATTACCGTATCCCAATATCGATTTGAGAACTACTATCACGCGATGTTCGATGAGACGGAGCATATTGTGAACGATCGATGGAGTTGCATCAAGTGAGGATTGATCTTTGATCTTTGATCTCTATCTCAAACGAATGTTCAGACATCCCCACATCGTGCTACTGCCAGCCACAGGCTGCATCATGTCGCTAATTCTACCGTGTATCGCATTCGATCGGTAGGCTTAGGAAGTTTTGCAGTGTGTGAGAATGTGTCATCTGACATTTCGCAAGTTAATGAAATGTTCAAAGTCCAAAGTGTAAATTATTTCGAGACTTTGTAGCAGGTGATGTGAGCACTCATTAGGCTGCGATTCAGTAGATTTCTTCCTTAGATTTCTGGTTCTTCACTAATCCAGTGATCACATTACGAATAGTGATCGAAATTTACCTGAATTCGCCTTCAATTTTCTCCTGCAGATATCTCGCCGTCTCCCAGCCTATCTACTACTATCGTTTGGACAACAATTGCGCGAAGTAGGACGATATTTCCATCAAATGAATCAATAATTCGCTATTTCAGACGCCTTGCTCTCGTCGTTACGGTGCTGTTCGTGGTGATTACTGCTACGCTGGTGAGGGTTTACCGATCATTGTATGACAGCGAGCGTCATACCCTACTGTTGCGCAATGCCATTGGGAAAAGAGTAATAAAGATAATACGAAAACAACGGAAGGTTTATTGGGAACGACCAGTATGTACAGAAGTACGGCAACCGTACTCTTTCAGTTCACGATCGGCCTGTCCGGTCCCTCGCACGTCCACTGCCACACCTTCGACTTCTTCAGCAATGCTGCAAACGTGAGTGTAAATATGGAGCCGGCTAATTATCTTCTTGTTTTTCGGTTTGGCTTCTTGCCATGCTTAAGACAACCATACATAGCTCACTGCTTTTTGCAAAACAATGCCCAAATGATGTCGAAATTTGAAAATGTTGATGTTTGTTATCAAAGATACAGGCAAGAGATGAAAGACCAACTTCAGGCCGCAGTAATGTCCTGTGGCTGGATCGGCCATCTCGCCTCTGTGCTTCTCTACTTCGCAGTGATTCGACAGCTGAAGTTGCAGCAGTGAGTAGCATCTTTCCTTCTTCTTTTCAGTTCCACAAGATGATGCAAAGCGTTTTCAGCTCTTGCTCCACCGTTCTGCGCGAGTGCCAGAAGTGCTCGGACAATGGATACGTTTCAATCAGGTTCGTCTCTGGGTGATACTAGAAACCTGAATGAGTCCAAATTGCAGGAGAATGTTCGCTGTCTTCGCTACGATCACTCTCATCCTTGTCGTCATTCCCGTAGCTATCATGGCTGGACACGAGGTGAGTCGTTCAATTGGTCCGTGACGAAAATTATACGTGACATTTTCGAAAAATATTCGCCGTTGAAGATCAAACTAACAAAGTATGCGTTTCAGCTACTCATCTGCTTCCGCTGGTCTGCCTACCACGAGGATCTCACTCCACACGAACTGCACGCGCACTCGCACCACTCCCATGAGTATTTTAGACTGGTGTTGAAGGTGAGATCTTCTACTCGTAGACGGCTGAATATTGATTACAACAAAAGTCGGAAAAAATCAACAGCAGATCACCTGCTCAAATTAGAGCAAATTGTGACAACCTCTAACGCCCGTGATTTGTTAGAAAGATCGGTAAAAGCAGAAGTATTTGTAGTAGAAATGTTACCAATCAGATCTCGACGCTCAACCCTACCATAAACGTTGTTACTTACGCCCTCAAACACAAGCAGGTCTACATCGGTGTGAGGGAGATGTTCAGTCGGAAGGTTAATTTGTTAATTAATTAGCATAATTAAAATAATAATTACAGATCTCGAAGACTTCGGGGACATCAGGCAAGAGTGTCTTCGCTAAACTCGGAGCCAAAGTTTCGGGATCGAGTGTTTAGAACGTCTTTAACGGAAACCGTTTCAACTGTTGATCGAACTTGAATTGCTTGAATATCGTGATTGAATTGAGAGTTCTATATTCGGCCCAACCATTGAAAAGTGCTGATCTGCTTCACCGCTTTCAATTTCCTCTAGGTAAACGCTCTGCTATTCCACCTTCGCTGTAGTCTTTCCATGTTGCATCTCGACGATAAAGGAATCATAAATGATAATCGTAAATAAACCGCGTTTCTCATTAACTCGTGCGCGCTATGCAAACTAAGCGTGATTCCTTCTCATTTCGCGCATTTCCTGCAGTGAATCTCCTCTAATTTCATCACGAGACCAAATGCCTTTGTTTGATCTCTAAGAGGACTTCAAATGAGATGGAGGGCCGAGCTCAGCAAGAGCCCTACCCTTCCTTGCGCCTTCCTCAGCCTTATTTACTCTCCTCAGCAGCAAACCGTTTGCTCGCGCACTTTCCTAGTCTGCAAAAGTGCGACGGACGTCCAAATGAATATGATCTCCCGTCTATATTTCGGTCCTAAGACCTCCGAAATAGTGCAAATATTGTGGAAAGCCGCGTGCTTTGCGAATAGTAGTGACCATAGTTCAGAGAGGGGCGCAGAGACCCACTCAATTCCAGTGTGTTCATTTGCGAAATGTGGATGTTGTTGAATATTTCCTGTGTATCCTCGATGTTTCATATTCGTCTTCCTATGTTTTCTGAATTCGCTTGCACATATCTACTGAGCTAAACGTCAATCGCTTCAGGTACACTCATGCAGTCCTTGATGTTTCTTATAGATGCAATAAATTGGCCGATCTTCGACCTAACTTTAGGTAAAGATGCAGAGCTTGAGAAATTTCGGTTCCAGCAATGATATGTGCAATTGTAACGGAATGTTTTGCAGCAATTGTATCTTTTTCTTTTAGGAATCTCTATGGTCGCAACAAATACGATGGTACTTGTGTTGATTCAGAAACACACGAAAATTAGCAAAGAGAAGGTGAGTTTCACTGTTGTATCCGAATGAAGGAACATTTTCAACATCAATAGTACAGTCAGCCTTGCAGGAGTACAGCTTGCTAGCGATGCTGGTGCTCTTCAACAGTTTACTTGGATTGATGATCATCTATCAAGTTAGTTGGTAATTCATTCAAAGCATCTTTGAAAGAAACGTATGATGGAAAAATGCACTTTCCAGGCGTACTACCACTTCTTCAATAGTGAAAAGGAGCGAAGCTACGTCGCGCGGACGTCATGCGTGTTGTGAGTTCACATGGAGAGATGAAAATATTGAGAATAAGCTCAAAATATTCAGACGACCTCACATCGTGCTCATTCCTGCTCTGGCCACAGTGATCTCCATCGTTCTACCCTTTATTGCACTAGACAGGTTGGTTTCCTTCTCAGTTCTCTCTTTTTTAATCGCTACAGGGTATACGTTCAACTTGAACTTAAGTTTCTAGTTTACATTGAAACGGCGCCCGATACTTTTATAAAATCTCATAAAAAAAGATGGGGCAGTTTTTTAGTGATGAGCAAAATTCTTAGATTCATCGCAGTTCTCAAGCCAATTTACTACTACAAGATGGACAGTCACTGTGCTTGGTCAGTTATTTAGCAAACTTTATTATTAATTAATTTCATTAATTATTGTTTAGTAAGCTCGCCGGCCTTGTCACTCTCGTGTTCATCGTCGTATCAATTACATTGGTGAGTATTTTCGAAAATATTATTCTGAACAGTCGGTTTGAAAAAGACAAAGCTAATATCGCTGATTCCCTTCAGTTAGTAGCCGGTCTTCAAGGTCCTTCCGTGGTCGACCACTGCCACCCACTCGACTTCTTCAGCGCAAGCACTGTGGTGCGTAATTAGACCTGTCCTCATCCACATTCCCGAACTCATCAACTATTCGTTCATCTTTTCACGTTTCAAGCACTCACTGAATCGGAAATGCCGATAATATATGATAACAAAGCAAATGCTTGAAAGAAAGACCTCATCGTATGCAAACCTCATGCTAAAGAAAAGAATCATGAACTCTCCAGACACTCTTCCTCTTTTTCGTCTGGTTTGGTCACCTCGCTTCCGTTCTTCTCTACATCGCCGTTGTCTTCGTGATAGAGAAGAGGATTCGGTGAGTTCCTCCGTTTTTTCCTTCTAGTTCAGAAATCAAGGCGAATCAAAACGAGGTACATCACCGTACGATAGGTTAAAAATCTCCTAGCAAATACTTTACCTATATGTACTTATAAATACGGAAGATGTGCGAATTGCAGTGAGCAATCTCGCACTCTCAACGCCCCGATCGACTCCCGCTTCAAGAAGATCGAACGGACATTCGCAGTGTTCGCCGTTCTGACGCTCGTGCTGATCGTCATCCCGGTGGCGTTCCTGGCGCTTTATGAGGTGACCTTTCTTGAATTTGGAAGTTTCTTGAACAGAATTCAATTAACCATTGCTTTATTTTTGAGGTTTTATGATACTCTGGTTGTATCAATTTTTAATTGCAGAACCTGATCTCGTGGCTGAAGGCATCGTACTATCTCAAAGACGAGCACGTCGTCGACCTCCACGCCATCTCGAGGATCGTACTCAAGGTATCGAACATTTGAAGGCCCTCCATCGGATGAGAACTTTGATATTGCGAAATAGTTCTCATCCGATCTAGTTCCCATTGGAGACACACTTTCTGCATTGTCTGGCTTGTTCAACTTTCAATGACTTCTTGCGAATTTTTTTTCTTGCCTATAAAAATGCTATTTGAGTTCACCTCACTCAACCCCACACTCAATGTGGTATTCTACGCCCTGAAACATAAGCAAATCCACAGAGGATTTCGACAGGTCTTCAGCAAGAAGGTAAGTATAGAAGCTCAACGTTGTAAATTTTCTGATTTCGGCGTTTACTTCCTATTTGTGCATCCGTAGTTCTGTGAATTCGAATTAGCGGAAGTCGATTAGGACAACACAGAAGTGCAATTACCCCTCTCAAATTACGATTTGTGCGCCAAATTTGTGCGCAAAATACGAAATTTGAGTAACTTGTTTCCGAGATCCGGAGTGTTTGCTCCATGTCTGAAAACAAAATGATGCTCGTTTACTCAAAACGAACTCTGAAATCCTCATTTCCTTTGGCGAAACTCGAGACGTGTTTATGAGTGCACTAGGGTTGCAGGTTCGAAATCGAAATTACCGCGCGAGACTCCCTCTCCCTCTCTCTCGATCGGTATTTACCGCACGAGCGAGGCGATATGCAAAGAGGGTGCGGTAATACCGCATCTGTGCGGTATTACCGCATCGATATTGGAGGAGGTAGATCAGAGAGGCTAGAGAATGCAATAGTGCCTTGCGCCACCGGCCATAAAAACACTGAGTGCACTGAATAGGATTCAAGAATATGGTTGTTTTCGAGGCTGATATTTATTATTAAAAATTAATTAAGGTATCGAAGAGCTCTACGAGTCTCACGCACCAACCCACACAGACACGGCTCGGGCCCAAGAGTTCCATCCTCACAATCTGAGAACTGGTCAACACCGTTCACCGACCACGCTCAAGAGACTGATTGTCGAACTCTCACTAATCCTTGCTTGCTCAGAGATTGTGTGAAGCCCGACCTCTACTCTCTCTCTCTCTCTCTTGAGCCTTGTATGTATGTACATAGTAGCGTAGATGCGAATAAAGTGAATTCGAAGGCTTCGAGAAGGGTCAAAGTCTTTGTGTGCCGATCCTATGCTGGGTGGATCTCTGCCTCGCCTGGGAATAGAACGTGCGGAATGAGGTGGGTATTGAAATGCTCAGGCAGAGCCAGAAAGAGATCCTCGTGAAGAACAAGCGCATTAGAGAGGGCTGAGAGCCTATTCTCGGAGGCGGAGCGCCAACAGTCTCCGCTTCGGTCCAAAGAACGCTGTGCTCATGAGCTCACGTCGTGTGCTAAATTGAACCCAACCAGGGGTCGGCCTCTCATTTCCCTCCTCCTCCTCCATTCCCCCCTCCTCAACCTCTTGTACGACGCCCGTCTGGCCTGCGCGTATTTGCTCAGTCCTCGGGAATATTCGTGAAATGTGTACTGGAGTATCTCTGACGTGGGCTGGTTTGAGAGCAACGCAACATTTGGGTTTCCCTTATTTGGGATATTTCTCAATATTGAGTTTCTATTTTTCCATATGGTAATTCTCTCACAGTGAGCGCCCGAAAATGTGCCTGTAATAACAATTGTCCGAAAATAAATCTACATTCGCTGCACGTCTCTTATTTTTGTATCCTGCAGTGCCGATCTATGGCGCAATCACTCCCTAATTCGCACAGTGCTCTCGCGCCTGTTTTCGAATTTCTTTTCTTCTCTGCATTCATTCACACTATCCATTGCCCAGAATACCTCAATGTTCATTAACAGTGTGAAATAGTTAGATAACCCATCCTACTACGATTCATCCTCCGAATCACCCGATTTCACACTGCCTGATACACAAGGTGAATGGATAGACCTTTGCACTTCCCGTTCCAGTTCACTGGCCCGCGAAACCGTGATAATATTCTAGAGTGCTCCTCCTTCTCATATTTTCCACCCCACCTCATCTCCCTCTCTATGCATTGCTGTGCTGGAGTCGTCTGTGGCTATTTTGACAGTGGGGATTAGGATGGGTTAGGAGGGAGTCTATTGTTGCCGGACACTACTTTTTCAGTTGTTTATTTGTCATGAGAGGTGTTCGATTGATAAGAATATTCTCGCGTGTTTTATACGTAAGGAATTCATTACTTTCACCTTTCCAATATGAGATGTTCGAGCTCCGGGAAGTATTAGCCCCTAAGGAAGTGTACTTCTCTGGTTTGGTTGCGCTGATTCCAGCACAGAATAGACACCACCACAAGATGAATGCAAGAGTAGGATTCGGCAGGTTTCAGATTGCACCCCACCCTTATGCTCATGTGACATCTGTGAGACCACGAATTATGTTTCCTAGGCACACGTTTAGGTTTTCGTTTAATTTTGTGAAGTTTTGAATGTATTTTCGCTTATGAATAAAGTAGGAATCTCTGGCCCTCAACTCATCTCAATTTCGATTGGTCGACCCACGAGGAAACTAGAGCAAACATCGAGCATATGTCTGGGTGTAGCCGGCACCAACCAAATGAGCATCGACGCCTCATTTCCTCCATCTGCTCTCAACTCGGTAAGACAGCGCGAGATAGCATGCGGAATGTAGAGAATCGAGTCATTACCGTGACCATCGAACCTCTTCCTCTCTTCGATCACTAACTGACTTCATTAGCGCGCCCATTCATCCAGACTTGTTGATTCGTCTGTGGCTAGCGACCGAAATCTCGATCCTGGATTGCTTACTCTTCGTATTCATCCACCCTCACATTACTCACTCAAAACATCTCGTGTTTGAAATCAGGCGCTAGGCTAGTTTAGTTTGATGTCGATTTTCACGGATTGTCTGAATTAGTCAGGCAGAAAGAAATAGTGCAGTAGTCCAATGTTCGAACTCTTAGGAGGACCTCTGACCTCTCAGCGTAGCTCATTTCCTGCCCACGATTGGACTGACCAATGAACCGCTCTTGCCTTTTCGCGTACTCTCTTACCCATCAAACGAAGAGAGATAGCTTGCGAGTTGGAGAGTATTCGGCGCCAACGCGTTTCCTGACGAATCGCACTCATCTAATGAGAAATCGCCACGTTAGTCGGTCTGCATCAATCTCTTCTTCTGATAATGCGCTCGCATCCGACTAATCGGCACGATTTATGCGTTAGCTGAGGACTATTTTCAGTGTAGGAAACCGCGTCTTCGATTAGCGGTGTCTAGTTAGATCAAAATGAGTCTTACCCAGAATGGGGTGCTAAACAATCAAATCATTTAGTCTGAGCATCATGCATCTTGTTCAATTTTGCCAATTTTCACAGGCGAGCATACATTTTTCCTTGCGCGGTTTGTCCGATCGTGCGATCCAGACTTCGATATGAGCCGCTGTTTCTCTCATGCACACTCCTCGCTAGAGAGCATGTAAAGTGAAGAAACACCGGCGAGTCGTTTGAACTCTACTGAGAATGCCAGATCGAACATTCCGTTCAAACCTTGAAAAGGAAGTTTCGTCTAGTCACGTCGACGGCCTCGTCTGATTCTCTGAGTGACGTCGACTGCAGGATCCTTCCCATTCCTCACGCAACTCTCAATGAAATTATCCGGCCCTGTTTTTTCCGCATCGAAAATGCCCTCAGGCCGAAAATACGCTTTCCTTCGCGAGTCGATGGACCCTCTCTCCGTTTTGAGTAATGTACGGCCTCCGCATTTTGCCTGTTCTCTCGCTAGGCCTGTTAAACAAGAAACAATAAGAATTTGAGAGTCTCCGGGAATATTGCGCCGCATATAATATTGTTTTGTTCCTTTGTCACTCTTTTTTCATAAATCGTGCCTGAAAGGGCTACTGTGTCTGGCACGAAGAGTGTAATGAACTCGAGTCTTCTGAAGTTTTCCGAAATCGATTTTGCTCTGTGTTCTAGTATTTGACTCTCCAGCAAAAGCAACACTGATCTTTCAATTTTTCTCCGTTCCCCCCTCTCCTCCTCCTGTGAAACGTGTCACCTCCTAAGATATGCTGCCTTCTCTAAATTGCGCTTCAGTGAGGCCACTTACCATCCGTCTCTCCCTCTCTTTCCTCGTGAATAGCACCGTTAATTGGGTCGCGTGGCGCTTCATTCGTATGCCACCCAGATCTCCCAGCTGACCTCGAAGGGCTAAGGGAGGGCATCGTGAGGTCAGGTTTTGACAGTTGGTCTGTTCTTCGAAAAAGTAGGCAGTTCGCTGCAGATCTGTTTTCTCCTTTCGCGTAGCCGTCATAAATAACAGTCTTACCTTTCTCGAACAGCAGCATTTCGAACTTTGCGTTGTTGTAGTTGAGGAGAGTCCCAATCTCTCAATTTTACAATCCCTCTCGCTTGGCCTGCTCGATGATAGGTCGTGAATGAAATGAGAAGAACAGTGGTCACTTGCCCTGTATACCTTGAATATCCACAATTTGGCATTCAGCATTCCTCCTGCACCTATGACGGGAACCTCATATTACTCACACTAAAGTTCCTAAATCCCCTTTCGACGTCGCAGAAAATTGCTCTGGCCTCTTTGCTCTTGTGCCAATGACATCTCAAGCGCGCTGCGAACAATTGTTTGCTCTGACGAGAGTGGTTATCTCGGACTATTGTTTTTCCTTTCTTACCCTTGTCGGGTTTTCCGAGCAACAAAGCACAAAACCAGAATGTATCTACCCTACTCAGCATTGCTGATGTCCTAAGCGCGTGGCGACTATTGTTTGTGTTGTTGAGTATGCTTGGCTACTGGGCTGTTTTTCTTTCGCCCGCCCCATTTGTTATCTTTCTCGGCCTCTCTAATCCATTCGCTTGCTCACGAGACAGACAGAACGAGAGACTGAGTGTAATGGAGAGAGACAGGCAACAGCTCGTTAGCCCGTCACTGCTTGGAATCACTCATTCACTAAGCATTCACACCTCAACTTCGTCTTCTCCGCAGCTTACTACTACTTATTTACGCTAATTTAGCTGATGACGTCATAATTTCATCGAACACCTTCTTCTCACTGTTTTTCAGGGCGTGTCTAGCCTCCTTTCATCGAGCAAAAAACTGCAGACGTCATTGTGAAGTTCTCGCATCAACATTCCGTTACTCATTTGCCATTGTCGCGTCTTCTTGGGAATCGGACGCAGATTCTCAGTACTCTTCCATGTGTTGTCGTTCGATTAGTTCGGGATACTCTTCAAGCATTCCCCTGCTATCCTATTTTGTCGATTTCTCGTGATACCATGTCTCCAAAACTGAATAACATAAATAATGTCGAAAAACAAATCCATTCGAGAATGGACGAGGGCGTTCTCTCTCAGCGAGACGCAATCTACGACGGGATTCTCGGATTCCTCATGCTCTCCACGAATCTGACTATCTTCGTGTTCATCCAGATCCATCGGACGCTGCGGAAGGAAAAGGTAGGGATCAGGCTTTGAATACGTTCATGCGCTCCCCATTTCACGCATTCTATCTCATCGATGCGTGAAACGTTTTGAGATGGGTATCTGAGCCAAGTATCATAGGAATAGCTGATCAAAATAGGAGGAAGTAAATACCTCCACTTAGAATACCATCGTTCAATCTGACAAGCGTGAGCTGATTGGTATTGAATTAGAATGCACTTCTGAAGAGCTCAAATGAGTGTATGGAAGGACGTCGTGATAGCGTCAATGAAGCCATTCAATAAGTGCAGGTTGAGAGAACTGTGACAGGCGGAACACACAATCTCTCATAAATCTTCAAGAATCTTAATCTCCTAGATAACATCTTGGTCTTCTTCTCTAGGAACCTTAGAAACGAATCTTAGAGATTGGAGGGATGGCAAAACATGAAATAATTCTGTTCAGGAATACATTCTGCTCGGAATGCTCGTCTTCTTCAACAGCATCCTCGGCGCACTGCTCATGTATCAGGTATGGAATAGGGATGGCGAATGAAGAGAAAATCAAAGAATGATGAGGTCATTTTCCCTCCCTCTCATTTTGCTCTTCATGAAGAGCGACGCGGCCGCTCTCCCTCTTCATGAAGAGGGAGAATAACGTGGAGATCTCTCTCATTTCTCCCTCTTATTCTTCATGAAGAGCTCGCCGCGTCTCCTCACTCTTCATGAAGAATGACACCGATCTGCGCGCCCGTGAGAGGGAGAATGAAGAGTGCAATTCAACCTCTTCATTCGCCATCCCTAGTATGGAATGTGCGAAGATGGGAGAATCGATAAGAGTGACAAACAATATAATAAATGCACATCTTCCTTACGAATCTTCCTATACCAGAATTGAAACATTGCAGGCGTACTACCAATTCGCTTTTGAGCCCATCGCTCAGGTTCTAGATCGGTCCTACTGCTTCCGGTAATTGATTTAATTTATATTTGTTTCTGAATTTTAAATTATCAGCCACCCTCATATCATCTTCATCCCGGCAACAGCTGTGATTATGTCGCTCATTCTTCCGTTCATGGCTCTGGATAGGTGAGCATTTGGTGGCATCTTTGTGCCTCTGGCTTGGATCTCTCAATCACTCAAAGTCTGCAGGGCAAAAAGAACGCAAATTTCTAACAAAGTGGGATAAATGATCGCGAATTCAGTGACGGAGTGATGAAGTCCTGGAAAGCCTGATTATTTGCAGATTGATAGCAGTAATTCGTCCCATGTATTACTACACGCTTGACGGACACTGTGCATGGTGAGGAAATTACTGCACTTACAGCTCCGAACAGCTATTTTCATGTTACTTTTCCCTCAACATTTTCACTTTCAGCAAACTCGCCGCTGTAATCATGGCACTGTACGTGGGCATCTGTCTGTTCCTGGTTAGTTTCAATTCTTATTGGCTAATTAATTAACTAATTAATTTAATTTATCTAATTCAGAACATCTCTGGCCGTCACGGACCCCCAGTGACACCTCACTGCCATCCACTCGAGATCTACAACCACAACACGATTGTGAGCAATTTTTGACTCTAAAACGTAAATCTCAAACTATTTTTTCCAATGATCCAATGAGCGTAAACGTTCCGCTGATTCACCCCAGATAATCTTCGAGAGTAGAGTGGACTGTAGAGTAGGCCTTGTGTGTGCTCTCTTTTGCTCTCGTTGATCCGCAGAAAGATTCGAGAAGATACTTTCTAGTGAAAGCCATCTATTAGTCAAGCCGCTCACCAAAACATGACGAAACCTTTCATGCGTAGTCTATCTACGTTGTTGCTGGTGTCTCTAGACTCCCGTTGTTCCCGAAATAGTAACAAACACGTAATAAATATGAGTGGTTTGCAGTTAATAGCTTACGAGCTTACGTAACACTCTAGTAAACTGCTGCGTTGTTTGCTTGTCAGAACATTATATCAATTATGACATGGTATAGTAATTTCTGATCTCTGCATGGCTTTTCGAAATTTCAGTTTAACATTTTATGTAGCTTTGCACACATGAGTAGACTGAGCCGAAGCAATCAAGCAAATCACTATGAAAAACGCAACCACATCGTCTGATTTCAGCTCGCCCAACTCATCACCGTCTCTCTCGGTCATCTCGCCAGTGTCATCATCTACTTGCTAGTCATCGTCGCCCTTCGAAGGCAGATCAGCAGCATGAACGAAAAGAGGTTTGATCATTTTCAATCTCTAAAATATGAATGAGGAATCGCACGAGATCGAGAGTTCAGTGAACCAGCTTATTTATGGAAACGTTGTAATCCCATATCTTTGCGTGCTCTACTCAAAATGCTCTGTAGCTGATTCAATAGTAGTGATGTTCTTGAACATTTCGATATGATTTCTAGAAAACATGAACTCGTTTTAAAATATAGCTTCTTGTTGTTTGCGCTAATACAGCGAAAAATGAGCATGAACTAACTATGCTTTACTTTCGAAACTGGCTTCAGCTTCTATTTTCAGTGAGAAGCGGGACCTGATCGTCTCGACGTCTCCCATCGTTCTCGATCGTCGTCATCGATCAGTGGAGAGAACCTTCGGAATATTCGCCGCCGCGACCTTCCTGCTGATGGTCCTGCCGACGGGGATACTCGCTGTCTTTGAGGTATTCTGAGGGGGTGTACTGATTTTATTTAGCTTCCTAGGTTTCCTACTCCTTCGTGCAAGAAAGATTGGGTGTAAAGTTCGCTTTTCCAGTTCTTCGGAGATGATCGGAAGGACATTGTGCGGATTCACGCCTTGTCGCTGTATCGCATCGCACTCAAGGTAGTTTTCTTCACCGTTTGCTGCTTGATTCGTGAACCTTGCATCAGCATTTGAGACTCTTGATAATGATATTGACTGTAAATATGCCAAAAGGAGTTATTCAGTTCTGTGCAATGAACCCCACTCTGAACGTGGTCGCCTATGCACTCAAGCACAAGCAGATCTACAACGGGCTGCGACAAGTCTTTGCAAAGAAGGTATTTCGCAATTTGAATAAAATCAATATGAAATACTTTGCAGCACCCCCTATCCGCTCGTCTCGTCACTCACTCACAGCACAAATCAGCGTCGCAAACGCTGCTGAAGAAAACTCCAACAGTGAAATCAGTCGTCACTGTCTAATTCCAATTTCGCCCATTTTTCGAGTCTTAACAGATTCTCGATCAGTATTTCCACTCATCCCGTTTCGAAGCATTATTCTGAAATGTATCTTTTGAATCTTCTCAAATCTAACGGAGAAGCGAGAAATCTCAGCACTTTGCGTATCTCATTGTGATCTCGTCCAAACAATCCACCGGTGAACTGATAAAGACTATTGCAATTCAACTTTGTTCAATGGTGAACCAAAGAAACTCTGGAAGCGACGTCAAATCGCAATGAATCGGCAAGGCCAAAAATGAGGCTTCTGCTATCTCAAATCTCTACTTTTATGATATTCGTTGGTTTGTTGCTCTGATAGTGCAAAATAACGTTGTCTAGGCGACCCGACGGAAAGTTTTCAATCTCACGAGGAAGCAGTGGCCCAATCTCATTTCTTTCCCTTCCTCCCCCTATCCGTTTCTCTGTTTCTGCCTCTCGAATGTGCACTCACATCCCTCGCCTCTCTTTCACGTCAGTATTTACGGGAATTAGTGAGTCATACTTCTTTTATGTATCTCTAACAGTTCGTTTCAGATATTTCAATATCTCTTTTTCTCTTGTTATCATACCTCGATGTTTTACCAGAATTTTCAACGTCTAGTGATCTCATTTATGTTCGAGAATTGCCAATGCGAATTTTATCGGTAGGCCCAATTCTACATTCTCCGAGAATTAGCAAGTTTTAGCCATCTCTCAACGATACAATATCCTTCAAAGACATTATTCTCAAATTTCGGGTTACACATTTTCCAGATACAATTGCTGACATTTGTGGGAGAGGTTTCAAATTGTATGTATCCGAAACAAGTACGTGATTCAGGAAATCTCACATTGCTAGCTATTGTTCAATCCGCACCTGCAAGTGTAGCAATACGTAACGCCATCAGGTCGACTTGGGCTAACAAGGATGACGTCCACTCTCTAAAGGTGAGTTGTTCTTGGAGTCTATATAAGGATGTTCTAGGTTTATCTCGTTGCTATGACTTGTGCGTCACAAACGCGTTTTTTTCATTGATAATCAGCATCTTCTTTTCACAAGTCTTTGATTGTCAGGAAGATTCGGCTCGAGTCGTCTTTCTGGTGGGAAATGGCGACATAGCAAGTAGAGCAGTACGGAATGAGGTGAATTTATGTAGCATAAGAGTACAACGAAAAGAGTTTTGCCTTGGCTTAGTAAAGGAATGTACCATGACTAAAGGCATAAATCACTCATCGACTAGTGAGCATTTTGAGCTTGTCTGTTGCTTAGAGGCAGCTGAATCGAACTAGGAATGGAGAAATACCAACATAGACCAGCGAAACAAGACAGAGAAATCAAAAAAAATTAGACTCAAGTTTTAGATGTCTACGCATCAAGACATAATCTCCGTTGATGTCGAGGACAGCTACAAGAATTTGGTCTTCAAGGTTGTTTTTATTTTGTTGTTGTTGCTTTTGTTATTTTTACGAAACGAATGTATTCAGACAGCTCTTTCTCTTCAAATCTCGAGAGATCACTGCCCGACGCCATTCCTACTGAAAGTGGATGAGGATGTCGTATTCAATATCGAGAGATTTATGAGTGGGGTGAGGCCGTTGTGTTATATTGTCAGATTTAGCATGAAGATGCAAAAAAACTCCAGATTAACACGACCTATCGAGAGGATTTGCAAGCAATCTACTGTAAGACATGGCACGGATCGGAACCTGAGAGAAACAGGAAGAATGACTGGTGCGCAGAGTTACGCTTCCCTCTGTTTGGCTCAATCTCTTGTACTTCTGAATTGCGTATGATGCTGCGATACATGTACAGGTTCGTCTCGGAGCATCAGTTCCGCGGACGCAAGTTTCCGGATTACTGCGCTGGTCCATCGTACGTGCTCACTTCTCCAGCCGTTTCTGCGCTCCTCGGCACTCTTCCAGATTTTAAACTGATCACAGTCATTTATTATCTCTATTTTCGAAAATAGTAGGCTAATTTAAGGTAGAAGACGTCTTCATCACTGGGATCGTCGCCCAGAAAGCGAGAGTGAAACGAATAGGGATGACGGGTAAGTTCAAGTCGGACTACAAGGTGGGAAATTAGAAACTTCTGTATTTTATTGGCTCGGTTTATCTGTGGACAGCTCTGTGTGAGGAGTGATGCGGAAAATGAGTATGATCGTGTTTTGGGAAGGACTGTGTCAAATAGTACAAAAGAGCCGGGCATCGGTGTTCAACGATCAAATCCACGTTTAGGTGCTGAACTACAGCAACTCTGACTGCCCGGGCGAATTGATGTCCATACACAATCTGAAGACGGAGGAGCAAATTAAAGACACGTGGAGCTTTCTGTCCAGAAATTGTTGATGTTTGGTCATGTGTTTCACAATTCACCGCATAACCAAGCTTCAACATGATTCTTCTCCATGTGATTGATCCCCATCATAGAGTCTCACTGTTGTTTTCCTTGTTAGAAAGATCTCGAAACCATCGGAAGAAGAAATTATGTTGTTTTACCCTCGATTACTCAGGAACTTATTCTAGGCCTACCAAGCCTACCGTACCCTGCCGTATTCCTCTCAGGACTCGAGTGATCACAACTGCGATGACTTCTGATAAACCGTATTTGACTTCTCTCTCAGCTTCAAAGAAGAAGCTCTTCTAAAAGAATGAAGCGAATTCCTAAAAATCGTGTTGAATGTGTTGACCAGCGACGAAATCTGAGTACGTAGGCAGTCAAAGAATTTCGTTGGAAAACTCTCAAATTCTTAATATCACGGTAGCTCAACGGGGAGCTTCCGTCACACGGAATCAGTTTGGAACAATGCGATTTTTTTTCGAATCAGTCATGAAAAAATTACATTTTCATAATTCGTTTCCGTTCTCTGATTCAAATGCCCATTTTGCATACCGTTAATTTCCAATTAAGTAGGCAATAAAAGAGAGAGAGAACAGTCCCCCTCCCTCATTCTCATCCATTTCTCTCATCGTGAGTGGTTCACTCCTCCCTCCGCCTTCGATCTGAGGTTCGTATCTGCTACTTTTATCGCCTGGAAACGGCACCATCGTCTACGAATGCTTGCTAGACCTTCTGTACTCTCCTACCTCTGCGAATCTAGCCCGTTCCAGGATGCGGATACCCCGGAGTCTCCGAATACTTCTCTTCATAGTGATCTTCCTGACTGGACTTGCTGAAGGCGGTATTACACTACTGACAACAGTGCAATCACCCAATTGCCTTCAGGACTCTCTACAACCAAATGCGTCAATCCGTTATTGGACGGGCCGAAAGATTCAGCTAGCCAAGATCTATTCTCGTTATCCGCTGACAAAAAGCTACAGTGCAACGATAATAAGGAGATTGAGTGAGTTTCCCTAGCAACTGCTTCTGAAAAACCCCAAATCCCCTTCCTGAATGACATCGACCGCCCGTTAGAAGTAGGAGAGGGTGAAATGAGATTGGATAATTGTTCCGTCGATTTGCTATCTCAGTTTTTCTTAAAATTGGTTATCTTAATGCAAATGATAATGAGATGAAAATAAACTACACATGTCAGACATGGCGGAAAACGGTACGAAATACTTGAATGCAATGAAGTCTCTGGATGGAAAGTCCCCGGAAGCAGTGTCGTCGCGTTTGCTGATCTGACAAAGAAGTTCTCATTCACATGCGAAGTTAAGAGTGAGTTGCAAGGATAATTATTAGTGCAGTGGCGTATTCTGCAGTCATCAATTTTTTTTTTCAGCCCCTCCAACACCCAAATGCGTCAAATCGTTGTTGGACGGACCGAAAGATTCAGCAAGCCAAGATCTATTCTCGTTATCCGCTGGCAAAAAGCTACAGTGCAATGATAATAAGGAGATTGAGTGAGTGTCTCTAACATCTTCCGAAAATGACGTCGACCGCCTGTTAAAATCAGGAGAGGGTGAAAAGAAACTAGAATATTGATCTTATAATTTCACTTTTTTAGTTGGTTCTCTTTATGCAAATGAAGCGTCGGCAATGAGATCAGACATTTGACATTTTAGACATGGCGGGAAACGATACGAAATACTTGAATGCGATGAAGTCGCTGGATGGAAAGTCCCGGGAAGCAATGTCGTCTTGTTAGCTGATCTGACAAAGAAGTTCTCGTTCACATGTGCAGCGAAGAGTGAGGAATTAGGACCATACTTAAGGAGGGCTGTTATCAGAGAAATGGCCAGCAAAAAAAACATAGGTCCAAGGGGCATCGAAACTCCGACCTTCAGAGAGGCAGGCCGGGGCTCTAACCTAAACGCTACACTACTACACGCTACGCCCTATATAATCCGACCCCGATTTCAGAATTAAAGTGCGAAAAGGCGTCAATAGAAGGACCAAAAAATGCAAAGGGCAAAGAACTATTCACATTTTTTTCGACCAAAGAATTACAGTGTGCTGACAATAAAGAGATCGAGTAAGACTACTTATTTGGAATTTAAGATAGTACTATCAAATATTTCCAGACATGGTGCTAATCGGTACACGAAGCTAACTTGCAACGACGATAATGGATGGATAGATTCGGCAGACAATTCAGTAGTGTTTGATCTGCTGAAGAAATTCTCTTTCAAATGTGAAGCCAAGTGTGAGTGGAATGGGGAATATGGAACGAAATTTGAGCCCCGCATTTGAGCAAATCAATTAAAAATATACTTTTTAACATTTATTTTCAGTGCCGAAGTGCCACAAATCGTTGATAGATGGACCGAAGGATGCTGATAACAAAGCTAATTACACTTTCTCGCCTAATAACGAACTACGGTGCAACGGAATTTACGATATAATGTGAGTTTTCTCTTTTACATTTTGCGTATCCGGAAAAAAATTATCACAATTTCGTTAACGAATTTTGTCCATGCTAGAAAGAAGCTTCGTCGAAATTACATTTTAGGGTTGTAAAAACTATTTTTTTCAGATTTAACTCGAATCGATATGCGAAGCTGGTTTGCAACGATATCACAGGATGGACTGATCCGGATGATACTAGCAAATCAAAGCTTCTTGAATCGTGGAAGAGACTCAATTTCGATTGTAAGGACAAGGGTAAGCGAGCTAGATTAACGAATAATTGGGAAATAAATCGTTTCACTTTTTCAGAATGCAGTAGAGCACTCATTGAGAACACTGGAAAGGTATTTTTTTCAAACACAGGAATAACCCATTTCCCATTTCAGATTACTTATAACTACGATAAACTTCGGCGTTTGAGATGCAAAGACTTCAAAAACGAGCTGTTGGAGTTAGTTTTAAGGCCTTAGTGTGCATGCAGATTCATACATTACAGATACAATGCTGGTTCGAAGAAACAGTTTGTAGAAATCTTATGCAAAGACAATAAATGGAACCCAATCGGAGTCGCAAGCACTGAGAAGATTCACGTTGAATGTGTACGGAAATCGTGCCATTCACATTACATCAAGCTCTCAAATGGTGTAAGTTAATTGAAAATTACAATATTAAAAGCTGAAGATAGTGATGTTTAAAACATTTGTTTACTCACTCCAGGCGAAACATTCATCCAACGAAGAAACTGCAACGCTTGAATGTGCCAAAAAAGAAATGTCTCTGAGGTAAGATTTATTAGTTTATTTTTAAAAAATAAAGAAAAATAATAATATCTCAAAAGAATGTTCAGGTTTGGCAAAAATTTCACAACCAGCAAGTTAATTTGCGACGTCAAGAGAAATGGAACCAAATGGATCTCTCCTGAGGGAAAAACGTTCTATGCAAAGCAATCTTACGGGAAGTATGAAGTAGAATGTGCGGTTAAGAGTGAGTTGTTAAGCTTGAGTTTTTGCTCATTCGCCCAAGTTGCTAGCTTCTTCTATCTTTTCAGAGTGTCACGAGAGTCTCGTTCAGCGAAATAAAGGAGTGGAAATATCTGAGAACAAGATTACGTGCGGGACGAAGAAAGATATGGAACTGAAGTGAACTTAAATTTAAGCATCGACCTTGTTGACTCTCAACTGCAGAGTGAAAACAAATATTCAAAAAAATCAATACAAGTACTTCTCAACTTTGGAATGTGATAAGAAAAATGGATGGAAGGATGAAACCGGAAAATTTGTAATCAAGGCCGATCACGTATTCACGATCGATTGCGTCCAGAAAAGTAAATGCACAATAGGAATAACGCATATCAGCTACTTCTGAAATTCAGTGTCTAATGTCCGTATTTACAGCGTGCGATAAAACCCTAATTACTTTCGATAATGAAGATGAGGCATGTTATACAAATTACGGCTTGATCCATTGCTAAATTTCCAGATTATTTTCGAACCAAGCACGGGCTTGAACATTCCGGCTAGAATGAGATGCAAAGATAAAAATACAAATCTGGAGTAAGGATAGAAAATTGCAAACAACAAATATTCTTTTCTTCAGTGTCGAAGGCAAATTATCGGACGAGTTAACCTGCCTTAAAGGCGGATATTGGATTGAAAAGAGAATTTTCGACAGCGAAAATTCAGTAGCGGATCACCTGCAAAAGTTTACTGTACGATGCACCGCTAAAGGTTCTACATGAGCAATCTCTCAAAATTTATGAATGACAATTTAGCGTGTCATCCTTCGTTGCTCAACAGGTTGTCAGATGATTTTGAGTTGCGTGACTTAGATCATCTGATTGTGAACTGCAAAAGCGAAGAACATGAGCTGCGGTAAATCCTCAAAAACTCGATTTTTTCCGAAATTTTGCTTCAGTATTACGGGAGGTGACGGCGTAGTTTACTACGGTTCGAAGTTCCTCTGCGATGTTGGTCAAGGATGGCTACGCGACACAACGAAAATGCATATTGCTGCCGACGCTCGCATTAAACCAGAATGCGTTGCTAAAGGTGTGGTTTTAACCGACTAACCGTTCTCCTTGTTCATGTATTTCTTTTTTTTCTTCAAATAGATTAGTATTCTTCTCAACAAATCGGCGAATACTGTATACGAAATTTTGTCTTCTTGCTTTTGAACTTAAGATTGTTGACACTTACGCGAATTTCGTGAATAACTCGAGCCAGATATAGAGGAAGTCCGAGTGAATATCGAGATATTTTCGATCTCTGTTTCTAGATATCAATTGCTTTCAGCCTGTGATGAGACCCTTGTAGCGGTCGATAATTCAAACCAGGTTTGGATTGATTTTTTCTTGCAAAACTTAATATTTCCTTTCGCAGATTGACATCACTGGATCTGGTGATGATTTCATGCTGAAATGTAAAGGATCAAAATATCTTTTGTAAGTTTAAGTTTTCAAACTGGAGACTACGATATTTTCAGTGAGCTCGACAAGAAAGAGTTTCATGAGAAGATTTTTTGCAATAAAAGAGGTTATTGGACGACATCAAGTGTAGTTTAATTCAAACCTTGATTTTTTTAAATTTGAAACGTGTTCAGAATCGAGCAATAGAGAGAGCAAGTTCTAGGCTAATAGTTAAATGCGCCCTTAAAGGTTACCTTTTTGCTGATCTATCTTTTTTTTTAAATTTCTAACAGAGAGTTCGGATCATAAAATTGCATAACTGTATACTTTTAGAGTGTAACAGAATCTTGATTACTGAAGCCAATGACGTGTTATCTTATGTAGATAATGGTGTGAGAAAACTCGAATGCAAGGACAATACGCGACAAGTCCAGTGAATATAGCTTAATACCTATTCATGATAATCATCTTTCAGAATAGTGATCCTACTACGATATTATTTGTCAGAATGAACTTTTACAGTATCGCTGGTACTTCTGTCTTTTCCGCCTCTCTCACATGTGATGCCGTGGAAGGATGGAAGGACGGTACAACTCTAACTGGAAAGAGCGCAACTGATGCTATCAATGTCGAATGCGTGGCTGGAGGTTCAAGAAAATGGTTGGATAGAATCAAAAAGACTGAAAAATTACAGAATGCGACGAAACAAATGTAATTAAGGAAGATAAGGTTAACTCTATCTTCACTTTCTCAGAAAGATAAATTGCAATGAATTGAATATAATAAAAATATACTATCAGGTCAAAATACTGGATCCGAACAAGCAATATCTACATGTACACGCCAAATGCGCTGATTCGAATGATGAGCTCTAGTATGTTAACATTTTTTTGCTACTATTTCGTAAACTTAAAGGTTATCTCAAATTCATTTCAGTGCATTTGAAGAATTTCATGAGTCTCTAGAGTGTGACAAATCGAAAGGTTGGAAATCATATTCAAAGGAGAAAGGAGTGAGATTTCTCAATGTTGGACCACGTGAGAAAATCGAGATTGATTGCAGAATTGATGACAGTAAGTTTTTTTCTATTAATTCATCAGCTGAAAATTTACATTTCAGGATGCGATCATAAATTCATAATAGGCGACAAGAAATTGGTTTTTGAAGTTATGTTTTTAAATTTTTCATAATTTTTTCAGTACAAATTTGAATTTAAAAAAGATGATTCAATAAAAAACGAAAAGTTCTTAAAATGCGAACACGACACCCTGAGGTGAGCGTTTGATTCGTCAAGGAATTCGAAGACGATTCAGGATCAACGGACACTATCAAACAACTGAATTGATTTGCGATCTTGCTGAAAACGTATGGAAGCCGATCGGATACGCTGGAAATGAATTGTTGACTGTTGATTGCATCAAAAGTGGGACTGCCAAATTATACACTTTTTGATGCCGATATCTATATTTGCAGCATGCGATTTCAAAGACATGACTGCCCTTTCACAGGTATATCTGCGATGGATAGACCATTGTAATCATACTGTTGTAGATCTCAAAGGACGAAGAAAACGACGTATTGTTTTTGAAATGCATAAATGGCAAATCGCGTCGGCTTATGCCACAAGTTATTTCGTGAGTGTTTCTGCACATCGCATTTTTATATACGCATTTTTATATACACAAAAATGTATCAATTTCCTGTCACAATTCAGGGTCAACGATAAATTGCACACCAATCTACAGTGTTCTATTAAGCACGGATGGGTGAATGAGAAAGGTCTCAGTATTGCATCGGCCGAAACAAAATTAAACTTGTTCTGTAAAAAGTGTACGTGTTCTCGAGTTATTAGGGAAATCGAATTCCTTACCCTATTTTGCACTATTTCCGGCGATTTTTTTATCGATTTTCAGACTGCAACTACGAGGATATTAACATGGATTTTCACTGGAAAACTAGTGTTGTTGATAATGAGCTTGTGATCTCTTCATTCGCTCTTTACAGAATCCAGTCAGTTATAATCGTTTTTGATGTTTTGTCTAAGGGTATTGAGTTTTCACTTGCAATAATAACAGCATATCAATTGCCCCTCCATACTTCCAGAGCAACAAATGCAGTTGCGGAAATGGAGCCAGCAGACACGATTACATGTTCGTTTCATGAAGGGTGGAGAGCCAATGGAGTACAGATATCTCCTGACACTGCCTATTCAAATCCACTCGTGCTGAAAAGTATTAGGGGTGCGTCCATACTCCCTCGAAAAAAAAAACATATCTAACTTCATAAAACACTTACAGTATGTACATTCGTGGAGGCACAGAACATCGAGTTTCGCGAAAAGAGTCGAATACTCAAGTGTACGGGTGGAATGACTCTCAGGTGAAAAGCTAATGATTTAGAACACCTTGACATTTTTTCAGAGTGAATGAATTTCCCTCTCCTCCTCTAAAATGCGACCCCTCTCCTGGATGGCACGACCCGGAATATCCGTCAAACACACGATTCCATCACGATCGACTTGAGGAACTACAAGTAGATTGTGTTAAACTGGATGATGGTCAGTTTGCTGCATTCGTAATTTCTTCTTGGGAATAAAAAATAAAATGTTAAACTTTCCAGCCTGTAATAAGAAAACTGATGAAGCCTCGGAAGAATCGGGCTTGCCGTCGGAGGTACCCATTTGATGAACAGTTGTCGTTCAAATTAGTTCTATCGTTATAGGTTGTGCCACCCATAGGCGACAAATATGGCCTCTACAGATGCAACAATATGAAATTATCAGAGAACAATAATGCGATCAAGTTAGGTTGGCTTCTGTTCTTTGTGAAATTATTTTCAGACTGAACAATGAATATGCTCATTCGCAACTCTATTGTGATTCTGGCCGAGGTTGGACTGATTTTGAAGGAAACTTTTTGGCAGAATCGATAGATGACGTCACACTAGCATGCGAAAATAGTTCGTTTCTCTTATCTTCTTTGAAATCGATGAGAAACATTACATGCTTCTATTTTCAGTCAAATGCAGTGCTGAATTCGAGAGAACCTGTCCAAATCCAGCGACATCACCACCTGGCTTCGAATGTGTTTCGCATGTAAGAGCAAATGTAAGTTCATAAAAAAATGTCTCTGTCAGGATTTTGATACTGATCTTGATCCGAATATACGAAAATGCGGCAAAAACGAGCAGCTTCTGTGCGTTTTTTTTCACAATTTCGAGAAACTTTACAAAAAATTCCAGCGTCGCTCCGAACAGAATAGTACCCAATGGTCTTCGGTGCAGTGATAATGTATTCAAATTTTATTTATGCCTATTTCAAGTTCATTCGCAGGGTTCATGGCACGAAATCGGTAATACGAACAACATTATCATGGGTACTCCTCAAATTTCGTGCGTTCAGAAACGTCGGTATTTTGTTGTTATTTTATAGAAATTTTCGATTTGCAGGTTGCAACTCATGCGGTAAAACGAAACAGCCGTGGATATCTGGATACACAATGACTGGTATCTTTCATTCTTTGTTGTTCTTTTTCTCGAAAGATTAAAATACTCGATTTCAGACCCTGTCTACACTCAGGGTTCAATTGAATCATGTGCAACCATCACGGTTCGTTGTCATTACATCTAAAATTAAAAAATTATCACAATAAATGCGATTTTTCATGTCAAAACTTAAAATTCGCTTACTTCGCTCATCCAACTCAATTTCAGTGTTCTGGCAATTTGTGGGTGGTTGAAGTGAACGGGTTGAATCTTGAATACTACGGTGATGTCGTATGCTCATCCGATCAAATGGATACATGGACGCGCGATGATGAAAAAGTGGACAAGGCTGCCTGCATTAAAGAGAGTAAGCGATATTGGGCACATCGGCCTATATTCATTCCTAGAGTATTATATGAGGCCGTTCGCGTAAGGTTCAACAAGGTTGAACGTGGGTCTGGAACAGACAAAAAGCTGAAATGTCCACAAAGTTGGCCCCAAGGGTTATTTTTGACCCTCTAACCGAAAATCCACACCATTTGGTCATAGGTCACTTTTCCGCTCCAGGGGCACCGCACCCTTAGACTCACTAAAAACTAGTTTTTGGCAAGTTTTTATGTCTAAAAGTGGTCAAAATGGCCCAATTTCACACGTTATATATCAGAATTTCGAGCTCTATCGATTGGTGAATTTGTCATTTTATGAATTTTTTTTGGTCCACTGTAAAATATCGATTTTCGAACGGAGAAGTTGTGGATGTTATCCGATTACCAGTAGATAGAACATACTCTGGCGATCATTTTGCGCCATTGGGCGAGGTATTTGACTTCTGTAAAAGTACTTTTTCATCGATTTTAGTGTGAGACCAAAAAATAAAACTTATCGAATACCCCCTTTATGGTGCTCATTTTGTAGAGACGAAGTAGCTGATCATTTTTTGTGAACACACTATGCCCTTAAAACATCCCAGTAAGAAGTTACAGGTACTTAAAAAGTCATTAAAATGAAGCTCATCGAAATGGATTGTTTGCACGGTTGTAACTTCTTACTGGGAGGTTTTAAGGGCATAGTGTGTTCACAAAAAATGATCAGCTACTTCGTCTCTACAAATTGAGCACCATAAAGGGGGTATTCGATAAGTATTATTTTTTGGTCTCACACTAAAATCGATGAAAAAGTACTTTTACAGAAGTCAAATACCTCGCCCAATGGCGCAAAATGATCGCCAGAGTATGTTCTATCTACTGGTAATTGGATGGCATCCACAACTTCTCCGTTCGAAAATCGATATTTTACAATGGACCAAAAAAAATCATAAAATGACAAATTCACCAATCGATAGAGCTCGAAATTCTGATATATGACGTGCGAAATTGGGCCATTTTGACCACTTTTAGACATAAAAACTTGCCAAAAACTAGTTTATAGTGAGTCTAAGGGTGCGGTGCCCCTGGAGCGGAAAAGTGACCTATGACCAAATGGTGTGGATTTTCGGTTAGAGGGTCAAAAATAACCCTTGGGGCCAACTTTGTGGACATTTCAGCTTTTTGCCTGTTCCAGACGCTTGTTGAACCTTACGCAAACGGCCTCATATCTCTATCGTTCTCATTTTTCGCCTAGCATTTCATTCTGAACTGTCAAGTTGATCAGAAAAGCCGTAGTTCCGAAAATCGCACATCATTTTCATTTTTCAATGACTTTTGCAAAAATAATTGTAAGCATCTAGTAAATGCAATAATTTAAGGAAGAACGAAATCATCGTGCCGTGAAATACCCCATGAAAGTTGGAACAGTTGTGATGTGGTGAGCCCATTTTTAATTACTAGATAATTATGTAAGTATGGTTATTTCAGTCGCAAAGCGGCAACACATGTGATTGCACTACGTATGGAGAGAAGCTATTGTGAACTACACTATTTTACAATCTTATCGAATAAATCAATGTTACAGCTACAAGCAAAAGGATTCGCCTTATTTCGAGAGGATTGCTCAAGTTGACTGTCACATTAGCAAAGGGTGGATGGTCAAATCTCTGAAGAAAAACGTATTCAAAGAGTTTAGAATTCTCAAGGTAGGTGATATAGCATTCTTCGTAGATACAGTAGCGCCGGAAAGTATTGGGGCACTTTTTCGTTCGTCTATATCTTTCGAACCAGAGCAGATATTGAGCTGAATATTTTTTCAGTACACAGCTAGTCTATAGAAGAGCACGACACGTGTATTTCGGTTTTACGCAAGTGTTGCGTTATTACATAGTGATGATGCAATTGAGCAATACTTTTTCGGAAATTCATTATTCTTTGGCGGATTTTCTCCGACTCACCAAACTTTTTGTGCATAGAGGTCAGTCCAAGGACTACCCAGAAAAAAAAGTTTGAGGTTGCCACGGCCACTCTCCATGGCTGCAGAAATTCAGGAAAATTGAAGCCGAAAATTCACATCTCTGTCTCCAGCGGTGCTAGAACCTCGCTCTAAAGCTTAAAATGATTCATGTGATGAGTGTCGATGTTCCTGAGAATATGACCCAATTGGCCCACCATTTGACTTTGAGCACCCCAAAAGTCACTTTTTCACATAGCCATATTTTGAAGGTTCGCCACTCAAAGGGTGATTTTCGCAAAAACATGGTTCCGGTGCGGGAGGGTGCCAATACCGCTGAACTCTCGATGTCCAACTTTTTAGACCATTGCGATATCTCTCCGCGTAGTAGCGAACGAATTTCGAAAGCATAATGGCTGTGAAATTTTTCGCCTCTGCATTTTAAATTTTCCTTTCAAAATTCATAAGTTCCTTTATGGTTGAGCTCCAGTTCTGAAACTTTGCATCGATTATCTCCTTAGTGTAAGCCAGCTGATGCCTCAGTTTGACCTTGATTGTATTCGTTTGGCATAAGCCGTTTTTGGGCAAGGCGAGCGCATTGACAGCAAGTATGCTTTCGAAAATCGTTCGCCACTACGCGGAGAGATATCGCAATGGTCTAAAAAGTTGGACATCGAGAGTTCAGCGGTATTGGCACCCTCCTGCACCGGAACCATGTTTTTGCGAAAGTTTGGTGAGTCCGAGAAAATCCGCCAAAGAATAATGAATTTCCGAAAAAGTATTGCTCAATTGCATCATCACTATGTAATAACGCAACACTTGCGTAAAACCGAAATACACGTGTCGTGCTCTTCTATAGACTAGCTGTGTACTGAAAAAATATTCAGCTCAATATCTGCTCTGGTTCGAAAGATATAGACTAACGAAAAAGTGCCCCAATACTTTCCGGCGCTACTGTACATGATGTTTGAGAAAGGCAACTTCTTGAATGTCAAAAAATAGTATTCTCTTTTCAGGGAGATCTCGTTATTTGTGCTGCCAAAAACCCGCTGCCCAATTCCACTTTGACCACTACAACAATGGAACCGAAACGGACAGGTGATCCGTTGCCCTCATTATTTATGCATTTCAATCGATTTTGCAGCCTGTGACCTCTGCCCGCATCCCTTCAAAACACCGAAAGAATGTCATGAATGCAGTCATAAGGCAAGTTCTAGTTCTTTGAAAGAATTAAATATTTTCCAGGCTCTTGACATCGAGTTGGCGAATAGTCACGACGACCAAAAGTGCATTGCAAAGGTGAAAACACGTTCGAATCAAGTGATCGAATATGTTTCAGAGTGTGACTGGCGGTTCATTCAGCACTGAATTGCAAGGAAGCATCAAAGGTGCCATTGAATGTGATAAAACGGCAAAGGTGATAGTGAACGAAGGGAATTGTGTTGCCAATGATAAGTTTAGGTCTGGAAATACAAAGGAAAGGAGGTCGGGAGAGTCGCTGCTCTGCAAGGTTTGAAGATGAAAAGCGGAAATTCATAATATACTTTTTTCAGAGCAGAAAAAGAAAGCGGAAGTGCGTTTCTCTACAGTCGACTCTACAGTTCTCTACATTAAAATGACTACAACGTAGACTTTGCAGAATCATCTAGTGACCATCATAGCATGCTCTTCATTTGGGGTTGTCCTACTGGCCATTTTACTGTTTCTGGCATACGTGAGTAAAAATGTCTCGCAGTACAACGAAATGATGATCATTTGCAGAAAGTCTTCATTTCCAAGCGAAATCCAGAAGAGAACAGTGATCCAAATACGAAACCGATCGATGACAGGAAGAAGGGAAATGAAACGTCAGTTGGACTTGTCATCTCTAAAAACCTTCTCTTTTCAGTAACAACGATGACTTGGATGGTATCGTAGTGGACAATATGTGAGTCCTACAAAAATTATTGCAACGAAGATATAAACGATCATTACCATACAAAACTCCAGACTGGTTACTGGTGAATGCATAAAACAAATTCATTGAATCTCAAATCTCTTTCACATATCTCAGAATCATGCATGTAATGATAGATATCTACCACGTCTGTGGTATAATCCCAAAACATATTCAAATCATTTTTTTCTGCTCTCTCGTTGACTCTTTACATAAATCTTCATTTCCCTACAATTGCCAAATAACAAGAGATCGCTCCTCTCCCTCTCTCCTCCCCCATTCTCGCCCTCTCCGCTCGTCTTGAGTGGTCAACTCCGCTCTCCTCCGCCGAATCAGAGGTATCCCTGCCCTTTCACTATGACCGTATCTGCTATGGACCATAGAGAGTTCGAAACCGTAATCCTATGATCTTCCCTTATACCGTTCCTGAGCACCCCGTATCTCTTCACCGTAATGTACAGTAATCCAACACTCTTCTCAGGATGCGGACAAACGCGATGCAGTCTGTACTCCAGCTGTTGTGCGCTCTAGCTGTTGCAGGTACGGTGCAGTACCGTAACCCAAGAAGATTACTGTAACACAACCCGAATTCAGCTGCCGCTCCTGCAGATTGTTCCACCAGCCAGCCGAATACTGTGGTGATCCTTACTGGTACTTGATGTCAGATTAGGGAAAACAATTTCCAGGTAAAATTTGATCCTGCTCAAAAATCTCTAATATGCATCAACGACCCTCAAACTTCCAATGTTCTCAAGAGTCTCAAGTGAGAAGAACAGCTCGTTGGCTGATTCGATGCCTTTGCCTTTCAATCAAACACTTCCATTTTCGAAATCCATCGACAAATGTTGACTTCAGAGTCAACTCGAAGCACTACACCACTCTCACTTGCGACAGCGGCAAATGGAGGGCCGAAGATGGAACGGAAGTTGCAGACTCAAACGTTGAACTGGCTGTTACTTGCGAAGACTGTGAGAAGATCTTTCATTCTGCAAACTAGCCTTTCGAGGCGACGATACTGTGCATGTATTTGAGTACTATTTCTACATAGAGTTATTACTACAAGTGTTCAAACCGCCCCGTTCAGACTGCAAAACTGCCGGCACCCCCGCTGTAACTGTTACCGCACTCGCCCTCGAGGTCACTGTGAAATGCGCGGACCCCACTCTGACACTATTGTGAGTTGAATAGACGAGTAATCAATCTACTTCGATAGCCAACCAGCTGGATAAGATGTGAAACCCTTTCGGTCGTTTTCATATTTCAACGTTGCAGACACGGCTCCGCTGCTACTCGGAAGGTGGTGAAAGATGGAACATTGCAGTGTACGCTAGCCAAAGGATGGACGGAGAATGGTGTATCCATCAGTGCTGACAGTCACACAGAGCTGCCCACTGATTGCAAGAAACGTGAGGAATTTGGGCTCGTTTGTATTTAAGAGTGCATAAGAATGTTTCGAATGAAGCCCTTCAGCATGCAACAACATCAAGAAGTACATAAACGATGATGTTACTGCTGGAGTGGAGGATGGAAAGTCCAGTGATGTATGTCGATTATGAGAAGTGTTTTTCACTGGGGTTGGCAGGGTTCTAGATTAGACTGCTTTTTAGGTCGACGGTACCTTAGGAGGACCATTCAAGTGCAAGGGTATACCAGACGCACCGGACAGGAAACTTATTACTCGTGAGAAGAATGGAATCAAGTATGCCAACACTATTATTGTGCACATATTGTATACTTCGCAGGCTAAATAATGCATTCGTTGAATCAAATCTCTATTGTGATGCTGAGAATGGATGGACTGATTTCGCGAAAACTAAGAAACTCGCTAGTGCTTTTGACGATGTCACACTTTCGTGTGGAAAAGGTTAACTTGCTTTCTCTAGTGTGATCACTAAATATAACTCCAGTTCCTTGCGCGGATGTCCCAGTAAAGATATGCGAGTTTTTCAACGATAACGATCCTTTTCCAATGGGATACGAATGCGAAAAATCGGTACGTTTATCTACTGTATACCGCTAGAACAGACAGACAAATCAGGCCAAATAGGAATTCCCCGATTTATTTCAGCCTTACATGCTCACTGACAATGCCTACCAGCTCAACTGCGGTGATGAGAAGAAAATCCTATAGTGAGCTTCCCCATATTCAACCATCTCCAGAATGTTTTTCAGTGACGCTACTTCTAAGGCATTCTTGGGGAATACGCTCGTCTGCAAAGCAGGAGTAAGTGCTCTATTGTCGGTAATAGGGTTTCAGCTAATTGAATGTACAATTCACTACAATCGATAACATATGTTCCGAACATTTGCAGAATGACTGGTACAAACTCGGTGATTCTGAGCAAAAATCGATTGGAGATACCAGCTTCCTGTTTTGCTTACGAAGGCGTACGTTTTAATACATAATTTAAATCAATACAATAGCAAAATTAAAATATTTTTCAGGTTGCAACTCTTGCGCCAAGCTTCCTGAAATCTCCGGCCTTCCGGCTAGTACCTACGTTGAAGGAACTTCCAAGGAATGCGCCAAAGCGACGGTGATTGCTCATTAGAATTCGAAATACGGGTCGCAGTCTCTTCATTTTGCACACTTTCCCATCGGTCGGAATGACGTGAGAGTGTGTACTCTATCGAGCAATCTGTTTCCCTCCACCCACAACTTCGATTTCAGTGTCCCGAAAATCTCTGGAAGATCAAGATCGACGACGCAACTGAGGTGGAATACGCGGGAGAAGTGACTTGTTCATCCGATACAGCTACCGGCAAGAAATGGCTCATTGACGGAAAGACTCCCATCAAGGCGGGATCTTGCGTCACATCAGGTAATAATTAGCTCAAAATCAAGCATTCCAGGCACTTCTTCAGTTCGTCTGACCAGCCCCTTGCCTCCCTCTCATTCCCCCCTCCATTACTTCCTTCCCAGGGCAGAGCGTTGGAATGAGAGGGATGCTGGTCCGGCGAACTGAAGTAGTGCTGCGTTTTTTTCTGCGATGTACCTTGATCGGCACAG
Organism: Pristionchus japonicus; assembly: GCA_900490845.1. Classification (NCBI taxonomy): domain Eukaryota; kingdom Metazoa; phylum Nematoda; class Chromadorea; order Rhabditida; family Neodiplogasteridae; genus Pristionchus; species Pristionchus japonicus. Next base: position 317,652 of record LS506817.1, read on the forward strand.
CACCAAACGCTAATCGACATAATTCAGTGTCCTGCTCAACGGCGGCTAAATTGGAGACCACTTGTGCACCGGGTTGGGCCGCATCTGGCTGTGTTGAGGTAATAGTTTTTCTCGATGAGATACGGTATGATCGATTTCGTTCAGCTATCGCTGAATGACGACAATGAAGTGGCATGCGCTGGCGGCAAGAGCATGTTGTGAGTGAATAGAATGATCGACATGGTCTAGCAATGACAGTGCTCATCGAAAACCTCCTGTGATGTTCAAAAGTGCCTATTTGTCACTATCTCCTCACTCAGCTACATGCACCCTGGAGGATACGCATTCGAGGAGGGTGCGACGAGTGTCAAATGCGAGAAGGATAAGGGAGTATGGAAGGTGACCAAGAGTGGAGGAGAAGATGTGTTGAAGAGGGTGAGTGCTATTATGTCCACGTTCTTCTAATCACGCAACTCGGGTAAAAATCAAATGTTTTATGCAATTTATTTCAGGGCGGTACGGTTGTCTGCGCCGACTCGAATCCGTCCCCGCCCACAACCACGCTGCCGCCGACAACTCCGACTCCACTGCGTAAGAGATCAAAGATCAAAGACCAAGGATCAAAGTTCATTTGACATCGTTTCTGAAAAGAATACATTTCAGCCTGCACACTCTGCCCAAATGTGAATGAGACGCTCAAGAAATGCGAAACGTGCTCAGATAAGAAGGTTAATCCTTTTGGAACATCACCGAATATAAATCAATAAATTGCAGGAGGTCGTTTTCAAAGACTACAAAGATACGGACACATGCGTGGCGTCAGTGGTTAGTATTTAGGCATTAGACACTTCTGCATTTTCTTCCAGTTCACTGCCTAAAACTCAAACATCTTGAAACACTCCCCTCAAACATTTCCAGTTATACGTCACCCCGAGCCGTTTCCAAACCGACAAGGCTGGCTTAGTCACTGGCAGTCTCATCTGCACAAAACCGGATAGAGTGAGTTGCGAATTCTGCCCATTTTTTTCTGAATTGCATCTACGCATTCTTCGACTCATCGTTTCCATTGGTTCATTCAAAGTTTGTATTTTAAATAACTAGACACAACAATCAATCAAGGAGTTTTCTATTCACCAGATCTGGAAGACAGCTGATGGCAAGGAGGTCGGCCTATTCGCGCCCTACGTTGAGGCGAAGAAGAGCGAAGAGCAAGAGGTAGGCTGGAGTGGGCCAAAGCAACAACAACAACACAACGAAAACAACAACAACAACAACAACAACAACAACAACAACAACAACAACAACAAAAAGATTTTGTAGGCTAAGCTATTCATCATCGTTGCTGGTGCTGCAGGCGGAGTCATCGTACTATTTGTGATTTTCTTCGTGATTTTCGTAAGTTTTCCGCATTTTTCGGGGATTTTTAAACTGCTATAGACGTTAGAATATTGAACTGTTAACGAACAGTTGTGCTCATTTCAGAAAGTGGTCATCTCCAAGAAGAAGCCGGTGGACCCAAGGGAGGAAGAGAGGAAGAAGAGAATGATGGAGGAGGGAAAGAAGAGGATGAAGAAACGTGGAAAGTGGGTTGATCTAGAGTCTGCATTCATTACGGCCAATCCCGAACAAAGCGGTGTCCATCCGGACACAGATAAGAACATAGAATTTCTCTCTCATTCTGCACTTTACGTGACCGCTTTGTCCGTTTTCGCAAAACTAATCTAGACAGATTCGAGTATCTAAATCCGTTCACCAACGGGTCTACACCTGTCTTGTTTCGTCATGTTTCAATAGCATTTCTAATTTCTAATTATTATTAATTATGAAATTGCAGGAACGACGAAATTCTGGATGATCTTTCTTCCCAAGCACCCTCTGAGATCAAACTGTGAAAGTGATGAGAAGAAAAGCGAGTTTGTGTCGACTACAAAATCGATAATTTACCTGACCAACGATTGAATATCGCGAATTCTCACAGGCGATAAAATTGCCACTACGTCTGGAGTTGAATGAACACGATTATCTGCAAAAGAGTAGTAGGAAACGAAAGAGTAGTGTGATGAGCGAGCTTTCTCGTATTATGGACCCCTCTCGATGTCCTTTGATCGTCTTTTTCTATTTTCATTCCCTGCGATTTTCGCAAAGACCTCACGAACTGGTCTTGAACAAATAGTGCGAGATAGATGCATAGGAGAAATTGATTGAAAGACTGACTCAGTTCTTTTTTTGCATCTGGAACACTGCGATGAAGTTCATATCAACAACGAAATATCAATAAAATATTTTATCAAATATGAATATCACAGAAACTTCAGGACGTTTCTAGAATCCTCTGTTGCCTCCATTCTGTCCGAAAGATCCACTGTTGCTTCCAGCGAATCCGGAAGCTCCGTTCGTGTTTACTCCATTTTCAGAGCCTCTGTTGTTATTTTCACCGAATCCTCCCATGCCAGAAGCTCCATTGATATTACCGTTGCTTCCACCGAAGCTGGAACCTCCGTTGGTGTTTCCATTGAATCCGGAGCCTCTATTGGTGTTATCACCAAATCCAGAAGCTCCGTTGTTGTTGCTGAAACCTCCAGTTCCTGACGCTCCATTGGTATTCTCTCTGTTACCACCGAAACCTCCGGACACAGAAGCTCCGTTGCCACTGAATCTTCCAACGTTGGTAGCATTCTTTCTTTCGAATCCATTCTCGTTTCTTCCGTTACCGGTAGTAGCGTTTCTACCAGGGAAAGTACCGAAACCTCCGGATCCAGAACCGATGTTGGTGTTACCACCAAATCCCGATCCTCCGTTCATATTACCACTGAATCCTCCAACGTTGGTAATATTCTTCTGTCCAAATCCATTATCGTTTCTTCCGTTGCCGGTAGCGTTTCTTCCGGGGAAAGAGCCAGAGCCGTTTCCGAAACCTCCGTTCTGACCGGATCCTACTCCTCCTCCAATCTCATGTCTTCCATTGGATCCAGAAGTAGCGTTTACACTAGGGAATCCTCCGAATCCTCCTCCTTTCGTTCCACCGTTAGCATTCCCTCCGAATCCTCCGAATCCAGTCGAGTTAGCACCGTTGTTCGGGAAGGTGAGACGACTGCCTCCGGTGTTTTCTGAAATGCGAACGGATTACATACGATTCACATGGAGTTCCATTAAATAACGCATCCACATCAGGCGATTTTACAGCTCCTATTTGATGAAACTGAAAATAATAGCTTACCTTGACCGAATCCCGCAGCTGCGGCTGAAGTAGCGAGAAGAAGAACTGCGAAACTCATCGTTGTCGATGTTCTATTCCTCCTCTCTCTTGATTGTTTTATAGTGCGACCTTCCCCCAGTTGTGCATACATTATTGCTCTCGGGCCACAGTTCTCGTATCACTTATCCCTCCATGCATGCGATGATTCAATGATGATCAGCTTCGGTGTGCAAATTGGTGAGTCAGTAGGAGTCATCGAAACACTGGATAGAAGCCATAATTTGTGCCTATGACAAGTGAATAGGTTTTTAGCTGTTTTGGAAAACATTGACTCATCAATAATTTTCGCAACAACTCAAATTCAAGATTGTTTATCGGATATAATCGTTTTTAGGAGTACTGAAGGCGAGTAGATAAAACTCTCTTCTTGTTTCTCTTCTTCAAGTTCTTCTTCTTCTCCTTCGCCTCCTTCTCTCGCTCCTTGTCCAGTCCATCGCTGACCCTGGGGCTCTGGGGCGCCTGCAAATTTAAGATTCCTAACTGATTGGGTACGATAACCCATCAACATCTTTCAATCGATAACTGATCGAGTACCGTACCTCCTCATCCATCTTCGATTCGTGCTTGATCGTGACCGTCGTGAGGTGGCGAAGAAGAATCATCAGATCCGCCACCCGATCCACGTTTCCATCTCCACCACACGACATGCACTGCGGACGCCAGCTATATCTGGAAAGTGATCTTTGATCTTCGATCTTTGAGGTTGATCTCTGATCTTTTTCTCCTTACCCCGCCTCGGCTCCTTCGGCGACGAACGCGCACGGCGTCACGATGGTCCAGTCCCTGAAGTGATCTTTGAACTTTCAGTTGCTCATCAAAGATGCACTTCAAAGGAATCATTCTCAATCGAAACGTTCGTATAGAATTTGCCCATGCTAAGGAAGAGCTCTACTCAGTTTAATCTTTGATCTCTGGTTCTTCCACCCACCGATTCAGTAGCTCAGGGCTCTCCATCAAGGTGCCAATGGCGAGAACGACTGCGTGAGCTGCAGCCTCACAGCGGGTTCCCTAGAATGGTCTTTGATCTTTGATCTTTGTTCTTGATCTCTCAGCCCACTGCTCCTCTAGTGATCTAGTAGTGCAACTTCTAAAAGTCGCCCTAGTAGAGATCAAAGATCAAAGATCACCTCAAAGCTGTCAGCTACTCCGCTGGTTCTCTCCCCTCCAAAGTGGACGCCGATGTCGTTCAGGTCCTCGCGAGAGACGATCGACGTGCGAATCTGAAGAGATCAAAGATCAAAGGAGATTTACTATCGGAGCTCAAGAAAATAGGTCAAAGATCGAACCACATTCATTTCAGCAAAGAAGGGGGAACCGACAGCTCACAATCGGGAATAGAGGACGAAATGAGGAGAGGAGACTGGATCGATTGTGAGAGGAACAATTGTGCACAAAGGGGAATTGAATTATAATATAATTTGATCATCGATTCGGATTAATAGAATCGCTTTTTTTAGAAATTTGCTCAATCACTGATTCGTGCATCCGCTTCTTTCTTCTCCGTCAAATGTGTGTTCATCAATCTGGTGTTTGTTTGTTTACCATCAAGCATGTGGGATAACATTAAAGCCGATTTTGGTGCTAATGATCTTTATTTTTTGTCACCATATAAGCTATCTGCCAGTTTTTTTTTAAATATTACAATCGGATAAGTTTGAATTTACATATATGAACCTGGAATGGAATGCGGCATGAATCAATTGAGAGATCTAGTAGCATTGTACAGTTGTGAACATTCATGGGCGTGTAGTGAAGAGCTAGACGATAGGGTCGACTACTTTGATGATGTATCTTATCTCCTTGATCAAGTGCTCGGCTCCAATATATTTGAATGCTCCTTCTAGATTAGCGCATGGTGCCCTATATCTAGTGTGAGAGAACAGCTTCTGGTCACGATTCTGCTTGAGATGAGACGCATTTAGAGAAAAGGTTGCGATAACTGAGCCTTCGGCGGTCTTAGTGAACTTGGTCTTCTTGCTCGTACTGTTGATATTCCTTTTCCATACTGAAATTGATCAACGATATTTTACACTTGCGTAGAACATTGGAAAAGCGTCTATCCACCATTCGTGGGAGATATAAATATTCGGCATCGAATCTATGGTCACTCTCAGAAACAAATAAGTGCTTACCGTGCATTGGCACACTTCTGATTTCCACATCGGCTGATTTATCGCCGACGATATTAACGAGTGCGTTGAAATCGGAAGTATCGTAGATGAACAAAATGAATTGTGAATGATGCCGCAGCTCGTGGAAGAGATTCGCACTTTGAAAGGTTGTGAGGGTACTCTGCATGGATTGAAATATTGAATGGACTAGCAAAAACAAACTAAAAAAGAGTTCAAATGAACTAGAAAACGTACGAGTCGGACCATGAATACAATCAGATCTTCTCCTCTGGGAACGATTTTATGTGCGTCGAGGATATTGTGGACACAATCATTCGATAGAAGATTGTGATCGAATTGTTCCACTGTTTTGAGCGCCTACAAGTCATGTCTTTCTCAATTCACTTTCTCTCTCGCTCACATCTCCTAGGGCCTCCTGATATAGGCGATTCTCCAATTTCGTAGACTCCCTCTTTCGCCTCAATGCTGCCCTAATAGCAAGTTGCTCGCTTCGGGTGAGCTCATTTATATCCTTGTTGCGTTTCGCAATGACGTCTGTTGTCTTCCATTCTCGAAGTAACTGCAATGCTGCCTTAATCTTGGCGTTACGTGAAGAGCACTAGGTCGGATGCGAACGTTCGGATCATAACCAACTGGATGCTCTCCTATGAGAGCGAGAGAACAACTGTTACGTAATAGACGGAATACGGTTCTCATCCACTAGGTTATCATCCTACGCATTGCCATACGTTGTAGAGAGACTGTGCTCCTCCACTGCTTCCTCCAGCTGCCCTTTCAGAGTCGATGATCTCTTGCAGCGACGTTTGCAATCGATCAGGATGATTCTCGTCCATATAGTGGAGCAGCGGAAAGAATGTGCCCTCAACTTTCTCGATTCATAATGTTGCTGGTGTTCTTACGTACAATTGTGAGGGAGTATTTGGGGCAGAGGTGCAGTATTTGCATGAACTTGGCCTTGACTCTCGAGGGAAGCATTGCTGCGAGATACGGTGCCTGGTTGCTAGAAAGACGAAGCGTGCCATCAAATTTTTGAAATGAAACTATCAATCTCTCAGTATTTAGAAGTTGGACATTACTCATATTTATGAATCTAAGAAGCAGCGATAGAATTCATTTCGAGGAATCCTATTTGGTTATTGTTCCCTCTAGGGCGGCTCACCTTGCGCTATGCGTGTCGGGAATGAGTTTCTGCTTGTGCAGACTCCTCCATAGAGCTTGTTGAAACTTTCTGGTTCTCATTTTGGGCTCACATTCGCCCATTGAATCCGAGTCAATACCGAGAATGAGAGGAGCGATAACGGAGAGGTTGATCGAGGCTTGGTGTACCTCAAACATTGAATCATTGCTAGTTAACAATGCAACCAAACCTTCTCTGCCGCTGTGCTATCAATTGAAATGCTTTGAATCTTCTGCAAATCGACGCTTTTCAAGCTTGTCAATTCATTCAAAGAGAGATCTTCAGACTCATCATCGCTGTTATTCATTCCTTTGTCATCATCACCTTCTATTTCAACGTTATCGCCATCCTAAACATTTTGGAAATATGCCCGTGAAAGCTCACGGGACTCACCTTCTCTTCTTCACGAAATATCGCCCGATTATTTTCCTTTTGTGATATCCAATCAATTGTGTTTTCCACTGAATCGAAGAGTTTCTTCCTAAATTCTCGAATTATTTTGTTTTCTTATTGGATAGATGACTAACAATTTTGCGTCATTTTCCACAACTCGACTTCGATCCATCTTCAATAAAGCTGAAGAATTTGCGAGTTTCTAAATTGAAAGAGTAGCTGCATTTCGCTAATCGAAGGTCAGTAGAGACAGGACACTAGGTTACAAGTATGAAAAAGCAGAAACGCTGCTAGAGGAAGACAAAATGGGATTCTAAAGAATACGCGGCTGGGCGTTTCGGTCTATTGGCGTTTTTTTATTAATTTAGTACCTCCGGATCTGCATCTTCCTTTATCAATACTTGCAGGGTCCGAACAGCATTCTGAACAACGTTTCCGATTGCGTTTGATGATGAGAGGTCGCGAGCCTGAGGATAATCAGATAGTCACTGAAAAACTGATCCAAAACTTGCCAGCTGAAGTGTTGTTTTCATCTTACAATCCATTGTTGAATGAGAAATATGAGGAGCTTTCCTTGGTGCACTAGTGAAAAATAATTCTGACTAGTTCCACGAGACCTGCCTAGCACAGACTAGTGTGGATAGACATTTCAGAATGCCATTGAAGAGATAGCCAACAATCGTAAAACACGCGTCGTTTCACAGATTGCAAAACTATAATCGTGAGGGTGATGAAACCGTCACTCCATAACGCCTTTTTACCGTAAAAGATGAGAGAGCAAGCCGATGAATTCACTCTTCTGGCAGCAATGGTCGTAAATCATCGCGAGGCATACCCCTAAAAATTCTTCCACATATTTCAAGAAGAAGTATTTGATGAATATTTTACCTTGATGATCAATGTTGTTCTCATTGCCGATCAGTCTTGTCTGACACACTTAGAACTATTTTCTCCTATCTGACTTAATTCTGAGAAAAAAGGTCTCTCACAAGGTAGACAGTGACAAGGGGTCCCTTTGATATGCCACTGTCGTGACTCCACAAAGTAGTCCCCGATTCTTTCCCCCATTCATTGCCCCGTTGAGAACACGACATCCCGTCCGATCTACCAAAGTGAAGTACTAACGGTGGTCCCAGTTAGCACTTTGATCGGATACGGCCTGTGAAGTGTTTTAAGCAATTTATGTTTATGGATACATCACAACATGTTCGTTTTCACACATGTAGAAGCTTCTGATCATGATTTGATTGTCTAGGGGAGACGTATTTGAGATAGATTCAATATTGTAAGTATGTTGATGCTCCAGATTCATGTTAAACAGTGGGAAAAAACAAAAATGGCTGGGATTTCATCTGTCATCCATAATCATCAAAATTCACTTTCCAGACATCGTTATTGTATGTAAAACTGCCACATGGTGAAACATTGAATTTGAGTAAAATTACATCATTTGGCTTTTTTTTACATTCAAATATCTTGCATGGTTTAATATAATGTCTCTGTAGAGGCGAGGGCGAAATAAAAATATCTCGAAATAAAGAGAGCGACTTGAAAAGTTAGTTCACGATAATTCGTCGTATTCTTCGACTTCTGGTTTACTGTACGCGGTTAGTTTCCTGCGGTCGTTCTGCAATATTTCGCTTTTTTGTTATTTTTGTTTATTGACAATGTATTGTTTTGTTTTCTATTGTTATCATATTCTAGGTAGGCGAGAATAACCCCATGCGTTGAGTTCTTCGGTCGTCGTCAAAATGCCCCCACCACATCGATCAGAGGAACTGCGCTTCGAAGGATGCAACTTCTTCCGTTTTCGAGTCGTTTACTCGTTGTTGAGCGGTCGCCCTATCGTCATTGACAACATCCGATCAGACAGCGACAGTCCGGGGCTGAAAGGTGTGTGAAACTAATGGTTCATTTTTAACGTGTAACCTTTCAGAGCACGAAACGCTTCTTCTCAAGCTGCTAAATGATATCACCAACGGCACACAGACTGAGATCAGCAGGACTGGTGAGTATTCAGTCATGTTCTTAACGTGTAAAGCTAGTTCAGGTACCCGATTGCGTTTCACACCCGGAGTTCTGCTTGGAGGCGATGCCTCTCTTGACTGCGGACTCACTCGGTGCATGTCTTTCTATCTCGAGGCGCTCCTCCTCCTATCGCCATTCTGCAAGAAGCCGTTGAGAGTCAAACTTGAAGGTGTGTCCTTTTATTTAAATAGAATAATATTCTTGTATTTTAGGAGTCACTAATGCACCCGGAGAGATTTCCGTGGAAGCGATTCGTACCACATGGCTGCCCGTTTACACTAAATTTGTTCTGAATGACGAGGATTTGGATATCAAGGTATCTATCCAATATTTCTATTTTTTTCATTTCGATGCAAATTGCTGTGGAAACTTCTCAAATACTTCGTCATTCAAAGGGGTAACACCGTTATAGATCATCAATCGCGGCTTGCTGCCAGAAGGCGGTGGAAAGATTCTCTTCACAGCACCGATCGTCAAGAAATTGCGACCCGTACAGGTGAAGTTCTTCTTATCGTAATTATCATTGATGTTATGGAGGTGGTTGGTTTTTCTTCTTCAAGTTTGCATTCCATGTTAACGATTCGATTCAAAATGCTAGTGAAATATCTATAATATTAGGTTGAAAACCAGTTACATGCTTTGAGCCTACTCATCGAAATATTTAATACTTATCCGTTACTTTCAGCGCGAAAAAGTCGGAAAAGTGTGCAAAATTCGTGGAACCGCTTGGGTCACCAAAGTGAGTTCGATTTAATTAAATAATTATTAATTAATTAGATGATAAATTAACTAATTAAGGTGTCGCCCTCTCTGGCGCATCGTCTAATCGATGGGGCGAAGCAGGCAATGAGAGGATATCTCACTGACGTGTACATCACGGTCGATCAGAGGAAGGGAGTGCACGGTGGCAAGTGAGTCATTTGGTACTTCTCTAGATGCCCTGGAAAAACCTCCGTAAATCCCCGACTACCAACCCTTCTTTTGGAAATTTCTTGTTTGGAATGAGTGCAACTCAACACGTCTTCCGGGAGCATTCTGAAAAGTTTTTACCTAATTGTAAACTGTTCCTCGGGCAAATTGTAACAAACAAGAGCACATTCACATTTCTCCCATTCCAGTTCGCCCGGGTTCGGCATCGTCCTATGGGCGGAGACGACTGAGGGTGAGTATTTTATTATTTGTATTATATTTAAACTATTTTTTTACATATATAATACAGGCGTGCTGTACCACGGCGAGGCGATGAGCAAGCCGCGTGGGTCGTCCGAGGTGCCCGGTCTACCAGAGGAAGTGGGCACGGAAGCAGCACTCAGACTGCTAGAGCAGATCTATTTGGTGAGAAATATGGAAATATCCTTTCAGATATAAAGAAAAAATGATATAACTGCTAGGAATAGGGAATTTTTAGTGTATTTCAACTTTTTTATATATTCCTGACCGTGTCACAATTGAACATGAAACAACTAATTTTAATTTACTGCTGTGAGTGAAATGCAAATTGCAGGGAGGCTGCACGGACGGCAGTGCGCAGGCACTGGCAGCTACGTTCATGACTCTGGGAGAGAAGGATGTCAATCGATTCCTCTTCGGAGATCTGTCCCTCTACTCGTGAGTTTACTCGCGTAAACGTTACCATTTCGAGTTTCGAATGAGTTGTAGTTTTTTTTTTTTGAGAAACTCGGCAGCATTTCAATTTGGAAGTTGAAAATTTCGAAACTATGCTATTCATAGTTCAAAATTGCAGAGTAGCTGCGCTTCGCCACCTGCAGACCTTCTTCGGCATGGTATTCAAGATGGAGGATTGGGAGAGACTGCGGAAGATGGAGGAGAAGAAGAAGGCTATCGAGAAAGTGGAGAAGGAACAGGTGAGGGACTCATCGATAGGATTGTTATTCTATCTGATTTAAGTGATAGTAATAATGGTTTTGCAGAAGGAAGGAACGGGAGATAAGGAGGAATCTGAGAAGAAAGAGGTGGATGATGATGAGATGCGATTAGGCAGCACGAATAAGGTTGGTTTGAAGGCAGAGAGTGATTACCAAACATTAATTCCCTTGAAGATTCAATTGTGTACTTTGCCAGGTGCTACTCACGGGAGTCGGCGTTGGCTTCACGAATCTGAACAAGCTCGCACTCTGATCTTTGATCTCTACACGTTGTTATCCGTTTGTTACGTTATCGCTCTGTTGTTATGTTAACAGATTTCGCATTGTTACGATGTTTGAGTAGACAATCGTTGTTTTTTGGTAAAGAAATTCTCTTCATTATTTGATTGAAATTGCTACCACTACCAGTTTGTGACTGGGTAAACGTATCTGACTCATTTTGCGCTTGCCTCTCCACCTCAATCTCTCACTGGTCTTGTCTCTTCCCGGGGTCCTATGGACACGCGGCATCCGCTCGAGCTAGAGGAGGTGTGGTACGCGTTTGTGACGCGACGCCCCGTCCTGGCGCCACCACGCGCCGAGCCGCACTTTTCGGCGCGTCACTGGCGCTTCTTCGGTGCCATTGGCGAGATTCGCCAGCGACTGGGCGACGCCGTGGAGATGGACGTGGAGGACCCGATGGCGCCCACGGTATGAGATATCGGAAGCCCCGCCCACATGGTGACGCGGTTGTGGTGCTGAAGCTCCCAATCGGTCGGGCACTTGTGGAGGTCGCCGGAAACGCGTCCAACCTCATTCAACGTCTCATTCGCATCTCTAGAATGAACAAAGCTCGACCATTCTTCCGGCGAACTCCTCAAGTGGTGGATAATGACGTCCAAGACCAGGCCAGAAACCAGAAGGAAGTCAGTGCCTTACAGGTGCACTTTGCGCTGCCGCACGACGAGTACTGGCTGCGACTCGAGTGTGCGGAAGAGGAGGGCGCGCCGCCCCTGCTGCAAGGCAAGTCGCAACCTCCACTCTGATCCCAATGTCTGATATCAGTAAAGGCTAGCGAGCACGGGAACTAAGGAGAAGTGAAAATCCATGTTTTCGTGCCTCACGGTGATCATTTCTGAATGGAGATCTCCATCAGGCGCCTTCATCGCGGGCTTCGAGTACGAGTGGAGCGGACGGGCGAGACTGGCCGACCTGGTCGAGGAGTACCATCGGTACGCAGCCAGGATGGACGAAGCCATTGGTGCGCGATTATGGGATCACGCCCTCTTTCACGTACTTGCGCACTCTCTTGTCATTTCTGATCGAAGATCAGTGGCACGAGTGGAAGGGGGCGGAGCTCTGGGTCAAAAGAGAAAGTTCCGAGAACCATTCAACGGTTTGCACGCAGGCCACATCAAGGAGATCGACTCGCACGAGATCACGTTGATAGGATATGATCTGGCTGAAGGAAGAGAGGAGGGAGAGGGAAGTCAGGAGGAGGAGACGGAGGGAGGAGGAGGAGTGTGTCTGCGAGTGAGGACGAGGGTGGCAGGAGGAGTGGGAGAGGTACGGTAGAGGAGTATCGCATAGGAAGATCACTCCCTGATAGGTGCGGCTGCGCGTGGCAGTGGACGATCCGCTCGCGTACCCGCGCTCCATCCGCATGGTCGAGAGGGAGGAGTTGATGAGGGAGCTCAAGGTAGGGAGGAGGGGTGGAGAGAGTGCACTGATTGGTAACGATATGTCTGACACAGCGACTATGCGTATGATGCATAACGGACGGATCAACTAGATAATTCGAAGTGGATGGAAAAGGTCTATCTCTCAGACGGACACTTGGGTTCCCGGCGAGTCGCTGGTGGCAAATCTGGTGGAGCTGTTCAGTGAGATGGTAGCGGCAGGAGAGGTGGCCGAAGCGTATGAGAAGAGTGCGATGGAGGGAGAAGGGAAGGCAGAGGAGGAGTGGGATATCGAGTGGTGGTTAGTTGATGCCCCGTGGAATTGCTTGTAGATGCTTTGTTCATCTAGAAACACTTGTTCTTCCATCCTCTATCATCCATTATTGGTACTATGTGGCGCGATTTGTGAGTGTCCTTTTTTCTTCTCAACATCTCTGTTGTTCGCAGATGTCGTCCACCCTCGCCAGTCGGCCGGTCGCAGTCATCGGTCGTGCCCCGCCCCCGCCTGCTGCTACTGCTGCAGGTTAGGACTCTCTCAATTACACACGCTCTCTCGTCGCTCTGACGAGAGTGTGTGCGAAGTGAAGAGAACGAAGTCAACCCAGATATTGCAGCCGCAGAGGTGCACAGCATACCGTGCAAGACGAGCTACACGGGACCGGCGCCCGTTGAGGGATACCTCATGAGGGAGAAGGGAGAGGGTGAACAGAGAGGGTTTCTCATTGCTGCTTTTGCTTAGAAATTGGTGAAAGACGAAACATATTTTGCAAACTTGCTTTTGATATGAGGATGCTCGCGCAGCTCACAGGTGGAATCACAGGCTGTCCATTCTCCCTTCCCCTTCTCAGATGGTACGGAGCGGACGGCGCTGCGTGGTCGTCGACTGGAGGGAGTGAGGATGGAACTGCCTGAGGGATACGAGTGCAGACTGCTGGTCGAGAAGGGATTGGGTGAGGATGGAGAGATGATGTGCTCTAGTTGCGCCGGGTTAGGGTCTGAGGTTGTGAGGACACATGATGGGGATGGAACAGTGTGACTCCTGTAAGTTGCATGGTGAATGTTCAACTGCTATTCGCAGGTCGTCTGGAGCCGGAGCCAGTGGCGGCCTCACTGCACTTCTGGGAGCACGACCGGCAGCCGAGCGACCGCAGCACCCTCCATCGTGCACTCGCCCATCTGCCCGTCGCTGCCGCACTGGCTGCTCCTGCTGCAGAGTAGGGAGCAGCAGATCCCCCCCCCCTCCCCTCCGTTCTCATTTCACAACACTCCTATTACCAGTAGTTTCGAAGCCCAGATCCTTCCTTTTCAATGGCGTTGAAACTATTCCTCCCTTCTCTTCCGTTTTCCGTGCTCTGTGTATGCGAGTCTTGTATTGTATGTTGCGCACGTCTCATTGTTGTAATTTTATTGTTGTTCACCCTCAATTGATTTCATATCGTTGCTAACGCTAACTCTTTCGTATGATCCTCAATTACATATCGATCTCGATTTGCGATTCTCACGTGATAAAGCATTTTCTCTAAATTACAGCTTGCCAATCGAGATTAGAGTGTTCAAGGCACTGTTCATATCTTTGCTCGTGCTTGAAGTTCCGAATGTCTAGTCCTATCATTCCAGACAGTCCTACTTCTCCCCCTGTGAGATGGGACGGAGTCTGCACCAGTTGGTGCTGATCACTCTGCTCGTCCATTTGACAGCAGCTGATCCACTCTCGCTCCTAATCGGTGGGACGGTCACGGTGGGAGGAGGAGTGTTCTACGCCTTCAGGTTGGTAGATCGGGGTAACTTTTGCGAGTTCTGGCTACAAAGTTACGGTTTGTTGGCTTTATGGTGGTCAAAACTAGAAGGTTGAGGAATGTGCGTATTGCTGTAACCAATGATTCATGTATGTTTGTAGGGACAAAATCAAGTGCAAGCTGTACGAGTGCTGCGAGGCGCCCTATGTCGAGCCAAACTTCAGAAGTGAGTATCGACTGATTGATCTACCTATGAGACTTCGAATTCTTCCTTCTCGAGATTGTTATTGCTTGGCTTTGAAAGAAGAAGGATGAATCCACAGTCTCGTCTGCAAATGTTGATAGTGATCGATAGATGACATCATCATAATCGATGGTCGATTCAGAGATGGCGGACGAGCTGAAGGACCTCGTGTACGGGCAGCACATCGTCCAGGAGACGGTCATTCCCGCCCTCAAGTAGGCCAATTAGTTAATTTATTATGCTAATTAGTTCGCAGTATCGCAGCATGGGAGTACATTTTGAAGATTGTCAAGTATTGCAGATCGCACTTCGACCGCCAGCCGTCTAAGCCGCTGGTGCTCTCGTTCCACGGCGCGACCGGATCCGGCAAGAATCACGTCTCACGCATCATCGCCAACAACATCTACCAGTGAGTGGAACACGAAATCACTGTCTCAATGCCAGAAGCCTTATCAAGACGCGATAAATTAGCATTTTCAATGTGCAGGAAGGGTCTGGCGAGTCAGTACGTGCACCACGTCGTGGCGACGGCCGAATTCCCGGATAGGACGAGGATGCATGAATATCAGGTAATTAAAACTCGGTTAATTAATCTATTAATTAATTGTTGTTCAGGTGGAGCTGCAGAAGCGATTGCTCAGCTCGGTCGCAGCCTGCGGCCGGTCGCTGTTCATCTTTGATGAGGTAATTAGTTAATTAATTTTAATAAGTTATTATGATAATTAATAACCTTAATTAGGTGGACAAGCTGCCCGAGCAGCTGCTGAGCAGCATCAAGCCCTTCCTCGACTACTACGACAGCGTGAAGGGAGTCGACTTCCGCAATGCCATTTTCATCTTCCTGAGGTGAGCAATGATACTATAAATTTTGCACATTTTCCTTTCTACAAAGAGTGGGCTCAAGTTATGCCAGTGAAAGAAGAAGTACAACATTGATGAAACAGCAATTATTTGTTTCATTGTGTTGCAAAAAAGATCTCAATTCTCGTCTCAGCAACGCTGGCGGCGACGCAATCTCGAAGTCGGCCATCGTGCAGAGAGCGAGTGGACAACCGAGGACCAAGTTGAGGGCCGGAGATCTGGAGAGGACCGGTGAGTGGACTTATGAATAATTATGAGAATAGGGCATCACGAACGGAACGACGGTCTGAAAAAAGCGCAACTCAGATAGGCTGATATTTTTAAAATCACCGAATTATTATAATAGTAGAATAATATAATAGTAGAATTGGAAAGGGGCGGGATTCGGATATGGAACATTTGATTGCAGTCTCCGAGCACGTGTTCAACACTCCGGGCGGCCTCAAGATGTCCGAGCTGATCTCCAACCATCTCATCGACCACTTTGTGCCCTTCCTCCCGCTGGAGAGGGAGCACGTCCGAAAGTGCGTTGTCTTGTCACAATTGAAACTGTGCTTCTTCAGTTTGCTCTCGTTTTTGAATGAGTGGATATTTGTAATGGTAATGATAATGAATGCAGTTGCATCACGTTCTACGTGCGCGACCGCGACGCGACAGCGGCAGGCGACGCGGCGCTCGTCGACGAGATCCTCTCCCAGCTGCAGTTCTACCCCGCAGCCGACCCCGCCTTCTCCTCATCGGGTTAGTTGGGGGGCAAGAGCAAGGATGAGAAGTTGCAAAAGAACTATTTTCGAAATTCGTAAAATTCACGCAGGTTGCAAGCGCGTGCAGCAGAAGTCGGACGTGGCGCTGTATCGGTGGCGAGCGAAGAGGAGGGAAAAGGCGGAAGCAGCCGGAGGAGGGCAGACTGTAGAAGCTGCCGTCGACCATGATGAGATATGATCGATGATCTTTGATCTTTGATCTCTGATCTCTGACCTTCGGAAGAAGCCTCTGAACCATGATCCTGGTAGTTTGTAGACCCCCGTTTGTAAGATAGCCTTTCTGTGCCCATGCGTTTGTTACTGTCTCTTCGTTCCCTGTGCCCTGCAGTATTTATGATCTTTGTTTTGATTCGGAGTATCTATATCTTGTGAATCCATACCCTCTGGATCTCTAAGTCTTCTCATGCGGAGATGCCTAAATACCTCGTGAAACTTTAGCCTTATTGTTACGGCATTATTATTGGTACATGCTAGCATAGATTTCAGACCACACATTCTAGTCAGCAACACGTTGTATTGCACTGCTTATTCTCTAATTAGGACATGTTCACAATGCTGGTTATTTCGCGCGTATCTGTAAATGGATGATTATTCATATCAGTGTTGATAGCATAAAATGTTTTCACTTGATTTGAATTATTTGTAGATTCGATTCGGTTCGAGACCGTTGGATACTTGTGTTCTCACCGAGAATGCTTTTTTAATCAGTGATTGCAGCTAGGGTTCATCATGTCGGGCAAGAAGTCGAAGCGGGCCGAGCCCGGAGGACCGAAGGGAGCGGAGATTGTGAGGAAGAAGAGCAAGGGAGGAGAGGAGGCAGAAGGGGCGGAGTCGAAGGAGAAGAAGGTGTGACAATTTAACTTATGAGCGCACTTATACATTCCTGTTCCCATTGGCAGCGAAGCGAGAGTTTCTAGTTGTTTTTTCATAAGAGTTTGAGTTTTTTAAAATGAAGATGGCACAGGAGAGAGAGAATGTGGAAAGAGGAAGATGATCCAGTATTGATCATATTCGTTCAGGTGCTGTCGAAGGAGGAGATCGAGGAGAAACTGCGAGAGATCAAGCAGTCGAGCACTGAGGAGACACTCAGGAAGAAGAGGGGAGACAAGGTATGGAGGGGCGAGATGAAGGGCGACAGTGTGGAACTGCCATCTCTCATTGTTTGAATGATTTCTGAGTTTGGCAATGCGATAAAGTAGAGTCGGTAAATCTTGTTTCAAAAGGATGTAGTTATAATGTTATTAATTGCAGATGCAGCGTGCGACGCACGGAAAGGCGCTCCGGCTGCAGCGAGCCGCGGTTTGTTTTTGTTATTGTTATTCGTGTTGTTGCTGTTGTTATTAGTCTATCGAAATCAATCAATAATACTCCTCAGGCGAAGCGCGAGCGTCAGTCGCAGCGTGCGAAGCTGCGCGAGAAGCACGGAGAGGTCATGGTACCGAAGGAGGTACGGTAGTCTAGTAGTTATGGTATCGATCGATTACGGTAGATGAAATATCGATTGATCGCAGGTGCCCAAAACGATCGAGAGCACGCGCGAGTACGACGACACGATGGTGGCGGAGCAGGACGAGGAGGTACGGTAGATTGATCGATTGAATTATCGGTTGAGTGCTCAAAATAAAACAAAAAAATGCACGGGCGGAACAAAAATTTAATATTTTATTAATTAGATTAATGATTTAGCTAATTAGCTAAATTATTAGGTGGAACACGACGAGGCGCACGACGAGTTCGCGGCGTACTACAGGAAGGACGTGGCGCCCAAGGTGCTCATCACCATGTCGCCCTTTGCACGAGTGGTCAGTTGACGCGTGTGCGGTGTGTTGACGCGCGAATGGTGGTCATTGATGGTTTGCAGCGAACGTGGAAGCTGTGCTACGAGCTGCAGCGATGCATCCCGCACGCGGAGATCTTCTCGAGGAAGGGAGTCCCGCTCAAGAAGGTGAGAGATGTTGTATACTAGCTTCATCCCCATCCATTGTGATGAATGTGAAGTAAATAATTAGACTGAAAATCTTGTATAGAAGTTCTCCAACTTGCTTGTAGATGTTGGTGCTACAAGTAAAACTGTTAAACTGTGACCTTCTCTATTTTAGTTGAATTCAGGTAGTGGAGCAAGCGAAGGCCAAGGGCTACACGGACCTGCTCGTCGTGCATGAGAACATGCGGGAACCGAATGGCATCGTGTTCTGCCATCTGCCCGAGGGACCCACCGCCTTCTTCAAGATCAACAACCTCACCTTCACCAAGGACATCAAGGTACGTGCTACGGAGGGCTGGCATTTAAGAGATCCGTGAATTGTAAAACGTAGAGTGAGCAGAGATACTTTGTGGAGCGTTATTAGACTGCAAAGTGTAACCATGTTGCTGCAGAAGACGGGCGACGCGACGGACCACTACCCCGAGGTGGTCGTCAACAACTTCAACACGAGACTGGGACACACGATCGCGCGCATGTTCACCTGCCTTTTTCCCCAGGTACGTGAAGTAGAGCTTTTTTTTCAAGCAACTAATCTCCCGTATTTTTCTACTTTGGGTTTGATAGTAATTATGTTGCATTCGAGGTTGAAACGTACTCATCAATTGCGTGTTTCAGAATCCGGAGTTCAAGGGCCGTCGCGTGGTCACGCTGCACAACCAGCGAGACTACCTCTTCTTCCGCCATCATAGGCGCGTTTCTTGCTTCCATTGTGTGTGTAGCGGGAAATAACCGGATTTGTAGTTTGTAGTCTGTAAATTAAAATGCTAAATTCATGCTTCAGATACGAGTTCAAGAAGGAAGGCAAGAAGGCGGCGCTGCTCGAGCTCGGACCCCGCATGACACTTAGGTAATTAGTTAGTCTAATTAGCTTAATTAATTTTGCTAATTTTCAGGCTGAAATGGCTGCAGAAGGGCACGTTCGACACGCGCTGCGGCGAGTTTGAGTGGGTGCTGAAGGTGAGAAAGAAGAGGAGGAGGAGAAGGGGTTTTGTGGTTGATGACTCAAGCTAGGATTTTGCCAACTGGGATAGTATTGTATGGTTTGGTGGTAATTTACTACTGGGCTGTGATTTTTTTAGGAATCGAGCCTAATCTTGGTTTTAATTCTCTAAATGCTTCTTCATTTTCAGAGACACGAGATGGAAACGAGCAGACGACGCTTCTTCCTCTGAAAAGATCACGTTTTCATCTCATACTCCAGATTATCCGTGTTTCACAAGGACTGTTCAGCTCTCACTCCATTCATTCTCATTGTGTTGTTACGTTTTCGTTGTTGGCCTCAGTTATTCCTCCCTATTAGCCTCATGTTCATCGTTTCATTACCTGCATAAAGCGATTGTTTACCATTCCGATTCGTAAGGATGGAGAAAAACGGTTCGAGCCCGTTGGAATATCTGTCGCAATCAACAACTGATATTTGCATGCTCCATCTTCTCACTTGATTCCCTCTCACTTTCCCCCTTGCTCATCTCAGATGTCCGGTCGTCTGCTAGCTGGGCTAGGCCGCGTGGCCGCGATGCGCGCGCTCTCTTCGTCCGCGAGCCGCACGCCCGCAAGCGCCCTGCTCGCGTCTCGCGCGCGCACCCTGGGAGCCGTGCGGACGCGCTTCGCGTGGGGAGACGACGCCAAGGGACCCGAGGTTGGTTGGTGATGGAGTGACTTCATGAGCAAGGGTTCATCGTGATCCTCTTGTGGCTGTTTACCGAAACTGTCCATTTGAGGTGCCGGTTGGAGGCCGCATGGGACCGTCGGAGAACCCGGAGTTGCACACGTACGATGGCGATTACCGCGGAACGATCTCCAAGGGAGACAAGCCCATCCCTGAGTGAGTGACAGTGAATTAATATTGATTAGAAAGAACGTGATTGTAATGCTGGCAAGCAATCATGGCCCCTTCTGTTCAACGAGCATTCAATTGCTTTTCAATCGATTGATTATATCTCCTGCAGCTACTTCTACCGTACGCCGACGATGGGTACGACGTACATCGATCGATGCCTCACCTACACGATCTCGGCCATCCTCTGGTTCTGGTTCTCCTATCACATGTACTACCACTCGGGACACATCCTTGTGAGTGTGAATCTGCTTGGAGACTTGCTTGTCTAGGTCACTTCGATCGTCTTTCTAGACTGATTTGATCGAATCTATCAAGATTTGGCATTTGTTCTGTGCAAAAGGAATAGTACTCCTCCGATTCAATCGATAATGCTTTTCAGGGTCATTGGTACATGCCGTACCTGCACGAGTTCTCTGATGCCGAGCTTGGAATCCCGGCCGACTCCGCCTCCGATCCGGAGTACTGGGGACAGCACAAGAAGAACTAGAGAGTGGTCCGGAGGTAGTCTAGACTCGACTCATCACTATGATTCATTTCGCACCCATTCTTTGTTGTAGTGTATACATGTTCAGAGGATAAAAGAAGCACTTTATCGATATTTGTATCGTTACTGGCATGTGAAAAGAGAACGGGATCTATCGAACCGTGTTTGGAACAACAATACCAGTTTGATACCGGAAATATACTACATTTAGCTACACAGGACACAAGATATCAGCCGATCCGTGAGTGGCATGGATTTGGTCTAGCGTGAGATACAACCGTATCCTAATTGAGACATCTAACCGGGCATTGCCAACACGGAGACCAGCTTGGGGTAACAGAGTAAAACAACGAAAACAAGAATACAAGGTCTAACTAGTCACCAGACTCGGAGCATTAGTTCTTCTTCGCTCTGGGGGCGACGGGAGTGGGGAACTTGGGGTGGTCGGGAATCGGCGTGCCAATCTTCTCCTCCAGGAAGCACTCGTAGAATCCCGTCTCCTCGTCCGTCGTGCCCAGGGTGCAGATCGAGAGCTGCCATACGTTACATTAGCAACACGTTTTCCATTTCTTGGCAGTCCGATAAGTTTAACACTACACTTGTCAAGCCCCGCTGGTACTACAATGGTTTTCCTCGAGGACTTCGGGAGAGCAGAGACAACTGATATGCCAGAGAAAGTATTGCGAAATATTTCTCATCCGAAGTAGTGTCGTCCCGCTCATGCAGAAACTGCGAAATGAGAAGATGATTCTGAAACTTATCCTGACCTTGTCCAGATCCTGGAATCCGAAGGGGAAGTCGTAATGCTGCGCGAGCAGAGTTCTCGCGTCGAACGGCTTGCGATTGCGGTAGTTGGCTGCGTTGTCGTACTGTAATCGAGATGGAAATGATATCGCCCATGACACTCGAAATCATCGTCCTATTTTCCCCTTCTATCGCCTGTTCTAGTCTCTTACCCTTTCGCCTCAATAAAGGCTGAAATGTGTTCCAAAGTGGGCAAATTACCGTAACCGTGCACCCAAAATCGATACCGTACATTGTCGTCCTTGACGGCGTAGCGAGAGTTCATCACCGTCATGTGCAGCTTCACGTGCTCCGTGTCCTTCTCGTGCTTCAATAGTGCGAGTTAAGTTTCATAAAAAGGATAAAAGGTAAAGCTATCCCGTTACTCAAGGAACACGATGTCCTGTTTCTCGAATTTCCACGTCTCTCCTAACCAACAAGCAATCATTCAGCTAGATTCCTTACCTTGGAGAGCAGTCCCGCCCGGAGGAAGTGCTGTCTGACGTCATCGAGATACGGCTGCACCTCGCTGCAATTCAAATTAGATTACTAAAAATATTGTTATTAAATTTATCATTATAAAACTACCAAATGAATCAATAATCCAATCTCACTCACTCCGCATTCTTGATCTTTCCGAAGAGCACGTGCACTTCACTCGGGTCGTCGTTCATGTAATCCAGGCCCTCGATCTCCATCGCAATCGGTTTGCTGAAGATGGGTGAGTGAGCAATGCTCCCACAGTCTTCCCTGCACACTAGAGACCACCTATCGAAATTCGATAATCGAATGACGAAACAACGCTATCTCACTCTGCAAAGCCGATGGGCAAGTGTAAAATTGAGACCACTGCACGATCCGTGATGGGCAAATCAAAGAAGGCGAGAGAGTGTGTGAAACGAGGAGAGTGCAGACAATCACTTACGTGTCTTTGTACTTCTCCTTCACCTCTGCCATCGCCTGTCTCGCCTTCTCCTTATCCTGCAATTGAAACATTGCCTCTATGGTCACTTTTAAAAAATTTTCTTCTCTTTTATCAGTTAATCGTGGGCAATTGGGCCCATTTGTTCTAATTATTAGACTCAATGTTTTCGAATGCTTCCAAGAATCACTAAGTATCCCCGAATTGTAAGCGAGAGAGTGTGTGAAATAGAGAGGTTGTGCTCTCTCTCCCTCACCTCGTCCGTCTGCAGACTCATCATGGCGATGGTGACGTGCAGCTTGGCAGAGTCGGGGAAGAGAGCCTTGTTCTTCATCGAGACCTGACAATGAACCACGTTCAACCATCATCTAACAAGGGAACCGCAAAAATTGCCTTCGCTCCCAGTGGCTGGTCGACAACCTTCCAACTCATAGTGCCATTCAATTCACGAAAGTTATCGGTGTTGGTTCACGAGTTCTTATCATTAATCATCCGATCTATATATTTTGAGTTTGGCCAGAACTCCTCAAGGTGAATCCGGGTACACTCACATGGGCATGCTCGCTGACGTTGACGACCATATCGACGAAGGTGTTGAACCGGCGCTGCACCTGAACCACATTGTTATTGATCCACCCTTGCAGCATACGGTACAATATCACCGTGATTCTCAGCATCCTTTGTGGAAAAATGGTCAAAACTATCATTCAATGTTGGGACCGCAATAAATACAACAAGTCAGGTCACATGTTTGGGGGGGGGGGGGGGGGGAAGTAATACAAATGATAACTCAAGTTCAGGAGTGACGAGGGTAATTTTGGCCCATCCACAGTCGTGGAGAGGTCAACTCACTCGGGGGAAGGTGCATGGGACTGCGAGGAAGTGCGTCTTAGTCCATCTCGGCTTCTGCTGCTCTCTGCTGTGCACCATCGTCTGCAGAGAGAGAAAAGAGGTTCAGAACAAGACTTTGTTAAATAACTAAACTACAAGCTGCGTAACTCTCAACCTGCCAGAGCGGTCAATTCACATCTTACGCAAAAAGCTGTTTAGATATCGAAGTCTAATCACAATTGGTCTAGCACCTCTCCGACTCCAGAATACTGACAGTGAGACTTTCAAGCTCTTCGAGTGCGGATTGCGTTGAGAAATACTTCCAAATCTTGAGAATGTGAGTTCCTTATTTGGCTATTTGACATATCTATCCTATTCAACCACTCGCACGTCCTGTCTGATCCTCATCTCTCACCTCGATACGGTCCAGACAGCGCGAGACGTTCTCCGCACCCACGGTCGATTCGATGCCTGATGATTAATAACAATGAAAATGCCAATAACATTAACAACAATAACAAAATAAAAAAAATTGAATTGAAAAATTGAACTTACGAATTTGAGTGGACCTGCTGCTTTTATCGGGGATGGCGATGCGACAGTTGGTGGCCTTCTCCATCTGGAGCAATTAATATTTAGTCAACTTTAGGTCGTCAAGACAGGTACCTCCCTCCCCCCCCCCCCCTTACCTCCCTCCTCGTCTCATGATTCTTGCCGCACAGAAAACCGTGAAGATGCGCGGGCACGTCGATCCTGCAATGGGCAAACCTTCTTATAACATCTATCTCCGGAATACTGACCAGTTTCCCTGAGTGACCCCCCATTCCCCATTACCTGATATTCTACGACGTTGCATTGAACTTAATAATATTTCCTATTGTAACGCGTTTCGGAAATAGCAGCTATATTACGCAACACGCTTGAACACGTACGTTGCGGTATACTTGGGGATAGTCGTTCCCTCTCTGATCACACGCGGGTCCACCTTGCACAGACCGGGCGGAACCGAGTCGAGGAGGCCGGGAGGAGGACCGACTGGAATGACCATTCAAGTGGTGATGAAAAGCATTTTGAACGTCGACGGTATTCAACTAGCAATGTCGCGCCAGAGAAAGCGAAATGGAGTTAACGTACCATTACGAGTAGCAAGAAGCGACTTGGTGACTCCGGACATGCTCGCGAGTCCAGCACCCGAGTTGGCAGTCTCTTCTGGCAATGATGCGATTAGGTTTGATTGACACGTGAGTGCTTGATAGATAGCATTCAAAATATTCTTTTGACACCTGCGCAAGAGAATGACGACTTACCCACTCCGCAGGCTGGTCCGTCGTCATTCGCGTACGACTCCTCTTCATGATCATCATCGTCGTAGAGATCCGCCGTGTCCCCGGTGCCCGCGGGCAGTTGATTCGGCTTAATAAACATAATGACTTAACAAAGTCATCGAAGAAAATGATTACGAAATGTTGTCAAACCTGTGTGACGAGACCGCGATAGGGCGGACGGCGGTAGATGGCGCCGTTGACCTCGTACAAATCAGCGCTCGGCGGATAGTTCGACATACCTGGAAGAGCGTCGATTTGCCAGTGAGAAATTGTGAGAATGTTGCTCGACACGAATGATTGGCAATACAATAGCATGTGATATCGTGTGATTACGTAATCTTACATTTTTAGACTTTGCTTGTTTTTCAACGACCAACTCAAAGTTACGCTTATTTACTGATGGGAGTTGCAATGGAGCATCGATTAGATAACTATATACTTCAGAAACACGTCTCATAACAAAGTTAGAGCTGCTTTACAAACAGAGTAAACAAAAAATGCACTTTTCGAAATTTCGATTTACAAGTGAAAATCAACATTTTGAGCTTATCAGCCGCATGATCTTATGGAGAATGTACTAGATCACATTTGCATCAAAGACGCGTATAATAACAATGTTAGAGCAGCTTGCATTTTTTGCGAAAATAACCAAAATCATTTTTCGATTAACTTGTCAAACTTTTACTTACAGTATCCAGAATTGTTCTCACTGTACTCGGCATGTTCTGACTCAGATCTGGAGTTTTTGCATTCCATTGTGTAGTTTCCATTATCGTTCTTGTGGCATATGTTCGTGTATCGTGTCCATCACGTGAGGGACAGCTTTACAGGCAATTCTACTTGATTGAAAGCTGATGAAAAGAATTATTCCAGCACGAATTTGCTCGATATAGCTCCAAATTTAGATGATCATGATCCATTACAATCCCAATGCCTCGGATTACTCTTCTTTATGGCCTTGGCTATCCATCACCATGCTCGCGCAACCGTTGTCAAGGTGTACCCCCGTCTATAGCCAGCCCAAATCCCCCTCGGAGTTAGCCCTCTTTCTCTTCCTTTCGTCCTTTTGCTATTTGTCTCGAGAATTACAGGCGCACTGGTGCTCTCTGCTCACCTTTTGTGACCTGATCGCGCGACTAACGCTTCCCTATCCTTCCCTGTCCTCGACATGGCCGAGATATCACTGATCATGGCTAAAACTGGAGTTTTTTTTTCAAGCTTTAGTGTTCCTAGTAGCCTATGGTTGACGCTGTGAATAATTATTAGTTTGCTTTATAATTGAAGGAAAGCAGTGCAAGAGTAATTGCTTCCTATCGGTATCATCACGCATCATAGTTCAAAGTATCTCTCGATAATAGCGGCCGTTATCACTTGTCCCATGCACTGATCGAGTGTTTCTCATCTCTCGCATCGAACCACACTCTCGTCTGATTTGAGTGTATATCTGCTGATTCATACGTGAGAGATTGCTCATTCCAGACCACTCTCAATCAGTGGGTAGTCCACACTCAGACATGTCTCTCATGCTCTTCTTCGAGGTAAGTACACTTCTTCTGGTTTGCAACCTTTGGCATGTTTCTCTATAGTAATCTTTGCTTTGGATGTTCTAGTTATCTCGATTTTTCATTAAATCCATGCTGAGAATTTGTATTCCGTCAGAAACATTGAGTGAGCACTTTGAATAGAGGTAAAGGAAGATGTATTCCATTGAACGTGCCTTTAACATTGGTTCTTTCAGCAAAACACGTTGCACATCCTACTGGAATTCGTGCTGGTTGGTGTCGCCACCTGGATGTACGTCCAGAGGAGAAAAGCACAGGCGAAGCTGGCCAGAGAGCCGAGATTGACTCCCGAGGTGGGCCCTCTTTAGATTGTTCTCCATTGGACTCAAATTGAGACGAGCGGTTGTGATGGAGTTCAGTGACCTTGTTATCCGATATAATTACCCTTATATATATTAAGGAAGAAGACGCGTTGATTGCGGAATGGCAGCCCGAGCCCCTCACGCCCGAGACTCCCGATAACCACTTCGCGCTCAACCCCAGAATCGCCAATGGGTGAGAAGCTGTGTTTGCACATGATCTGGTTAATTTGGATTTGGAAAAGATAAGCATGTAAAACTTGCCGAGAATCGCGAATTGGTGAGTCATGAGGTTATGACTCATTTGACGAGAACAAAGAGGCAGAAAGGAGTCATAGAAAAATGTTGGTCCTAAATTATGATGGTTTTTGATTCCAGCAAGATGACTAAGGAAGTTGTGATGGACGGGAAGACGTGTCTGAATCTCGCCTCCACAAACTTCCTCGGATTCATCGGAAACGAGCGAATCGAGAGCAAGGCGAAGCAGACCATATTCAAGGTTAGCTGGTTTTGCTCAACATCGATGTAGAAAAGAGAGAAAAATCGTGAAATTAGCATGAATACTGAACGTTTTCAGTACGGTGTGGGATCTTGCGGACCGCGTGGCTTCTACGGAACCGTCGATGTGCATCTCGATCTGGAGAAGGTGAGACGGACATGGATATTAACTAATTGATTAATTAGCACTAAATTACTAATTAAAGGACCTGGCTGAGTTCATGGAGTGCGAGGAATCGGCCCTCTACTCGTACGGATTCGCTACTATCGCATCGGCCATTCCCGCGTATGCGAAGAGAGGAGATATCATCTTTGTTGATAAAGGTAGGTCTAACAGGATCAATATTGTTTCTGAAAAGGCATGAGTCTTCAGTTTTTTTTTGCTTTTTTTGCACTACGATGTGAAACTCATTTCTTTGTCGATAAGTATTAGTATCTGTGCAGCGTGCAACTTCTCGATCCAGAAGGGCGTCCAGGCCTCCAGATCAACCATCTACTGGTTCGATCACAATGATATGACGGATCTGGAGAGACTCCTCGAGGAGCAGGATCAGAGAGACAAGAAGGTACGTAGGAACAGATTCCATTCTAGACCCGACTTACGAAACAGTTGAGACAAGTGCTCCTTCGATCAAATTCGTTTAGGCACGTGAAATGAAGATCATATAACAATAAAAGTTAATTAAAATGCAATTAATTCCTTCGCAGAACCCGAAGAAGGCGTCGAAGGTGCGTCGGTTCCTCGTGGTGGAGGGACTGTACGCGAACACGGGCAGAATCTGCCCCCTCCCTAAGCTGCTCGAGTTCAAGTGGAAGTACAAGGTACGGTATGGGGATCGATTGATCGATCACCAATTAACTTTTCTAGCTATGTTTCTGAATTCCACTGGTTATTTGATTGGCGATAGTAATTCAAAAATTGATGTTTTAGGTGCGCGTCTTCATCGATGAGTCGTTCTCCTTCGGTGTGCTTGGCAAGACCGGACGAGGTAAATAAGGGGGAGTCTTGCAGTCGGAATCGGAGGGATGGGCGAGTGTGAGCAGCCGAAATGTGCATGTAGAATTGGCGTGTCTTTGAGAGACGATTGATTGATGTCTTCGGAAGTGGATTGGAATGTGATACATTTGGATGTAGTGTTTAGATATGTTTATAAGATTGCAAGATTGCAAGGAGAACAACGCAACAAGAGGAGGTGGAATGCTAGTGGAAGCTAATACACGTATCGCGAGTAAAGGAGGGAAATACAGTTGACTGATAATAGTTAGGCCAAACACATCATAAATCGTTTTCAGTAACAACCACAGTGCTCGTAATCTGGTACCTGTTGCGACAAGTCACGACTATGTTTCGGGGGTGATCGGGAGAGCGCTAATCGATAGTTCGTTCAGTGTATACGGTAATCTACAGTAATCTAGGCGCACTACCAGTTTGCGTAAGCCGCAACTGCTACGATGAGTAAGAGGGATACGGAGGAGAAGAGGGAGACGGAGCTAGAGGTGGAGGGCCGTTTGGGTGTTGAGGTGGCGACGGTGGTGGCCTCAAGGGCCGCACTCGCGGGGGCGGAGCTAGCCGCTGTTGGATCGTCCTCGGCCGTCAACCGATCGCCGTATGTGAGAAGGAGGTCGAGGATGACACCGTTCGACCATCCGAATCCGGCCTGCATGAGAAGAGTTGAGGAATCATGAGAAAGCATGTTTGCCGATGATTATATCTAACAGAAAGCGTTGAGTGTATGCCGCTGTTTTGATGGTGCAGGTTGCACGAAAGAGAAGAAAGATAGACCGCACCTGTACTTCGTACTCTCCTCCGCCGCCTCTCGCCTCGTTCGTAACCACGTTGTACTTCTCCCACATGGCGTGATCCAGCTGGGAATGGCAAGATTACGGTAGTATAACTGCCTAATAATGTAGATTACGGTAGCATTATGAACTATCCATTAAGATAGAATAAGGTTATGAACTGTTTGAGACTAGGCTTAATTATTGGCACAACTACCTTGAAAACGTGCAGATTGGAGCGCACCCATCGCTGTGCGAGCACGAACGCCTCTTGCTGGAGTCTGAATGAGAGCGGTTGACCAGACTCGCACGATCCATTCCTCATGATCCCTACTCCGTTCGATAACCGATATTGTGTCTACCGTACCTCGGATTGTCCGACTTGCGCATGCCCTCGATGACCATGTGGTTGAGCGGGCTCCACCCGTTGGGGTAGTCCCACTGCTCTTGCGTGTGATTCGCGAGACTGAACAAGAAATTGGTTGCGGATATACGAATATTGGAATGCCTCGGCGTTTGATTTGATTGCATCTTGAGTTTCTGGTACAGTCAATGCCAAATGGATACGGGGTGAATATCTTTGGCCAGAAACGGAGCACGTTCTCCATGCTTGTAATGATTCCCTCAAATAACCTTGTCGGAATGCCGCCAGTCAGGTTGAGTGCGCCCATCGCTGTCATCTGGTCGAGTAGGTCGGAAGATTGGGTTAGCGAGAGCTGAAAATTCATTCTCCCCATTTCATCCGATTTGTTACAGTAGCGACTACTAGCCGAATGCTATTTTGAGTGACTCGAGCTTCCAATTTTACCGGAAAGAGCTTTGCATACTTTATCATAGCAGCCAGCAAAGAGAGGAATGGCGATCGATGGGAAGAAGTCCTTGTTGTATTCTTTATCCTTGAGGTTGTAGTCGTACCTGGCATATCGGAGACGTTAATATTTCAACCGCTTATTCTTAGATTCCGCTTATGCATGTAGAGAGTATAGAAACGGCTAGCGCAAAACAAAGATACTCACCATCCCTTGCCTTCGGGCTTGTAGAAGACTTCCCTGAACGAGACCTTGAAGGCATTGAAGTCGTTCAGCCAGGCTCGCTCCTTATTTGTGTTTCCTGAAGCAAAGATATCTCATGTTTGCCAATCAAAGAGATGCCACCCACCGAGTTCTCCATGGAAGAAGGACATGAGGTTGAGGTTGTAGCAGAGGAAGGCGTTCAGATCGACGGGAACGATCTGCGTCGTGCGAATGTTGACCAGCGTCTTGTGGTCGGCGAACCTAAACGAGGATTGTCGACTGAATTCACTTAAATTTTACTCTGGACTACTGGTATACATGTGCGATAGAGAATGGGAAATGAGAGGAAAGCGATGCCTAAAACGCACCATCTAGTGCTGAAATCCCATCCGGATTCGGCGGCACTGCCTACGTCTTTGTAGAACTGCTGCTGCCGGCCCGTTGAGGGGAAGATTTGGGCGATGTTCCAATCCTCGCGGTACGACTCGGGTCTGTAGAGGTGTTTAGGCGATTCGTTGGTGTACTCCTATTGGGTACAATATTCTCAGCTTACACATAATACTGATAAAAAGATTACCTGGGCACATTGGCCGCGGTTCGGTACTGGAACACGGAGTGCTTGACGCCGCCGACCTCGACAGCTACAGATCGATTGTCGCGCCAGAAATCGAACTCCTTCTCGAGCAGTGGCAGCATTTGTGCGAGGAAGGTGCGGTTGCGAGTCACCTAAAAAATGAACGGGGTGGTATTAAATTAAATTATTTGCACTGATATATCCGTAGGATTGAAGCATATGATCTTAATTCACCTCATAGTATTCATAGACCATCGCAGTGAGCAGTGGTGGCTGCGATCTCTGCAGGTAGTAGACGCGACCGCCATTGGGAATGAAGCCGAATTCATCGACAATCTTGCCGAAGTTCTCCAGCATCCCGCGCGTTGTCTCGTACATGCCCGAAGCGAGCAGACCCTGCGATTAATTGTTGACCACTGATTAATTAATTTATTAACATTGCGGCTGAGAATATCAAAATTAGTTAGGAAAGATCTAGTAGATTGACAAGGCAAAGTACCTTGACGATCCAGTAGGTGTCCCAGTAGTAGAACTCGCGGAAGCGGCCGCCGGGCGCGATGAAGTTGTTGGGCACGTGCAGGAGGGAGAAGCGCTCGGGCTCGTCGTGAACCTACGGAGATGCATAATTGTGTCCCTCATTTGTCAAATATGCATCAAGTTAGTATGTTTCATATTAGCCTAATGCGTTCATGGTGTATCGCGTGTATCGATCGAATAATGGCAATTTTTGAATACGGTTGGAAGCCTGATAGATCTATTCACCGTGGGACTGATCTTCCTGCACAGCTCCTTCCAGATGTCATTCAATTTATGGGCGAATTCCCTCATCTGGGTATCGACAATTCCCTCGAATGCCGTGGGAGACGGCTGCCAGTCAGGAACTTCGCATCTAGAATTGAGAGCCTTTTCTTGAGGGGAGATCTCCTTGAATGACTTGATTCCACGTTCTTATGCAGAGATGTTAAGTTTTTCATCGAAATTCTTTCGCGGAATGGATTCAGTATACTCCCCTCTCGCACACTACACATCTGCGGTAGATTGTAAGAGGATCAGCACGAGTAGCTATCAGGGAGGATCAATGACTAGTAGGAAGAAGTGGATGTACGGTAATAAAACGAAAAAATCTAGACCTATCATATGATACGCTTTCCCATTCAACGGTATATCCCGATTAAAGGAACCGATCATGCGTGATTGTAACTGTTGTTCAACTGACTGACTCAGCCTCAGCACTAGTGAGATAGAGGGTGCAGAACGGAGAGAGTGCGACCACTACCCAACTCACTTCTCTAATTCGTGTCCCTCCTGCTCGAAATACTGCTCTACGAATGCTCTCAATTGATCCGGATCGATCTCCGAATCGGTCGGAAATCGAGACTCGAAATCGGCCATTATCTCGTCCTGCGTTCGGTTTACCTGAAAAAGCTCCTCGAAAACAGTTCAGAATCTCATGATTCCGTTTCCACAACACGTATTTGTGCCCAGGCTCCATGTCAAGTGATCAGAATGGCAAATATTGTTGAGGATCGCGATTCATGGTTAGCGAATGATAAAGAAGGTGACCAAACATCGGGCAACCACCAACCTTGATTGGCCGATCGACAAAAGTCTTCGAATCTTTGAAGAGATGGTTGAGATTGACGGCTTTTAGCAGTCGGCCAGAGCAGTAGATCTTGGACCGGCCGAGCGCATTAGCTTCGTTGCAAACCTTTAAATGCACAATATTAACTATATTTCTACACACTGGTGCAGCGCGATTGTTGCTTTTTTTTGAAGAACTCAACCTAGTCAGAGATAACGCACCTCGACGGTTTCTTCTTCCGGAAAGACCTCGAAGATGTTCAAGGAGGTTCTGGTCGTGGACTCCTCATTTCGCTCCTCTGGCTGCTCCTTGGACGTCGATCTTGCTGCAGCTGCATCGGCTGCAACCTCAGCAGCTAGTCCGCTGGAGGTAGAGGCTATTGGTGTAGGCAGTTCCTCCTTGGAAGCGTCGCGATGCGTGTCCGCCTGGATCAGAACTTTGGTTATTGGGCTTGGGAACGATCTCATAATATAGGTACTGCATGTACAGTTATTTTTGTAATTGATAGTTGTTCCAGTCCTCTAATCGTTGCACGCATCATTGATGTGTGTTTCGGTGGTCCGATCGATTGGTCAAGGTTTTTATAATTGACTCACTGATTCACTAGACTTGGTAGTGACTGGGACCTCGCCGACCAGTTCGGATTCCTCGATGGGACCCGGCTCGGGAAGCTCCAATAGTGAGGATGTGCCGGATCTGAAATTGAATGTGATGTTTGGCGCTATGGGGAAAGTGATAGTGACTCCTGCAGTAATGAGAACGCAGATCAACTGATCAATCGCTAACTTCGCCGATCAATGAGTGTAAACTGACTTGGCTGGCTCGAGCGGGACGATGGCCTCCTCCCTCCTCAATCGTCTCGGATTCGCGCCGACACATGCGGTCAGCACCACTAGATAGAGGGCAACCGACCGCATTGTTGAGAGATGAGAGCTACGAATGAAGTGAAGTGGTGGTGATGAGAGGAGGGAGAGAGATCTATAATAGCAGTGGTGTTTATTTATGTTGGATGTGTGATAATTTAAATTATTTGACGGGGTGTGACAATAAATCTGCAATGGAAGCACATAGCGAGAATTCATAACGATCGGCATGACATGGGATATATTGCCAACTGAAGAGATTCAGAAAGGGATTTAGCGCGCAGCATTTCACCACCAATGCGATTTGAAAAAAAGGGGGAAATGATCTCATCGAGTAACTGGTAGATCGGATAACACGGAGTAATACGAAGGGCGGAGGAAGAGAAACAGAGAAAAGTGATTATAACTGGATCTGTGCGACTGAGCGTTCTCTCACTCTAACCGAGTACCCTTGACAGTTTACGCCTCGTCGTCTCTCTCCTCTCGACCTTTGCACTGGTAGTGTAAATGATTGGGACGGAGGAGCGAACGAGGACAAGCGCTGCACTATCCTGACACGCGAGCAGATCGATTGATATCGGTCGAGTCTCGGACTGATTGAGAGATCTAAGAGAAGAAAGGAACACAGTCTTATGAAATAATGAACTTTTTCAATAGACCGTAGCCCAGACAGTGTACCTCTCGGCTTACCCCGGGCCCATAGCCTGCCCTTCCGAGAGGCGTGTAAATGTTTTGACGAAATATGGGAGCGAGACGGTGGTAGCGTCAAATTTGTGTTTGATCAACTCCTAATGTGGGCACAAGTGACATTGTAACAGCGCGCAACGACGGCACTGACCACTGAGCGGGGTTATTTGAAAGGAGAGGAGCTGAGTGACGCTCGCGATGTCGAATGCTCGCTCGAAGATACAGAAAAATGACACGATGAGTGGTCATACTCATGCTAGATGGGAGTTAGTTGATTTTCGCTAAACGGTGTTATTTGAAAACAGAGAAGGCGATTAACTCTCTCGATTTCAAATTCGACACGAATCAGAGAATTGTCGTGTTAAACGGGGAGAGAGTTGACTGTCGAGAGTCCATGTAGAGAGTAAAGCCGATTCGCACACGAGAGATAGATAATGTAGTCTGGTGACAATGGGGGAGGAGTGTTGTTGTACGAGATGATAAAGTGAGACGAAAGACTGGAGAAGGAAGTATGCACAGTGCATTCAGAAGGAACTGTTGTGTGATCAGAGAAGAAACGAACGGGAAGAATGGATGAGGCCGTGTGAAAGCATGTGATGGTTCAATATCGGTGTTGAATGGAAGAATGGATGATCTGACTCTCTCCGTTTCCCCTGCTCTCTCGCCCATCAGACCATTTCGTCGATGAAAGACGATCACAAGGTCTGCAAAAAATGAAATGAGAGAAGGGGTGAGGAAGTGTCGTTCACTGTTGTTTGAAGATGGCAACGCAAGAGTTCCGGTTGACTTTCGGAGGTGATAAGCGAAGGGAGAGAAAAAGAGAGGAAAGCCTATTAGAGGAGGAGAGAGGGAAGTTATGCGGTTTGACGCTGAAACCGATTCGGGTAGCAAGAGAGAGGTGTAATGAGTGTTTTAGTGGCGTGGTGAACCTTTAAAGAAGGAAGTAAAACGTAGAGAAGGAGCAAAGACTACGAGAGAAGTTGTGGCGGAGCTAAAAACGATGCATGTAAGACGCTACTTACTACACCAAGCACTACTTGCTCAAGCCGTTACCCGCAACAAAGCTCAACAGATCAAAAGATCAAACTATCTAATACAGTGGGTGTTGAATATGCGAGTTATTCTAGTAACGGGGAGAATGGCTCGATCTAGAGAGATTGGAGGGCGTTCGGTTGGCGGAATGAATTGAGAGTTAATGATCGAGTGCAGTAAAATTGTGACTAGGTAGAGAACGAAAAGGGAAGATGTGGCGAGGCAACTCGACTGATCACATGGGGGAGAATGGAATGAGATGGGGAAAGGTAGGGGGGAGCGGGGAAGGAGATAAAGAGTTGAGTGAAGATCAGAGTACGATCGTCGCAGCAGCACACAAGCCGAACAGGATTGAGCTGATTTGGGAACGTTTTTGTGCCCGGCCCTGATCCTCGAAGGGGAATCCCCAAAGTGGATCGTCACGTTTTGGGGGAAAACAGCGTGGGTATCACAAGAGAATGGTTTGACGAATAGTCTTAGCGGAAACCACATGGTGTTGAGCCATTTTTCGCCGAAATGCGAAGTGTAAAGTACTTTTGCGGATATTATAAGCATGAAGGAGCGCCAGTCCATCATAATCATGAGCCAAGACCAGCTACTTGCAGGAGTGATCGAGCACTACGGCGTCGATCCGATCCAGGTGGACCTCGTGATGGCCTCGCTCGAAAATGCCATCGCATCCACGGGAGGATTCTGTGCCGGAAGGAGCTTCGTCGTCGGCCATCAGAGACTCTCAGGTGAGTACGGTAGTTAGAAGAAGGACTCTGGGGGATACGGTTGAATAGTAGGATACGGTATATTGCGATATATTGTAGGATGCATGTTTGTCAACGAATCAGTAAAGTCTAGCAGAAATTCGTTGGGTTACGGTAAATTACTCGTTGCAGGTCTCGGCTACTGCTTCTCCGCCTCTCTGCCGCCCCTGCTGGCAACTGCAGCCAGTGAGTGATTATACTAATTAATTGTGTTAATTAGAAAAATGTTAATTAATTGAAAATCGAGGATCGGTATAAAAAGGAAGCGCACGCATAGTGCAGGATCGTGCCGAGTGGAAAGAGTGCGGAGTGAACAGAGAGAAAGAGTGCGACAAAAGTGGGAGGGGAAGAACGAGTGATGAGTATCATTTATCACCAATTAGTGGATGACATGGGAGTCATTGGATGATATCCTAGAGAGGGACGATAAGGGAGAGAGGTCAGCTGAGAGTAGAGGAAGTTGTTGCAAGGCGGCGAGCATTGACCCGGGCAAACCAGTTCACTCCTCCTCCTCCTCCTCCTCCTCTATTAGTAGTATAGTCATACTGTCGTCCATGATGTGATAACGAGGGTTGAGCGAAGTACGAACACATAACATAGCAAAAATAGATGGACTGACGATGGTCAAGTGCACTTTGGAAAGGGTTTAGGGGGATTTCTGTGTGATTTTGTGTAGAAGCTAAAATGTGATGTTTAAGTACTCGAAGTTACAGTATCTGTCAACACTGTTTGCATAGGATGAGATTATCTGTGCCTACATGCTGAATCATAAGTTCATCGAAGGAAAGTTCATTAATTAATGCTATTTACGCAAGATTTGTCATCTAATCTACTCAAATGCACACAGATGTGACTGTTGCTTTAATCTAGCATTAGGTATTTACAGATAGCCATGATCTTTAGTCTCGAGACAGCTGAACTATTGAGTTGTGATGTTGCATTTGACAATTTACACGCAACAATTGCATTTCAGACGAGGCGCTCAGCATGATCAAGGAGGATCCCGGCAGAGTTCACAGACTGCAGGTTTGTTAATTAGTTATTTTAATCAACTAAAATTATCTATTTTAATTAATTGAAATTTATTTATGATTGCAGGATCGCTCGCGCGCTTTGCACGCCGGACTGACGGCCGCGTTGAAGGGAACTCCATTCAGATGCAGAGAGGGAGAGGTGCTCTCCCCGTTCAGGTAGCTTCCCATTCTTCCTCCGATTATAGACGGAACCAAGACCCATCCTTGAACTTTATCTTTAGATAATGTCTTGTTTTCTTCAACAACGAACGGCTAGTGAATCCCGAATCCCATTTGATCGAATGCTTTTCAGACACGTTGAGGTCGCCGATTCGTCGTTGAGCAAAGAGGAGAAGGAGCGAATGCTGGATGAAGTGGTCGAGAAGGTACTGTAGAAGATGGAAGAGGAGATTACGGTATGACCCTCATTCAGGCATTCGAGGAGGGAATCCTGCTCGCGCGAGCCCGTTACCTGGACGAGAACGAAGCGTTCCC
The DNA here is from genome assembly GCA_900490845.1 of Pristionchus japonicus. NCBI lineage: Eukaryota > Metazoa > Nematoda > Chromadorea > Rhabditida > Neodiplogasteridae > Pristionchus > Pristionchus japonicus. The sequence goes on from LS506817.1 coordinate 354,087, forward strand.
TATCGATCCCAGGCAAGTACATGTATACGAACTCAAAGATGTTCTTCAGAACTCGGTCATTCCTTTAGTTGCTGACCCTCAGCCATTTTTCATTATTCATCCTTTTAATTTTCTAGTTGATCAGAAATTTGATTGTCCAATTTCAGCATCCGCGTATCGACACAGTCGGAGCTGGAGGAATTCGAGTTGAAGCGAGCCTTGGATGTGATTGAGAGAGCAGCAAAGACTGTTTAGAAGAAGATCTCCATAGAAAATTATCAGATTACCTTATGATACAATAATAATTTTCGATTTTTGTTGGACTAACTCATGCAATCAAATAACTGTTTCATAATTCCCATTGCCTACGAGCAGCTTGATTGTGATATGTCTACTCGCTTCCCTGGTTACAATCCGAGATAAAATGCAGATTACTAATGATTGGATATTTGTTGGATTCGAAAGAATGGAAGAGCTCGAATAATCTCGAGCTCATTCTCGATTGTTCTTCATCTTCTACTACATTCGTCTAACTAAAGCAGCTGATTTTGAGATCTTGTGAGATGGAATAAAGTGAGAAGTGAGCAGAATGAAATTGGTAGTAGTAGTGAAGAGATTTTGGAAACGTTCGAGTGATCACCAAAAGATAGCGACCAACTAGCTGATGAAGAAAACCGAAGCGAGAGATCCAGAATGAGAACATTGAGAAAAACTACTGTAGAGAAAAATTCTGACATAGTACTGTGACGAAGATGGTTTCGATTGGCACTGCAGCATAATTGTATGCAAAGTGTGTATGTGTGAATGGAATGCACTGTGCACTCTACATAGCCTTGATGTGTTCATTGAACAATCTTCAAAAATAAAGTAAAGAAATAATAAAACCAGATCTCGATTAAACCTAAAAGCCGGCCGCTTCATCCGGCTAACTCCGTATCGCACTCTTAACCATTGCCAAATCCACGCGTTGAATTTTTCGAAAAGGATTTTTGAATGGTTTCGAATTCCTTGCTATGTTTTCGTATTTGCGTCCAAGTGTTGTTGTTTTGACTTCTCACTAGCCATTCTTATTGAATACTTCGATACTATTGTCTTCATCTGATGATTGAGCCTCCCTTTCGCTTTCAAATTCCGTGTTTAGAGCCCTTCTAAAGCGTTGTTCGTACTGTTAGCTCACAAATGTGTACAGATCGTGTATATCATTCGCTAGTTCAAATAAGCGAAGGCAGTATTGTCTTAATACTCGAATTTCAGTCGTACCGAGACCTCGACCTAAACATGGCTGACGATATCGCGCGTGTTCAGCAATATGAGTACAGACAGGTGAGCTATTTTAGTTTCAAATCGTCCTCTAACCACACCTTTCTTCCAGAATTCCAACCTTGTCTTGCAAGTCGATTATAATCTAACTGATCGACGAGGCAGAGATGATCCCACTGGTGAGGTGCTTCCTCTCACAGACAAGGAGATTCGTCGTATGCGCATGGGAGACAAGTACACCAGGGGAAAGGCACCGATTCAGCAGAAGGAGAAGAAAGTCAAGTACGAATTGCGTCGTTTTAATCACGTTGTGAATTGGTCCTTTCAGGAAGAAGAAGGGAGAGTCGGACGTGGGGTATGGGAGTAAGACTGTGCTGGTAGAGAACAATGAGATGCTCGGACAGTACAAGCCGCGCACTCAGGAGACCCGACAGACGTACGAAGTGCTGCTCGCTCTCATCCAGGAGTCCATTGGAGACCAAGTAAGTGGCCTTTTACTTGCAAATCTCCTCGATCTAGTGTCAATGAAGATATGACAATGAAGTCAACGATGAATTTGCAGCCCCGTGATATTCTGTGCGGTGCTGCGGACGAAGTTCTCATTGTCCTGAAATCGGACGATATTAGAGAAACGGAAAGGAAGAAGGCAGTCGAGCAGTTTCTGGGTGAGCTTAGCGTAAATTTTCCGTTACGACGGTGCAACTATTCGCATCTCTTTCGGAAGCGTCCTTTCTTATTTGATATTCGTCTTCTATACTATTATAAATAACTCTGATCTAACTTTAGCAATTTGTTAACCAATCATACCAATCAGGAACGCTCTCTGACCAGCGTGCGCATGCTCTCATCAATCTTTCGAAGAAGATCACCGATTTCGCGATTGATGAGGAATCCAAGATGGAGCATGTACGTTGTTCTTCCATTATCTTGCATATCTTTTTTTGCACATAGTGCTAAATATATCTATGTTTCAGGATGACATAGATGAGACCGAAGGAGTCAACGTGCATTTTGACGATTCGGATGATGAGGAGAAGGACGATAATGTTATCGATGAACTGAAGCGTTAGTTTTTGTTCTCTGATAAATATATTAATTAAATAATTCTAAATTCATTATAAACATTAATAGGAGACGACGAGAAGTCATCGTCGGAAGATGAGGACGGGAAGGAGGACGCGGAGTGGTCGGAGACCCTCAAGAGTGGATATGGAGAGGATGAGGAGGGAGGTCAGAAGAAGGGAGGGCTACACGCGAGAGATATCGATGCCCATTGGATTCAGCGATCGCTCTCCAAGTTCTACAAGGTGTGGCGATCAGTTCAGAGCTTATTTTCATATATCTTCGAAAACGTGAACCAAGCTGTTTAGCTTTCTTGTCCGTTCCAATTGCCAGTGCTTGCACATCGCTAGCGAAAGATTACCAGTCTGTCTGTATGAATAATCAATAAATTTGAATAATTATGTAATATAAATCAATAATCTCTCTCGTCAGGACCCGATACTCGCCCAGCAGAAGGGAACTGAGGTGGTGAGCATTCTGAAGGACTCGGTCGATGACAGAGATGCAGAGAACAAGCTCGTCCTCCTGCTCGGATTCGACCAATTCGACTTCATCAAGGTGAAACCCTTTATGAAAACTTCTATGTATTCCTGTCAATTGAGTAGTATCGGATACACCAATGGCGTTGACCTATAAAAATGTTCTATGAAACAACGCGCAATTATTAACCGATTTCCGATTTGTTTTTTTCAACTTTTATTCATCAATTAATCTCCCCCTCCATTTGCAGTTACTCCGTCAGCACCGCAACCTCGTGCTGTACTGCACTCTGCTCAAGCAGGCGCAGGCCGAGGAGAGGGAGAAGATCGAGGAGGAGATGAGGACGAAGCCGGAGCTGCACTCCATCCTCGCCCAGCTGCAGGAGGGAGAGGGAGAGGATATCGTCGAGGTACTATCATCGTCATTTGATCGTGGTCGAAGAAAAAACAATTGCGGATGAAGGACTCCGTTAATCATACTTTTCAGTAATAGGGAACAATCAGAAATGGTTTCTATTTGTTGGGGGATGTCCGTGGACTTACAATACTTGCCTCCATTGCAGACGGAGCGTGCGAAGCGCGAGCGAGCACAGGCGAGGAAGGCGGCCGAGGCTGCGGGTGAGTGGAGGGGAGGGGAGAGGGGGGGAACGATGAGTGATGAATAGGGCCGGTGAAACAAGAAAACGAGGTGTAGAGTGAGAATATTGATTAACCAGTCGGTAACTAATTAGTTGATGAATTAATTTCTTGACAGGCGACGAGGCGGTGCAGGCGGGCACGTGGATGGCGTCGAGGAAGATGCTCGACCTGGAGGATCTCACCTTCGCCCAGGGATCCCACACCATGACGAATAAGAGGTGAGGGGTGAAACAGGAATGAGACGGGCAGTTCAAGATCAATGTCTCGAATTGCTTTCATGTGATGGCTAAAAAGAAGAATTATGAAATATGATTTTGAGAGCAGTGTTTCGTATTGTTTCAATGTACTACCGGGTTCATTGAATACCGTCTTGCAGATGTAATCTACCCGAGAAGTCGACTCGTACGCAGAAGAAGAGTTGGGAAGAGATCTGCGTGCCGGCGCTCAAGCCGAAGCCATTCGCAGAGAATGAGGTACACTTTTCTGCTACCGAGGCATCTAGATATATCGTAAACCGTGCTTGAAAGGACGCGACATGTGCATATAATGCCTAAAGCTCTGATCTCTATCTAATCATGTAATTAATTACATATTTATCCTCTAATTGCAGAAGCTTGTGGAGATCTCGGCCCTTCCGAAGTGGGCTCAGCCTGCCTTCGACGGCTTCAAGTCTCTTAATCGAATCCAGTCGCAGCTGTGCAAGTCGGCCCTCGAGTGCGACGAGCACCTCCTCCTCTGCGCCCCCACCGTAAGTAGAATCCTCTCGAGACTAGACTCTAGTCTGTGCTCTTTCCATTTTCTATACTCTCTTGCTCTATCTGCATATTTTTTTGTATTTGCAAGCAATCTGCAAACGTTTCAATTGAAATAGGATTGAGCTGGCATTTGCAGGGAGCGGGTAAGACGAACGTGGCGCTGCTCACGATTCTGCGTGAGATCGGCAAGCATCTGAGGGAGGACGGATCCGTGAAGCTGGACGAATTCAAGGTTGGTTGGAGGGACTGGGAAGAGCTTCTTTACAAGACCAACCTGTCGTCATTGTTAGAATAGGCATAAAATTCAGCGCTTCTTCTCCAGTATTTGCATTTTTCGGCAATTTTCTTTTTTGGAGGGTTCCAGAGTCAATCCATCCCGTTGCAGTGCATCTACATTGCGCCGATGAAGTCGCTGGTACAGGAGATGGTCGGCTCGTTCGGCAAGCGACTCGCGCCCTTCGGAATCACCGTATGTTATTGTTATTGTTGTTGTTGTTGTTATTTTTCCTAATCAATTGCAAATTGTAGGTGGGCGAGATGACGGGAGACGCGCAGATGAGCAAGGAGCAGTTCATGGCGACGCAAGTGATCGTGTGCACGCCCGAGAAGTACGATATCGTCACACGAAAGGGTATGTGACACAACAATAACAGCAACAATAGCTCAATAACAATTACAACAACAACATTTGTTCACAATGAGCAAACCCGTCCTCCTTGGATTCCTTTGTGTCCCCCAATATATTCCTTGATAAAATAAGCATTCCAGGTGGTGAGCGTGCGTACAATCAGTTGGTGCGTCTCATCATCATCGACGAGATCCATCTGCTGCACGACGACAGAGGACCCGTCCTCGAGTCCATCGTTGTCAGGTACGATTACATACCCTGTCAGACTGCGCTCTAGACGCGCCGGGTTAGAGATGGAGATTATCATTGATTATTGCAGGACGCTGCGTCAGATGGAGCAGAACCACGACGAGTGCCGTCTGGTGGGTCTGTCGGCCACTCTTCCCAACTACGATGACGTCGCCGCATTCCTGAAAGTGAAGCCGGAGCATCTCTACTACTTTGACAACAGCTATCGGTCAGTTTTAGGACAAGAAATGCGCGTGAATGGAACTTTGGATTTTGTACGTGAGAAGTATCGAAAAAGATTAATAATCGCGATAATATTGCAGTCCGGTCCCTCTGGAGCAGCAGTACATCGGAATCACGGAGAAGAAGGCGCTCAAGAGGTTCACCGCCATGAATGAGGTCGTGTACGAGAAGGTGATGGAGCACGCCGGCAAGAGTCAGGTCAGCTATTAGTTGTGTGTTGAAACCCCATGTTCCCTGGTCTCTTATTCGTTTGATTCGCGTTTCAGTGGTAAAATTCTCACAATTGGCAGGTGCTGATCTTCGTGCACTCTCGCAAGGAGACGGCCAAGACAGCGAAGGCGATCAGAGATCTCTGTCTCGAGAAGGATACGCTCGGAGAGTTCATGAAGGAGGGATCCGCGTCGACGGAGATTCTCAGGAGTGAAGCGGAGCAGGTACGAGAAGAGATAGTTCGATTAGGGTTTGCTACCATAGATGAATCAATATGAACCAACACCAATCTCTCCCTTGTTTCAGGTGAAGAACCTGGACCTGAAGGATCTGCTCCCCTACGGCTTCGCTATCCATCACGCAGGAATGACCAGAGTGGACAGAACACTCGTCGAGGATCTGTTTGCAGACAAGCATCTTCAGGTACTGTAACGGAGCTTGATTATTTCGATGACGGTACATCTGAGCTGTTGCGAGTACCGTAGATGAAGGACAGGTTGTGGCTGCAGAACATGTATCAATCGGCCAATATTGCAGGTGCTAGTCTCCACTGCCACCCTTGCGTGGGGAGTCAATCTGCCCGCCCATTGTGTCATTATCAAGGGAACGCAGGTAATGTAGTGCCAGAGGATACTGTATCTAATGCCTTCCTCCTTGCAGATCTACAACCCCGAGAAGGGTCGCTGGACGGAGCTGGGCGCTCTCGACGTGATGCAGGTACTGTACACTGCTTCGCGAGGATTACTGTATCGGATGCGTTATCGATCGTCTGGCAAGCGCATGAGAGGACGACTTTATGCGAGGGGGGCTGCGTGTCGTCTCGGGGGAAGAGAGGGAGGGAAGGGAAAGGGGGCGGGGTCAGAGGGGGGCAGACATGAAGACAGAGTGTGTGTATGAAGGTGACGATCGGCATGACGCAGTAGAGGGCGAGGACGGGCAAGAGTTCGGCAGACGGATTACGGTAGGGGAGTACGGTAGCCTACTCGGCGGCTGACAGCTTGATGAGCGTCTCCCCGACTACCTGTAATACGATCCGGTTACGGTAGGCTGAGGGGAGTACGGTTTCTCACCTCTCCCTTGGCCTCTCCCTTGAAGTGCTCGAGCGCGTCGGGACCGGTCGCGTCGCAGAACTGGAGGTTTATTGATTATTTTACGGTTATTTAGAGAGCAAAGGGCGATCGTCGTATGTATTCGGTATGTTTTTGCTTCAGCAAGAGCGAGGGACTATAGGGAAATGAGAGACTAGAGGGAAAGGAGTCGAAACATACGCAGATGAGCAGCTTGTCTGGCTGCGGCTTGCCGGCCTTTCTCGTGATGACGAACTCCTTCGTCTCGGCCACGTCAATGAAGCCGCCAATCATGTTGACGGAGTAGTTGGAGTTGTTGGACGAGCGAACCTGCAGAGGGGTACGGTAGTCAGGGTGGATACTGTAGTTACCGTACCTTGAAGGCGAGCTTGCGGTCGCACTGGTTGACCATCTTGTGCTTGGACGTGCCGCCTCCCGCGGAGATGTTGCAGCGATCTGGGAGTGGGTGGGTTAGGGTGGGTGTGAGAGGATACTTGGGTACGAGGGTGCCACTCAGGGTACCCTGCAGTCTTACCGGGGGTAATGGCGATGGCGAACGAGCACGACATGCTTCTACTCCTGGGACGGGGCGACCGACGGGGACGAGCGACAGAATCGAGAGTGAGGACGAGCGAGGAGAGAAGGAGGGAGGGTGGAGACGATATGCATCGAATCGACCAGTCAAATTGAGGATAAGATTGAGTGAGAGAGTGTGGGAGTGGAAGAGAGTGAATGGAGACAAACAAATGTTATTGCATCGGATTAGGTTGGAAATGAAATGCAGAGATCAATAATCGAGGCAAATTGAGTGTATTTTGATCGAGGGAAGGACTGTTTTCGACCATGCAAATGTGTATTTTGATCGCGAACTGGCCTTTTTCGGTTACTGTACTTCAATTAAACTCTGCTTGCAGATGCTTGGTCGTGCGGGTCGTCCTCAGTACGACAGCAAGGGCAAGGGCATCCTCATCACCCACCACTCCGAGCTGCAGTTCTACCTGTCGCTGATGAACCAGCAGGTAAGGGAGCCGTGAAACTACTCGAGAGGGCATCTAGATAGGCGAACTCTGCATTTCACGATCCCAATTAACTAACCAATGCATTTGCAGCTGCCAGTGGAGTCACAGGTGATCTCCCGCCTGCCCGACATGCTCAACGCAGAGGTCGTGCTGGGAACCATCAGCAGTGTCCAGGTATACGGTGGGCTATCGATCGGTTAGGGCTGTACAAGGGATACGGTGCAGATTCGTTAGAACTACAGTAACCAGTCGTTCCCTGCAGGACGCGATGCACTGGCTGGGCTACACGTACCTCTTCATCCGCATGTACAAGAGCCCCACGACGTACGGAATTACGCACGATGAGAAGGTGAGTGGAGGAGAAAGGCCGTCAAATGGAAGGGTGGATGTGATGGAGAGGCATTGAGGAAGACTGTCCTTCTCCTGTATCTCCCTAATTTTGTCATGCTGTATTGATAATAGAGAGACACCGACAATAATAATGTGACCCTTATGCAGAAGCTGGACCCGCAGCTGGAGCAGCGTCGCGCCGATCTGATCCACACGGCGTGCATGCAGCTGGACAAGGGCCATCTCATCAACTACAACAAGAAGACCGGAGTGATCCAGGTAGGAATGCTTTGAAGCTGCATAGTTCCTTGTTAAATTGTGTATTATCTAATCAGTTTCCGATCACTCATCTCATTTCTTTGATCAGGCGACGGAGCTTGGCCGCATCGCCTCCCACTTCTACTGCACATTCGACTCGATGCAGACGTACAACTCGCTGCTCAAGGCGACTGCCACTGAGATCGACCTGTTCCGCATCTTCTCCCTGTCCAGCGAGTTCAAGGTACGCATTGGATCACTATAGTCACATTGAAACGCAAATTTGCAAATTCAAAAAAATTGGGCGAGATTACATAGGGGAATAAGGAAGCGTGAATGATAATGAATATTTCTGCAGCAAATCGCGGTCCGTGAGGAGGAGAAGATCGAGCTGCAGAAGCTGGCGGAGCACGTGCCCATCCCCATCAAGGAGTCGCTCGACGAACCGTCTGCGAAGGTCAATGTACTGCTGCAGGTAAGAGATTGGTTCAGAATGTGCACGAGGACAATATTACTTGAAAATTAGATCCCAACATGGTTTAGTCCATTTTTTTGCAATTTTTCCCATTAGGTCAATGTAGAATGCGTCGAGAATGCATAACAGTCGATGCATGGGCTCTCCAAATCCATTCCCGCATTGCAGGCGTACATCTCTCAACTCAAACTTGACGGCTTCGCGCTCCAGTCCGACATGGTGTTCATCGCACAGTCGGCAGGCCGTCTCTTCCGCGCCCTCTTCGAGATCGTCCTCTGGAGAGGATGGGCGGGGCTTGCGCTGGTCAGTTGTTTGGATTACAGTATCGCTCTATCTCACGTAGCATTCCAGTGATGAAAATATGTTTTCTCAATTACAGAAGGTGCTCTCGCTGTGCAAGATGGTGACGGCGCGCCAGTGGCAGTCGCTCAACCCGCTCCACCAGTTCAAGAAGATCCCCACTGAGGTGAGTGCATGCATTGGACACTTCTGTGCTTTAAAAAAAATTTTTACAGTTAGTTCATGGCCAATCAACATGAAATGAGAGCTTGACAATTGTTGATTAATTCGTGTCAATTGTCAGGTGGTCCGGTCGATCGACAAGAAGAACTACTCGTTTGATCGTCTGTACGATCTGGACGCGAACCAGCTGGGAGAGCTGATCAAGCTGCCCAAGATGGGCAAGCCACTCCACAAGTTCATCCGGCAGGTGAGGAAGGCGGTGTTGTGAAACTGGGACTCAGCAGGTCAATTGTATGCCATGAGAAGACTCGTGAGTCCAACCTGTTGAAGTTGTGTTTAAAAAAAAAAAGAATCTTGTCAGATTCCGAAACTGGAGATGACGACGCTCATCCAGCCGATCACGCGGTCGACCCTCAAGATAGAACTGACGATCACGCCCGACTTCCAGTGGGATGACAGGGTGAGGAGGGGATTTAATGGGTTGCTTGAAACCTGCGTTCACCTTTTTAGCAGGCCAAAGCCATACTGTTTTCGAAAACCTTCAGGATACAATTTTGCTCATTTTCAATTGATTATGTTGTAATAATACATGATGACAGGTGCACGGCAACGCGGAGGGCTTCTGGATCATGGTTGAGGACGTGGACGGAGAGGTCATCCTCCATCACGAATTCTTCCTCCTCAAACAGTGAGTGTATCCGTGATCTATCATTCGAGCAACTCGAACCTGTCATTATGTCGTCTTTAAAAAAAGTGATTCTTGTTCAATCATAGCATGTGCCTCTTCAGAGGGATCAGTTTTTGATTCTAATTAAGTCATTAATTAATTAATTAATTAATTATTAATTACCAATTAAACTCTCTCGTCAGGAAATTCGCGGAGGACGACCACATCGTGAAGATGTTCGTGCCGGTCTTCGAGCCGCTTCCCCCTCTCTACTACGTGCGCGTCGTCTCCGATCGATGGCTGGGCAGTGAGACCGTCCTCCCCGTCTCGTTCCGCCATCTCGTCCTCCCCGAGAAGTACCCGCCCCCCACGGAGCTGCTCGATCTGCAGGTAGGCATGGAGGGGTGACTAGTGGAACGGTTTAATCGGTTTTTGGTTTGGATGATTATAACATGGTCCGATTGCAGCCCCTGCCCCTCTCGACGATCGGCCGCAAGGACTACGAGGAGATCTTCGCCGCCTCGGGCATCAAACTGTTCAATCCCATCCAGACGCAGGGTGAGCGAGGGAGGGGTTTCAAATAGGTCTTGATTACGGACACTAGAAAAGAAAGACCATCTATTCGCAGGGTTGCATCACTTTTAAGTTTCTAATACCCGTATGTTCAGTGTTCCGCACGGTGTACGAGAGCAACGACAACGTGCTGGTGTGCGCGCCGCAGGGATCCGGAAAGGTAAGCGGTTCGAAGTTTCAGGCGTCTCTCTAGTCTGCAGTCTTACTCTCAAGCTGCTAGTATTCGTCTTGAAGATTTGCTCAAAAATAGCGAACTAACCTCCACAAAATAGTCTTGGAAGCGACTTTATTCGTTCCTCATTGCAGACGGCAGTGGCCGAACTGGCGATCCTCCGCCATCTCGAGCTGAACCCCGAGTCGAAGTGCGTCTACGTGACGCCCGTCGAGGATCTGGCCGCCAAGGTAAGGACTGGGGATGAAACCGGAATCTGGCGGGTTTCGCAATAACTATCCCGAACTACTCTGACAGCACGCATGTTGCAGGTAGCCGCAGACTGGCAGGATCGGCTGGGCGCTGCGCTGGACAAGAGCGTCGTGCTGCTGACGGGAGAGCCCGCCACCGATCTCAAGCTGCTCCAGAGAGGAAGGATTATTGGTGAGTGAAACCCAACTGTTCCTGGACTCGGTTTAGTAAAACTTCTGCAGAAAGATTGGCAGTAATCAAAAGTTGCAACGAATGCATCACATGGGATCTTTTTCACTCACTTTTATTATCTGCAGTGGCGACGCCGGAGCGCTGGGACAACACGTCTCGTCGTTGGAAGCAGCGCAAGAACGTGCAGGCCGTCAAGCTGTTCGTCGTCGATGACGTCCACATGATTGGAGGAGAGAATGGAGTGAGTGGATGGGCACCAATTTGTGCGTCCTAGACACGCCGGGTTGTCGTTGCGATTTTGTTTCGATGAAGTGATGATGGTAAACCGTACTATTTGCAGCCGGTGCTCGAGGTGATCTGCTCTCGCATGCGCTACATGGCATCGCAGCTCGACTCGGGACTACGGTAGGCACACTTGAGAGGGGAATCGACGACTGACTATATTCCCTTTTCTTTTACAGTATCGTGGCGCTGTCCTCGTCGCTGGCGAACGCGAAGGACGTGGGCGCGTGGCTGGGCTGCTCGTCGGCCGCCACCTTCAACTTCCCGCCCGGATCAAGGCCCACCAAGCTGGAGCTGTTCATTCAGGTATCGATTTTGCTATCTACTTCTGCGATTATCGATTGATAATTTCAGGAAGTGATAAATACTTATTGCATCTTTGTCAGGGCTTCAACCTCTCGCACACGGCCTCTCGTCTGGCGGCGATGGTGCGCCCCGTCTACCAGGCAGTGTGCAGACACGGTGGCAAGCTGCGACCCAAGCCCGCCCTCGTGTTCGTGCCTAGCAGAAGGGAGACGAGATCCACTGCTGTGGATATGCTGGCGATGCAGCATGCCGGTGAGTAGTAGAGGAAGTGTGCGCGCTAGGAGCGCCGGGTTAGAGGCAGTGGAGGGAGAATGCATCACTGAATAATAACGATGCAATTGCAGACGGACAGCCGAAGCGCTTCCTGCACATCTCCGAGGCCGACGAGACGTTCAAGAAGCTCATCGACGCCATCCAGGTTTGTTGTTATCGTTTTGTGCTTATTATTGTTATTATTATTATTATTATTCATCGACACTTGTTTAGGACTCGACCCTGCGTGAGACGCTGTCGTGCGGAGTCGGCTACCTGCACGAGGGATCGGCGCCCAAGGATGTGGCCATCGTTGAGCAGATGTTCAAGTCGGGCGCCATCCAGGTGAGGGCTAGGAAAACAATAACAATAACAACTCTGAAAAACAAGAACACTTTAGTGAATTACGGTTGAAGCGGGGGAATGTATTTGAACGTGACTCTAATCAATGCTTCATCAACCCCTCTCATCAGGTGTGCATCGTGCCCCGCTCCCTCTGCTACTCCATCTCGATGTCTGCGTACGTGGTCGTAGTGATGGACACGCAGTTCTACAACGGACAGTGCCACGCCTACGAGGACTACCCCGTCGCCGATATCCTCCACATGGTCGGACTCGCCAATCGGCCGAGTTATGATTCGGATGGTGAGAGAAACGGAGAAAACACGGGTTGTTGGGTGGATGATTTCCTAAACCGAACAGCGTGTTTGCAGCCAAGTGCGTGGTGCTGTGCCAGTCGTCGAAAAAGGAGTTCATCAAGAAGTTCCTGTCGGAGCCGCTGCCGATCGAGTCGCATCTCGACCACTGCCTCCACGATCACTTCAACGCGGAGATCGTGACGAAGACCATCGAGAACAAGCAGGACGCGATTGATGTGAGTGAAAGGGGAGATGGGACGTTTAGGAACCATCGATAAAAAATGGTGTGGTTATGTTAGGGACGCGTTTCAGTACATTTGGAAACTTTTCTTTCGAGGTTCCTATGCGCGAGTTCTTCATGAGTGATGGGCCGTTTTGATTTTTACTAACCTTCTATCTACATTTCACTTATTAATGCAAGGTGTCTTCATTTTACCTGGTATGGGAGTAGGTTATTTCTAGAATCTGAATAATGAACAAAAAAATGGTGTTTAACTTGCAGTACCTGACGTGGACGCTGCTGTACCGCCGCATGACGCAGAACCCCAACTACTACAACCTGCAGGGAGTCACGCATCGGTAATTAGTAAAATAATTGTTTTTAATGTTTTTTTGGCATTTTAATGCTTCCCTTTTTAGCGTTTTAATGACAATGGTTTGTGAGTGGTTCATTTGCCATGCATTTTCAGTCACCTCTCTGACGCGCTCTCCGAGCTGGTGGAGAACACGCTGAAGGACCTGGAGAACAGCAAGTGCATCACGGTGAAGGACGAGATGGACACGCAGCCACTCAATCTGGGCATGATCGCCGCCTACTACTACATCAGCTACACCACCATTGGTGAGTAGAGGGGATGGAAACGATCAGTTAAGGTGGAATGTATGCGCGAAATAGAGTGTTTGCCGGTTATACCACCATTGGTGAGCTGATGGTGCAGTGTGCGTCGAAATTGTTGGGTTTTGTACTCAACGATAAAAATCAGCAAAGAGTTTTATGTTGGTATTTGACCCCCGGTTCGTTGCAGAGCTGTTCTCGATGTCGCTGACGGCGAAGACGAAGCAGCGCGCGCTCATCGAGATCATATCGAACGCGTCCGAGTTCGCCACCATGCCCATCAGACACAAGGTGAGAGGAGAACAGGGAGATCTATTCTATCGACAAAATGATCAATCAAATTATGACCGGTTTACTGGTGGTAATCCATGCATACTGAAAAGGGAGGAATGGTTACTAGCGAGTTTGACGTCGCTGAGCAATTTCATAACTGGCATTGATTGCAGGAAGACTCTGTGCTGAAGCAGCTGGCGGACCGACTGCCCGGACAGGCGAAGAACCAGAAGTTCACCGACCCCCACGTCAAGGTATTGTTGTTGTTGTTGTTTTGATTACGGATGTTATTGAAATTGTGTTTTCAGGTGAATCTGCTGATCCACGCGCATCTCTCTCGCATCCAACTGAGCGCCGAGCTGAACAAGGACCTCGAGTCGGTCGTGCTCAAGAGTGTGCGCCTCGTCCAGGCATGCGTCGATGTCCTGTCCAGGTGAGGAGATATGATCTTTGGTCTTTGACCTCTGAATCTTTTGATTGACACATTGCTGTTTCTGAGCATTATAAAATGACCAATTGCAGCAACGGCTGGCTCTCGCCGGCCATCCACTCGATGGAGCTGTCGCAGATGCTCACGCAGTCGATGTACTCGAACGAGCCGTATCTCAAGCAGCTCCCGCACGCCACCCCCGCCCTGCTAGAGAGAGCCAAGGGCAAGGTGAGCAGGAGGCCCTTCTAACTCGAAATTCCAATTGGAGAAGATATAGAGATGAAGTAGAGTTAGAAGTGAAGTTGGAGCTGGTGAGTAATGCAAGCCTTATTGCAGAAGGTGGAATCGATCTTCGAGCTGCTCGAGGTGGAGGAGGACGTGCGCGCGGACATCCTGCAGATGGAGAATGCACAGGTATGAGAAGGGAGAGGGACGGGACTTTGGTCATTGCATCGAGGGAAAACCTCAGCACGACGGGGTATCGAAATTTGATGATGGCAATAATGTTTCGTAATTCATTGTAGATCGCGGACGTGGCCAAGTTCTGCAACAACTACCCGTCGATCGAGGTGGAGCACGAGATCCAGAACGAGAGTATCACTGTGTGAGTAGACTGCGGCGGTCTGTCCTCATTTGAGCCCAATCCCCCCTCCTCCAAGTTTTTACTCTTGCCATTGAAATTGTGCACTGCTAAAAGCAGTTTTAACCTTGCAGACTTTTCGCAGACTGAAATCTATCGATTTGCAGGGGTGACTCGGTGATGGTATCCGTGTCGATGGAGCGCGAGAACGACGTGAACGGAGCGGCGCCGCCCGTCGTCGCGCCTCTCTTCCCACAGAAGAGGAAGGAGGAGGGATGGTGGCTAGTGCTGGGAGAACCATCCACCAACACGCTGTGCTCCATCAAGAGGTGAGTATGAAGGGCATAGGGCAAGTGAGATGGAGATGGTAGGGGAGAGGCTTTAGAATACCAAAATTCGAGAGGAGTGAGAGGAATCAAATTTAATATTCACAGGTTGACGATCAACGAGAAGGCCAAGATGACGCTCGACTTCGCGCCCACACACGCTGGAAAGGTGAATCAATCGATGGACTTTCTTAGATTCGCATACTTTCTCGCGCTGTCCGATCATCGCAGGATTGTCGAGTTTCCTCTAATCATCTCTGTCAATTACAGGCCACATACAAGCTGTACTTCATCTGCGATTCGTACCTCGGAGCCGATCAGGAGTTCGACATTGACCTCAAGATTGAAGGTAATTTGTTTTATTAAAATATTTAATACGTAATTAAACATTTTTTTCAACCGTTTCTAAGTTTTCTTGATCGTAATCAATTGCATTGCAGACGCCTCGAGATCTCGCAAGCGAAGACGCGACGACGACTAAGTACTGCGTTCGCAAATGAGGCTCTTAAGCTACCCCCAAACACTGTTCCTAATATTATTGATCGTTGATTTCCACACAAAAAGCATCTATTCTCGTTACGTTCCTCCCAGATTTATGTTAGTTTGTTCAGAGAAGAGGATCTCACTCTGTAAAGATGTTGTAATTGAATTTTCGCGCTTGAATACAACTGTTTCAGTGTTTTTAGTTTTATACCACAGTCTGTTTTTGCAACCTCATAATTTAATTGAATAAATAATTTCGATGAAATAGTTGTTACTGTGAAAGGAATAATAAGAAGTCCAAGCCTTCCTTCGGGTACTTCTCTAAAAGCGATAGCTCCTGAGTGAGACACTAGTGGATTCGCAGATCCAATGGCGGACCAGCACCTGAAGGAGGCAGTGGAGATGGCGTTTCTGGCGAGTGGCGAGAGGGAACGGGTCAAGGTACGGTAGGCGCGAGGAGTATCGAGGACTGGTTTATTCAGGATCTGCTCGAGTCTCGATTGCGCGAGCACGGATGGCAGTTCATGGTGAAGCAGCTGTGCAAGGAGTGCATCAAGGATAGGGTGAGCCAATTAAGCTAATTAGTTAAGTAATATTAATTGTTAATTATCAGGGCATCGAGCAGCTCTCGGTTGAGGAGATCTACACGGACGTGCGCGCGGAGGCCAGAGCGGTGCGTTGTTGGTTGCCTGTTTTCTTGGAATGATGCGATGGTTGTGAAGCATACCTGTCTATGTCGAATCTAGCGCTGAAACGGATACAGTGTCGTATTAGCTTGAGAAATAATCGTTCCTCCCTTTGCAGAAAGTTCCGGACGAGGTGAAGCGCGAGTTGCTGGCGGTCGTGAGCAGTTTCGTGCGGAAGCAACTTGACATCGAGGAGGTGTAATCACTCCCTGACTCTCTCCAATCTACACACTCTCTCGCTCCCTGTCTAACCATCGAGAGAGTAGAGACTATGCCTTCTAGTGTACTCCCATCCCATAATCTCTCACCTTTTCGTGTATGAATGCACTCCACTATTGAGAAATCCCTTTGTTCTTCGAAGATGTCTTTTTCGTAAACCAATTCGGGTCCGTTTCACCACTAATTTTGCCCCCACATGCACATTGACATTGTATATTGTGATCTGTATCAGAAATAAATTGTACATCAAAGGATACCAGGGGTCATACACAGCATTGAGAAGCGATCAGTGAAATCGGAACTTCTTCAATTTTTGGTCCAGACTCGATTGCGTTGAGTGAGAAGTAAAACGGGGAATGGGCAGGCTAGGGAGGGAATAGTCAGGACCAAACATCGAAGAAGTGCCGAAATGTCCATAAAACCTCTGATTGGAAGGGCGAAATCGAAACTTCCCGTAACCGGTTAGGGCAAGGACAAGCGGGATTTAAAGGAGAACTGAAAAGCCGTTCCCTCTCTCTTTCACTTCTCTTCACGTTTTGCTTTCCTCATCCTACGAAAATCCTATCGTTCGCTCGTGTATATCCCTCTTCTTATCTTAGCTGGTATACCTATTCCGCACCTGATTCTTTGTCTTGTGGCTGTTTATTACGTTCATCCAGTCTGAATATTTGTAATCTCTTACAGCGATCTACTCTCGTTCATTCTCCTCTAAATGAAGAACACGTTTGAAATGGCAACATTTATCAAGTGGGTTCGTCCGTTTAATGATATCGAAGCCCCCATTAAAATTCTTCAAATCTACATTGAAAATAGTGAGAACAACAATTCCTGATTTGTACGCAAAAATGCTTGTGCGATAGAAGAGTAGAGAATAATTTTAACTCAAGATGAAGCTCAACGATCTCTTTTCAGTTGAATAACCTCCGAACTACCGTCTACTTCGTCGACTAAGCAAGCGCGCCGTGCTGCCTTTGAGCATCATCGACATGCCGATGGTAGGAAGAAGAATGTGGAAGGATACGTTTTCTAAAACTATGGAACTCTTACCGGCGCATTGAAAGCTGGTGTGTATCTCGTTGTATTATTTATTGTATCGCTGGATAAATGATGTCTAATCTCCTAATAGAACTGAATGTGAGCGATATTGTTATTTTCACGAGTGAAAAATTATCACGATTACTTATCAGATACTATCAAACCCCCATAGACACAACAAAGAGTAAATACACAGCCGACAAGGAAGGTAATCACGCGAGAAAACGAAAAACAATGCTGTAAAAAGTTGAATTTGACAGCGCTACCTTACTAAACACAGTGAATTTACAATATTGTTTTTCGAGTTGCTATGTGTTTGAATAAGATTGAAGGATATTCAATTTATTTCAAATTTGGGGAAAATGAAGGAATCGCCATGAAAATATCAAAACAGAGCGTAGATAGTTTGAAGTGGTAGATCTTCTAATCCACCTCCCCTTGTCTATCTACCCGGATCATCTTCAAACAGTCTCCATTTCTTTCGATTCTCCATCAGTCTCTCACTTTGTTCCATTTTCCACCATTGAAAGAGGAGAACACTTAGTTGCATAACCCCTCCGTACACTCGTGATCACTCTTCAGCACATTATTTTTCTGTGATTTATCGTTTTTGTTTGGGCTGTTTTACGATCCTTTTGATTATTTGACATGATTAATTTTTTTTCTCTCAAATTAATGTAATTTGCCTTGCAAAAACAAATTGAGTCACTTTTCCCATTTTACAGTTCATAACCGTTACCGGGGAATAGTGAAAAGCAAAGTGCGTAGTGAACGATGAGAGGGTAACGTGTGAACGAGTGAAGTTTACAATTTGCCTTGTCTGGCTCTCACACAGAAAAGCTTTAGGCAAATGCGAAAAAGCTCACGGTCGTTCGTGGTACAAACGAGAAGGTGCGCGCGCAGTGTTTGGGGGCGCCGTTTCTCATGTTTCCATTCGTTTGCGGCTGTTTATCAATCGATTCACTAGTTTACACGTTGTTCCCTCATCGCTGACCGGGCTTCACTCCCGTTCTACTGTCGTTTGCGATCAATACACAGCTCTTTACTTGCTTGCGGAAACTGATTCCCTCGAGATTTGGGCCGGGTTCCGCCCTCCCGCCTCTCATGCCTCGCGCGGCTATTCTTATATTTATTCTTCGGCTAAGCCGGGCTTCTTCTCGTTCCCACGCGCGCTGGTTTCCGCCTCGATCTCGCTTGTATTCGCCCTGTTATCTCACTTGTTATCATCACAGTCCTACTCTAATCAATGGGGCGATTATCAGGGCGCTGAGTCAGCAAAGAAGCGGCCGCTCGATCACTCTCAGTGATAGGAATGGTCGACGTCGCCTCTTCGTGGACGAATTCTGGCCAGCGGGACGACAGGTACGTTTCTTTTGAAGTTCTACTTCATTAAAATAGGCTTTTCGGTAAATTGTCATTGATTTGTTAAGAATTAGTTATTGTATTGATGTTGTTTCCATTTGTAGCATATCGAACGGCAGTTCGATCCCGCCGGAAGTGGCTGATCTAGCGCGAAAGTATGACTACGTCCTCCCCGATCCGCGATGCAGTCTCCAGAGAGTTGTTCGTTCTTTTTCTCTACTCTTTTTCGTAAAATTTCTTCCGATTATTCAATATACGAATGAGTGAGTAATGCACGAACAGCCAATCGTACATGATTCAATTGTGTAGTGATGAATTGGGTTTATCAATTAAAAAATAATAAGGTTTTAATGGCATAATTCAGGTTGTTGACCTCAAACTGAAGATCCGCAATGCAGTCAAGCACCAGATGCGAATGAAGCAAGGCGCAGTCCAATTAGCCGTGAGTCTTCTTAATGTTATTACATTTGCCTATTATCAGCGAACCGTGTCTTGCCACAGTGGTGCTCGTATAGAAGCTCGTCTCACGTTTCGAAATAGCCATTGTTGTAGAAAACGATAATTTAATGATCCGGGACTAGCTATAGTGCAGCTGTATCATTTCATGCCGTTACTTGGTTATTACAGAAAGCGACGAAGCGAAATGGAGATCTTTTGAAGCGGGAGATGCGAGATCTCTCGGATACGATATCCGAGATGCAAGAGGACCTCCAAGTGCTCAACGTCTATGACACTGGGGCTTTCGGTATGTAATTATTATTTTTTTTTGCAATGTATCTCTAAAAGGTAAAGATAGTTCCGCCCGCAACGTATTTTTTCAACGTGCGGAATATGCACAGGTTTCTGTTGTTCGGGGAGCTGCGTTCGGTGATTAATTATTATTCTTGGAATATATTTTTTTAAGTTTCTCGTATTTCTACCCGTTCGGGCTCCGAGTCTTTCTCTCTTCACTTGGGCTTTGAGCTGCCGCAGTTGATTCTGTTCTTTTGCCTTTCCTTTTCTTCCTTTCATTGCCCATAACAGTGTTATCTGGCGCAGAGCGTTCACATACTGGTGATAGAACGACGGGACGATAAACGAGTGAACGCGTCTTTATTCCCCCCCCCCTCCCCCCGAGGGATCGCTTTCCTCTTCCCCCCGCCGCTTGTTTGTTATGGCGCATACTGCATTGTCGATGCTCGATTTAGAGGAAGCGAGAATAGAAGCCGTGAGCCGCACGATTAGATTGATTAGGCCTCCAGGGAATGCATTTGATCCCTCGCCCTCTCTTCCCTCTCTGAATCTCTCACACGAGAATGCTAGCCAAATCTAATCTCTGTCCTATCCTAGAATGATTCTCATTCGATCCAATTGGCGAGAAACTGGGTCTGGAGAAGAAGAAGAAAAGCGAATAGCCAGCTTTCCCCCTCTTCCTCCTTCATTCCGTCTAAATGCTAATGCGCAAATATGAATTGTAAATGCCAGCCAGCATTGTAATTGGATTTTTCTTGGAGAATAAAAATGCGGGGTATTTTTGCCCAGGAAAATAACGGTTGTGAAAGGAAAGCTAATGAGAGAGAGAGATAAGATTGGAGAAATAGAAATGGTAGTGTGCGGGGGATTAGTGAATAGCCGACTAACATATCCTCAAATGTGTCGTCTGACCCCCCAATATCGATTCCGATCGGGATCGCCACGTTTTGTGTTTGGATACCACGGGGATATCGAATGGATGGGATGAAGTAGTGTAGAGGGGGGGGGGGGGGGAGAGGGAGGAGGGAGGTGAGGGTCAGAAGAGCGATGAGAAAACAAGTAGATAAGGGAGGGTGAAACATGTGTCAGCCTGGCCTCGCTCGCTCTCACTTGATCTGGAGACCACTCGAGAGGGGGAGTGGTGGGGATCATTAGGAATGATAGATGAAGCGGAGAAGAGGAGAAAAGGATCAATGAAGTGCGAAACTGATTGGATAAGTTCGTGTATTTCAGATGAAGCTGATGCGAACAACTCGCCAGTGACGGAAGATGCGCCGACGTCAGGAAGTGGGTTTCGCTACCTATTTTTAGCTGTAAATCACGAGCGCGAGCTTACCGTAACACCCCTGATCGGGCGTTATCGTAACCACGATTCTGATGATTATTTATTGATTGATTCATTATCGTTCTCCGCTCAGACGCCACCGTATACTGCTCGTCGGCGGCCGAAGAGCACGAGGAGGGCGGCAATGAGAACGCGGCGCCCAACCCGAGACTGATTGCACTGCAGGTGAGCTAGGAGTGAGGCAGGAATGTGCCTTGGAAAAGTGCTTCAAATGTGGAAAAGAGGAATACCAAATACTCTTGATAAAATGTTCGGCTCTACTGGAGTTTCCTGGAAGTATGAATATGTTTGCGCTTGTGAAGTCCACAAGTGCCGAGTTTTCCCCATCTATTCGGGTTTCTTATAGAACGCTTTACTTTCATTGAAAAATGTTTGATTTGTTAGTTACGAGTCATATAATGCCCCTTTTCAGGAAGAATTGGAGAAGGAGCTGAAGATGAAGAAGAGTCTCGAGAAGATTCTCACGCTGAACAACGGCACGAAAGTGATGGACGACTCGAAGGGACTGCTCGATGATTCCAAGGTTAGGAGAAGTTATCGATTATCGACTATTGATTTTATAATAGATTATTAACGACTCGGAAAAGATTGATTATTCCATGGTGCTCATTGTTCGTTCTAGTTCGCCTAGCTGACAATGTGTGTCTTTCTGTTTCTAAACCAATGTATGCTATTCCAGGCGAAGATCGCGCTGCTCCGCATGCAGATTGAGAAGCTGAACAACCAGGAGGCGATGGAACTATCGACTGGTGAGCGTTTATTGTTTATTTAGTTCAAACATTGGTAACAATGACAACAACAATTGCATCCTTTCATACGCTGCATTATTGCTATGTGCAAAAACGTCGAATTTTCAAAGTAGGATCTGCTGCGTTCATTTTGGACTAATTGTATCCTTGATCGTGCATGATTTGCCCAAGTTTCTTCGCGGTGACTTATGATGACGTCTCAACTATTCAGGCAAGGACGCTCGCTCGCACACGGAACTGATGATCGAGGACCTGTTGTTCAGACTGAGAAAGGTTGGTTGACGGGGAGGAAGGAAGGGAGCGATTGGGAGGGGGGTCATTGACTTGTTTACTCCCTCCTAGTGATGTTGGGGTGGCAGCTTTGGGGGATATGAAGAGAGGGTTCTATATTTCAAAAAAACTACTAATTTGTGCAGAAGTTGTAGTACAGTAAACTTCAAGGGGGGGGGGGGAATTATTCCGTGACGGAGAAATGATAATTAATTAATTAACAATACTCGCAGGAGACAGTGCTGGTGGACGGGGCGCGCAAGGCGAAGCGAGTGCTCACCATGCAGAAGAAGACGGACCAGAAGGGACTGATGGATGTGAGTTTTATTGTTATTGTTGTTATTGTTATTGGTATTCCTATGGCGTTCGAAGCAACTCAATATTATGAATAGCAACGGTTACTCATGGGGCATGTAAGTTTCTGATTCGTCATAAGTGATTGATAAGCTCCCTTTATTTCTGAAATATTTTAAAGAAAAGAGTGATCCTCTATCTTTACCGACCATTGTTTCAGGCGACACAGACGCTCCATCAATCGGAGGAGAAGCTGGACCTGATCCGACTGGCGCTCACCAAGTACGCAGAACTGCTGGGAGAGGAGAGCGCCGCGCTGAGGAGATCAGTCAGGGATGAGGTGAGGGGAGGGAGCAATTGGGAATGTTCACGATGCACGAGTGAGTACGACAGTTGAATTCATATCTTTCTCTCAACAGGTGGCCGAATCGCGTCGTCTCGCGTGCACGCCCTCCCTGCCCATCTCGACCATGCCGCAATCCTCGTCGGGATCGAACACCGTCCCCCGCTTCTCGTCCCCGCCGCCCTCCGCGCCGTCGAGTCCCGTCTCGGTCAGATGATGTTTCAGAATTCGCTAATTATTAGAAGTTATTTGAAGCGATTCACTGCGTGTTCTGCGTTCTGCAGCGCGTTCTGCTCTCGATTAGAGAAGCCATCACGATGATATGAGGTCTGACACTCGGTGTTGCAGGAGAGTCCGGGCAAGTGTGCCTCTCTGCCGCGCACCTTTGGCCGTCGTCAGTCCCTCTTCCCGCCCACACTCGCCGTGTCGGGACGACTGGAAGTTAGGTGAGCACCGGAGGAATTCTGATTCATGCAGAGGAGGTGCTGGGAACCTGCATATTCGACTCCTGATCATTCAATGCGATCTTGCAGACTGATCGGATGCCAGAACCTTCTCTCGGAGGTTCCGGAACGGGCGTCTCGCGAGCGCGACGCCGCCATGCTCTCCTCGTCGATGACGTCGTCTGGAGGCGCGGATGATCTGAGGAGGAGGATGAGAGGGAGTAGGACGGCGAGGTAGGGAGAAACTGTCTTGGGGGGAGGGGGCTTCAAAATGTACCACTTGTGGTCCCATTGCCTTTTTTGAAGCCGATTTAGAAGTGAAATAACAATGAGATTGGCAATGTTGTGAATCGATTGAAAAAATAACGAACACATGTATGGCACACCTTTTGATTGGCAATGAATTAGAACGAACACTTTCACAGTTTGTTGAATAAATGAATCCCGCACATGCTTACCATTTCTTGCACACTCACCGTAGCTTCCATATCACCACCCGCGCACTTTTGGTATCGTGGCCGTGATTAGAAATGTTGTCAATGCTATTATTGTCCGAATTCACAAGTTTCTCTCACTTGTTCGAACAAGTTGCTGACAATCCTCTACATTTTGTTGAAAGAAAATGAGGACTTGCCAGCAACTTGTAGCGCGGGTGTTACTGCCCCTTCTCCACCCACCCTTTCTTTCCTCCTGCAGATGGTCTGTGCAGCAAGGAGGAGCTGCGGCGGCCGGGCCGCCCACCATCTCGGCACCGCAGAACCTGCGGCACGTGGCGGGCGCCTGGTGCGCCTCCGCCGACACCGTCTCGCTCGTGGACAGCAGCAGCCCGCTGCTGCAGCTGCGACAGATGCAGCCGGGCGCAGCAGCTGCAGCGTACCCGCTGCCGATGCTCGAGTGCAGGCACCTGTCGCACGCGGCGTACGCGCCGCACGCAGCCTGCGATGACTCGTGTCTGGCGATGGGCCGCGTGGTGACGGCGCAGCTGTCGGCTGGGCCGACGTCCGCGACGACGTCGCCGTCTGGAGGCCATCGTCATCGACAGGACGAGGGCAAGCCCCCGCCCTTTGCCGCCCCGAGTCACAGAAGAAGCACCAGCCACCAGTCGGGACTGATGATGCACCACTCGTGAGTGATGGATGTACTATAAGCATGCTGCTAGAACGCAAGAACCCTGTCCCGACGTTTCCGAATGTCCAGAAGTCCAGTCAACCCACGCTGTGGGCGTCCAATGTTGTTATAGTAGCCACAACTGGGGATGACGTTCGTTCATCGTCAAAGTGAAGAGAATCTGATTCGTCATCCCTAGTCACAACTAATCCACCCACCCGAACACCGTAGATTGTAGTGCAGAGACTAACGGCAAGCGCAAGAAGTAGTTGAAAAGAGGAATCGGACGCTTGTTCAGTGTTCCGGATCGATAAGGGTATTGTGTACTGGATTCGTGAAGATCCGGAATATTGAACGAGTACCGAAAATTAAAAAGTGCGTGAGATTCATGTGTAGAGGAGTCGCATGCGAGTGGACTTGTGAGAGCGATTGGATGTGAAGGGAAATCGATAAATGGGAATCGCAAACTGGCTTTCTTGCAGTGCGTCGAAGCTACCACAGCAGACGGATGACATCATCGCCGTACTCAGACTGGACAGGTACGGTAGCAGTAGGTTACTGTATTGATCGATTGATTGGAAGGATACGGTAGCAGTGGGTTACGGTAAGAATACGGTATTGATCGATTGCGCTAATTGCAGCAAGGTGGTTGGCCACACGGAGGCGCGTCCGCTCTCGCAGCAGGCATGGGACCAGCGGTTCTCCATCGAGCTAGATCGAGTGAGTTGACAGGAACGGCATGAAGCAAATATAAGCTAAAATGATGACGTGGACGAGTGGCAAAGCATCGCAATGCTCACGACAAGGAGCATGAGGATCGCTAATTAGCTAATTTCTAAGGCTAATTAGCGTCCTAATTAATCGCTGCTAATTGCAGAGCAAGGAGCTGGAGATCGAGGTGTACTACAAGGACGCGCGGTCGATGGTCGCCTTCACGGCCGTCAAGCTGGGCGCCCTCGTCGAGCCGAACGACAGGGCCGGCATGGTGCTGCATCTGGAACCCCACGGGGACCTGTTCGCGGAGGTCAGATATTGGGAACACACAAGAACTATAAACGAATGGAGAATAGTAGAGGCTTATGGATGTAGCTCTAGTAATGGAGACCTCGAGGAGGTGTGTGGCAAATTTTGATTGAGCAGTGAGACTGATACAAATTCTAGGAAACACAGTTGTTGTTGTTAAAGTTTTGCTAAACAAAGAATCCAACAATAGTAGTGAGGTCAGAACATTATGTTTATAAAGCAGCTGAGCAAACGTGGTGTTCGCAATGCTCTAATTTGTTTCCCGCTGTTCCCTCGTCCTAATCGAATATTGCCGCTTGCAGTTCAAGTACCTCAACCCGGTCGTCTCTCGCAAGCCGAAGCTGGAGAGGCAGAAGAGGCTGTTCAGAGTCAAGGAGAGAGGAGGTGAGGGCAGATGGAGGGTTGATGAAACACAAATGAACTAGGGTGTGATAATTATTGAAGGGAATCTGTTATTGACTTAATCAATACCGTATCCTTACCGTATCGCGTTCAGGCACGGGAACAGGCAAGCAGCGCTCGGGCTGGCGCTCGCTGCTCGGAGGATCAACGAGAGACCGCACGAGCGAGCGGGAGACTGACGATCTCCAGGTACGGTATGGGAGGAGGTTATCGAGAACTGATACACCAATGGCTGAGTTACTGTTGTTACCAGGTACGGTAGCAAGAAGATCATTGCAGGAGCGTTTGGGTCCACTCGAGTTAGGTGGTGGCGGCCGTTCGCCGCACGCAGCACGTGCAGCCGGTGCGACGACGCCCGATCGCCCGTCGATCTACGGAGGAGACGCCAGTCCCAGGACACTCCCGAGCTCGCCCCTCGGTGAGTTAGATAGACTATTTGCAGCAACGTTCACCTTCATTTTGGCATTTTTTTTTAAATGCATGTCTGATTAACTGACGGTAAATTAATAATTGAACCTTGTTCGCTTGCAGCCAAGCCGGGCTTCGTGACGCAGAAGAGTCTGGGCGGCAGCTCGTACGGCCTGAGGGAGGATGTAAGTTTATTTTCGAATTTTAATTAATTCAAAATTGATTTCAATAATGTTGATCCACGCATTTTGCTAAATCCTGATCTATTCTGATTGAATCGGTGTTTCTCCTTCTTCTCTCAAGTTGATTCCTTGCCTCCTTCAGGAGATCCCAGCGTACAACGTGGAGCAGCGACGGCAGTCGTCGCCCGCTGTGAAGGCGTACGCTGTGCACACTGGCGATCAGGTGGGGACGGGGGTTACGTGGTTTCTAGGGAGAGCAGTATTCAAGAATGACCAAGAGTTTACGACAGGATTTGATGATTCTAATTGTTGAATCAATCTTGTAGTATTTTGTAGCAGCGCGTGTTTATAATTTTTCCACAACGGCCTATTCAGTCGCGCCCTCCCACGCATCCTCCTCCGCCGCCCCCGCACGCCGGCGGCCCGTCCACCTCATCCAGAGCTGCCGCTACGGCTGCTGCAGCTGCTCCCACCAGACCTGGAGGTACAGTTGTCTATCATTCAACCGTGATCCATATTGTAACGAATGAACACTTGAGATTACTCTGTTTTTCTAAACATTATTACTTCGTGTCTTGTAATTGTTTTTAATAGAGTGAATAATCCAAATTGCCAGAGCACGCTCCGGCCGTGCCGTCGGACGTCAACCTCGGCATCAATGACTTCCGCCTCATCAGCGTGCTGGGCAGAGGACACTTTGGCAAGGTGAGGTGGTGCGAGCGTGCACATTCTCATTTGCTTTGATCGAGGACTGCTCCCTACAGATTCATCGTTTAATTGGGAAATGTGGTGCAAGGTGAACAATCCAAATTGCCACTCGCAGGTGATCCTGGCGCAACTGAACGCGGCGGCGCAGTCGAGCGGCGAGTACTACGCGCTGAAGGTGCTGAAGAAGGGTGACATCCTGGCCAGAGACGAGGTCGAGAGTATCATGGTCGAAAGGAGGATATTCGAGGTATGAAATACTTGAAATTTATAATGTACTGTATATCATTGAGCTACTTGACTGTTGCATGTAGCGAAATGATCGTACATGATATTGTTATTGAGGTTATTTGCGTCTTCGCTCTTTTCATTTCTCCCTCTATTACAGTGCGCCTCTCGTGCGCGTCATCCGTTCCTCGTGAATCTCTTCGCGTGTCTGCAGTCTCGCGAGCACGTCTTCTTCGTCATGGAGTACTCGATGGGCGGAGACCTGATGAGACACATCCATGATGATATATTCACGTTAGTTTATCAGTTCATTTGTTTGCTAATTAGTTAACTAGTGTGATAAACCAATTAGGCACATTGCATTAGTTTTTAGAATGTTTTAGAATAATGAATATAATAGTCGATATATTCACGTAAGTTGGCTGATTGGTTGATTAGTTTGATCAGTTCTCATCAGGCAATGGGACCTATCCCTTTCTAATTTTGTAGGGCGGGTTTTTTGAGTTTCAACGGAAATATGTTCGTATTCAGAGAGGAACGCTCGTGCTTCTACGCCTCGTGCGTCCTGCTCGGCCTCAAGTTCCTGCACGAGAACAACATCATCTATCGGTCAGTAGGAGGGGTGTGCAGGGTGTAATACGCAAATTGTCGTTTCGAAGCGCTAATTAACTAATTGCAGTGATCTCAAGCTGGACAATCTGCTGATGGACAAGGACGGCTACGTGAAGCTGGCCGACTTCGGACTGTGCAAGGAGAAGATGGGCCCGCACGATCGGACCAGCACCTTCTGCGGAACGCCCGAGTTCCTCGCTCGTGAGTAGAGTGTAGTTTACAAATTGGCATTATCTTGGTCGTGCTAATAGATGCTCACATTTGACGTACAGGCAATGTGTTCGTGTGTAAAAAAGAAGCAAGGCAATACCGTAGCCTCATGACTGGTGAGGTGGTGAATTCCCCAAATTGCAGCCGAGATCCTGACGGACTCGTCGTACACGCGGGCGATCGACTGGTGGGGACTGGGCGTGCTCATCTTCGAGATGCTCGTTGGAGAGCCGCCCTTCTCGGGAGAGGATGAGGGTGAGCAGAGTGTAGATTACTATTTGCCTGCTTGTGTGGCTTTAAATTTATGAAAATATCGTTACAGAGGAGATCTTCGACTCGATCGTGAACGACGACGTGCGCTACCCTCGCTTCCTCTCCATCGAGAGCATCTCCATCATGCGAAGGGTGAGCGAGTGTAGTTTACGAATTGGGATTTTGACTTCCAAACAAGGAGATTTGTCAGTGATGATGTAAGAAAATCGCAGTCATACATCAGCAGTTTGCACATAGAAATGATTTTGTTGGAGTACGATAGCAATAATATAATCGATTGTCTCTCAGTTGATGCGGAAGACGCCTGAGAAGCGCATCGGTACGGGCGAGAAGGACGCGTCGGAGGTGCAGAGCCAGCGGTTCTTCAAGGTGAGGGAGGGGTACTGTAGAAGTGATTGATCGAGAACTAGCTTATCTATGCTGAAAGCTTACCTGGCTGGGTGAGGTTTCAGAAATTGATCATTCTAAATTGCAGCACATAAACTGGGACTGGGACAAGCTGCTGGCGAAGAAGCTCAAGCCGCCCTTCGTCCCCACCATTGTCAGTTTTTCAAACTTTTCTTCAATTTTTCGGGGGTGCAGGGTGCAGATTACAAATTGGGATAGTCTTGCAACGAGAAATTTAAAGTACGCATTTGCAGAGGAACATGGAGGACGTGTCCAACTTCGACGATGAGTTCACGCGCGAGAAGCCACGATTCTCGTCGGCTAAGGTCTTATTTTGTTTTATTTTGAAGCGTGAAAAGATCAAAGATCAATTGAGGGGTTGAGTATTCTTTTCTGTTGAGAATACAATTGTATTTTTCAACTAATTATTGATTAATTGCAGGACAAGCGGGTGATCTCGAGCGCGGATCAGACGCAGTTCCGCGACTTTGACTTCTCACTCATCGCCGAACGATTCTAATTTGTAACCTGCACCCTGCACCGACACAGTAGCCACCACACACATTCACTCCGCACCAACACCCCCACTTTTAGTCGATGATTCGTAGCTGTTATTGTTAGATCTATTTCTTTTTCAATTTCGGTTTCACCCTAAAATCTCTGTATGTATCCCCATCATCGTGCAATAACTTTTTTCATACCGTACTCCCATCTCTCACTTATTACCGTAACCTCGTCGTGCTATCCGATAACCGTACCGTTAATTACCATGTATAGCTTGAGAATATCAAACACCCCTCGTCTTGTTACCGTATTTGCTCACACACACGCATAGCCTAATTGACGGTCGACCTCTCCTCCTGCATAGAATCCGTGCATATATCAGAGAATGCTCTAATGAACACACACCGATTGCAATAACGTCTACTGTGCTCAAGAATCGTATTGATTGATCAAATAGTGCTAATTGTTCGCCCACATTATCTGCTAAATACCAGTGCCCCGTCGTTCTTCCTCTAATTACGAATTACTGTAACATCGAGATTTGCTCCACCGTTTACGCAATAATTTGAGGAAGGGTAGATCAAGAGAGTCATTCTTTTTTTTCTTTTACTGTGGTAACCGCTTGATCCACCCTTTCTGCGCATCCATTGATTGGATGAGTCCTTTTTACTTGTTCTCTACCGTAGATCAAACATTTACTGTCGTGTGATATCAACCCCCTCTCTCTTTGTAGCCAATCTCTTGTAGATATGTACCTGTATATTGTAAATTCCTCCTACCATGCTAACTCCCGTCCACCCGAGTCTCCCTCTCCTCTCTGCTCTATCCTGTCCACTACCAACAACGATTGATCCGATACGGTATTACTGTGTTTAGCGCCGAGCTGTCTGATCAACTCTGCTCCGGTGATTGTGCAATCAGAGAATCGGCAGCGCACTC
>LS506817.1:383978-413394 GCA_900490845.1 Pristionchus japonicus
CCCCCCCCTTCTATCGTGCTACTCCCCTCCCCTCGTCTCTTGAGTACTACGCAAGCAATATTCACACTGTCTACTATCGGACAACTGCTAAATAAAGGAAAGATTATCATGTGAAATGTGCCGGAGAAGTTGGGACTCGTGAAGACGGTGTGAGATATCTATAGTGGTTGATGGAAGGGAATGGAATTCAATGGAGGACCATTTCTAGAGAATGACGAGTCAAACAGAAGATGAGGAGAATCCCACACCCAGCGTTACGAAATTTTTCGTGAGTTACTATTTTGCTGTTAAAAAAACGGGGAAGTTCTTTCTCCTCATTGAGCTCTTCACAAGAATAATTCGATTATGCGAGAACCGATAAAATGAATCTGCTTCAAAGAAAGACTATGGACTTCCTAAATAAACATAGTCGGATGTTAACTCTTCGTTGTTGCAGTTGTTCAAGGATCCGGATCCGGGCATCGTGCAGAGTGCGTGGTCGATGGGCGCCAACATGGCATTCACCCACATGCTGCTGTACGGACTTACGGGACGGGGGCAGATGGCGCTGTGAGTTGTTTTTTTTTCGCTTTAGACGCCAAGATGCCGTGCAAGTAGGTAGAATGAAATTGGGATCGATGGAGTAATGTGTTCCCATCCTTCTTTTTGCGGGAATCCTACAGGAAGGAAGATACAGTAGAGCACATGGGATACCATTCAGGGGATTCGCGGTCCTCACCATTCCCTTCTCCGCGTGGATGAGCTCGGCGGATT
This sequence comes from Pristionchus japonicus, assembly GCA_900490845.1. Taxonomy (NCBI): domain Eukaryota; kingdom Metazoa; phylum Nematoda; class Chromadorea; order Rhabditida; family Neodiplogasteridae; genus Pristionchus; species Pristionchus japonicus. Next base: position 384,732 of record LS506817.1, read on the forward strand.
CGGCGCGCGACTACGAGAAGTGGAAGGAGATGCGAGTGCTCAAGCTGAGAGGAGTGCCCGATAGGTACGGAGACTGTACTTATACTGATCGATTAGAACTGGGAAGGGTGGTGTTCACAATGAGAGTTTTCCGAATGGAAACAATTAATAAATTTTAATACAGCAATCAATCGATTGCAGGTTCCTACCGTACCGCTGTAAATACGACTGGACGGATTACGATAAGAAGCTCCAGCAGAAGAATCTCGATAGATGGTGGAGGAAACCCGAGGAGTAGTGTTTAATTAATTAGTCGTACTTATCTGTTTTGTGTGATAGATCTCGTTATTATGAATTGTTGATTTGCTAAATAAAGAATTCAAAATTTATTGCAATCTTCCAAATTAATCGATCAACATTTAACGATACAACAACAGGGGAAACTTCTGATAACAAGGATGAACTCTAGAGACAACATGCATTCGACTTCAAAGGAGTATTGAGACTGGCTTCTATCTCTTCTCAATAATGTCTTCGGTATGCTCCGCCTCCGCTACCGTAGCCTCCGCGCTGGTTGAACCCTGCAGTCAGTCAGTCGGTATGAAGATGAAATCGATATTCGTCCCCTATATCTAATCCCATTCTTTGGCAGCTAACAAGATGATAAAGTTGCAAGAGGATAAAGTGGAGCTTTTCCCTCACCTGCTCTTCCTCTTCCCACATTTCCTTCCCTGGGAGTCCACCTTCCTCTTCCTCTTCCTCCACCATTCGATCCCTCATCCGACCCTCTTCTCAGTCTGTGATGAAAAGTCGGAGGAGATGAGAAGTGATTCTGCGCAGGTGCCTGTGTTGAGAGCAGGGTGGCACGGAAACAGATCGATCTCCCATTACAGCAATATCAAACTGTTCCAACGAGATTCTCCTACAATTTGAGTTGCACCTACTCACCGTCACAACATTGCCGGTGAAGCTCGTCGCACGCACCCGAGGAGTGGTCGGAGTCTGAGTATGGAATACGGTAATTCAGTTGTCGATCGGGTGCTACCGTATTGATCAGTTATCGATCAATTTACAGCTACCGTAATCCACTCACGTCGGGACGCTCCTGCTTGATCTCCTCCTCCGTCTTCACTTGCTCGTCCGATTCGCGTTTCGCCTGTTGTTAATTAATTAGCTAATTGAACTAATTAACTAAAATACAAACGAGAAATCACCTCATCTCCAGACTTCGCTCCTCCCGAGGCGACGGTTGCGCCCGAACTTGAGCCTGCATTCGTTCTTATTTATCTATGGCGCGTGTTCTTATTTATCTAATTGTAAGCCACACCTAATCCCTCACCCTCCTCCATCTCCTCCTGCTCCGTGACCTCGCCTTCCTCCTTGTCTGAGGCGCGTTTCTTTGCTGCTGCAGACTTCGTCCTATTGCTGCTGGTCGGCTGCAAATGGTTGATCAAGAGCAAAAATACGTGCTCTTGCTCCATAGGGGTTCATTCACGTAGATTCTTTCGATAAATCGATTTCACGCTTCACGATCTGTCTTTTAATATATTTGCGAGAATCCTACCTCATCCTCGTCCTCATCCGAGCTGCTGACGGACGGGGAGCGGCGACGCTTCGGCGCGGCGCGAGGCGGACCCGTCGGTCTCTGCAACACACCCACATTTCAGTAAGAGCTGCAGCACGACTATCGCCTATATAATTCCTCACGCTCACAAGAAGCATAAGTAAAAATAGCGGAATTGCTCGATTTCCATCGGGAAACGCGGTTTCACTTCACATTGACAGGGCAGCGTGATAATGAAGAAACGTTTGGCACTAGTCGCTCACCGATGGTGCGGCAGCGACCATTGCAGCAAGCTCCGCCCTCTCCGTCTCGTCCTCATCATCATCTTCCGCGTCTCCGCGCGACTTCCGCTTCTTCTTCATCTCTGATAATTAGTGTAATTAGCGATGAGACTGTGGGTTCATAAAAGCAGTATCACAGACATAGTTGCCTTTACTACAGACGCTGTCTTCACTTAGTAAATGACTTGATCAAATTTAGTGCTTCATCGAGCCCCCTTATTTAGATATCCTCACCATCCAAGTACCACCCCGGGAAGTCAACGGCGAAAAGGAGGCTGCTGATCGTGTTGATCTTCCTGTAAATAACAATAACAGCATAAACAACAACAACAATTACGATAATACAACAAACAAAAACAATATCATGAATAATGTGAATAACAAGAACAATACCTCCTCTGCTCCTCGTACTTGGACAGGAACTCTTTATCCTTTCTCGAATCGCTCGAGAAGAGCTTCCACTGCTTCTTCACAATCCCGTGCTTGTCCGCTAAGTGGCTTATGAACTGCAACCAGCGGCCATTGAATCATAACAATAATAACAATTATAATAATCAACATACCGTGGTCGGATTGGGGTGTGTGAAGGGGCACGGTGTCTTTGGGCACTGTAGATGCTTGAGATAGTAATAATGTATGTTCACGACATGCGAGGATCTGGAATAAATAATAAAAAGTAAATAATTGTATTAGTAAAAAGCAAATAATTGTATTAGGTGAGGCAATCATCGCTGTCGCAAAACCCGGTCGCACAGTGCGCAACCGTGGGGGAAAACGAGGTTGAAGGACGGATACCTTCCACTGGTCGAATGGATCTCCGTGTGGTTCGGACACTTCGGACACTGCTTGAAATTGCACACCAGATTGGGGAATGCCGCCAATGTCTGAAGAGGTTGGCATTTGAAATCAAAGTGACACAAAGATCTTTTGACAAATTTGGTTCAAATTAGGCATATAACATTTGAAAGAGCTATAAAATTTCTGTGAACTTTCAACGACTATCCTCACCCTTTTCTCTAGCTCATTTTGGTAGTGCTCCTTGAGTGCATTCGTCGGGCCATCCATCACATCATCCATGTGAGTGTCACGCACGTGAGCTTGCCGATCGACTGATAACATCAATTTATTGTTTATATTTTCATTAAATATCGTAGATTCTTATCATGCAAAGCAGAGAAGCATGAAATTTAAACCAACTCACACAGATTGTAGCGAACTTTGGCGCGACACTGAAAACACTGCGCAAACTTGGTGAGATCCTTGCGGAGTTTGGAAATCTCCTGCAATGTTTTCGCTTCATTTAGAAAATAAATCTTGATCGAACCTCGTCCTCTGACTCTCCGTCATCCGATTCCTCTTGATGATTCGTCGCTGGTTCCGGCTGACGATTTGGTGCCTATTTTCAATTAATTTATTGAAACAACAGTTTTAACAAAAAGTACTTACAGTATCGCTTCTTCTTTTTGCAGAGTCAGGGACTTGCGGTTTGGCAACCACTCGGACGGGCTCTGAATTAATTTGCTTAATTAATTAATTTCAAATTAATAAGGAATTAGATTAATTAATTAGCTATATTGCATACCTTCCTCATCGTCATCGGATGAGTCGAGTTGGGGAGAGGGAGAGACTGCACGACGTTGAGGAGGAGGAGGGGGAGGAGGGGGAGGCGGTGCTTGCTTCTGTCGAGAAACGGTAGGCGAGGACTGAGGAAGAGCAATGAGGCTGCAATAGTAACCATATCATATAGAATCATACATATTTCACAATAATCACAGTGTCGAAGGTCTTCATTGAAGTAGATCAATAGCGCAAAACTAACCCCTTTCTCTTCAGTAGTTCTTCAATACCGTGTTTGGCTGCGAAGAGACTGTCCTCGTTGATCGAATCGACGAGCCATTGATTGTAGGGGTCGAAACACTGCAAAGAATGATGATGGATGAAGAAAATGGTGATGAAAAATGATGAAATTGAACTTATTAACATACTTGGCTGCCCTCGTGATCCTTTTCGTAAGTGTGTTGATCAAGATCGCTTCTGTTAATGCATCCAAAGTTGCAGTCATTGCATTTCTGCGAAATATGAAACTATATAACTCGAATGGCAACTCGTCAATGTTCGAACGTGCATCTGAAGTTAATCGCAAGAGACCCGGATAGGATTAGAACCTTTTTGATGAATGTGCACTGTCGCTTTCCGTTTCAAAACCGCTTTAAAGCTGTCAGACACACCTGAGGATAGTATCTGATGTGATCGTGGATGTGCCTCAACAGATCCTTGATCACGAGCTTCTTCCCGCAAGTGAGACACGGGACTTTGTCGCCGCTCATACTGAAGATTATGTAATCTTTACTTGTTTCACTTGTTAAACCAGCGATAAAATCGATAAAAACGCGTTTGAACTCGAAAAATTATTTTTTTAAAGAAAGAGCCGTTGAAGTTGTCCATCAATTGACCCTCTCGGATCTGACGGAATTTGAGCACACAAGCGCGCGCATTCAAAGCCAGTACCGTAGTCTGTCCAGAAATCAAATTTTTGTGTTTCATGTTCATTCGCGTTGTATCGATTGCTGCCCTGATTCCAACCAGCTGCTGTTCCTAACTTGACTCTGCGCAATCTGGAGGGGGGAATGACCAGGAATTACGAGTCCCAGAGGAGCGCCAAAAGAGCGGGGCGGCGAATAGACATCTGCTCAACAGATTTGTCATTCACCACACACTCGCTCTCACAGTTCTATGTATCTCAGTGGGGCGTAATACTAGATCTCCTCTTCCCACTTCCGTTCTAGGTAGCTGAGCAAACAGCCGTTCTCCCAAACTACCAGTAATTGGTCACTTTATCGATCGCATCAGATCTCCAACACGTTTGCATACTCTCGTATCTCTCTTATCGTGTCTCTCTGCGCTTTCGTTCATCCTCTTTCTCCCTCTCTCGATCCACCCACTGTCTCCCCCTCTCCCCTCTTTCAACCTTCAGGGTGTCCACTCAACCCTTCTGCTATAGGAGGGAAGGAGGCGAGAGTGGTCAGGGAGAGAGACTGGCCAGTTGTCTCTGCGTCTCTATCCGCCCGTCGACCTCGCTCCTCTCTTCCTTTTCGTCCCCATTCCATGTCTGATATAGCCCCCCATTTCCTCCCAAACTGTCGCCCTTATTGACTTACTCATCAGCGGACAGTGCGGCGCCTTTGCTTCCCTTGTTTTCGAGACGATTCCAACGCGTTTTCACTCGGTTTTGCAGGATTTTCCTGATTACACATCGATTACCCTTCTGAAATATGCTAATTTAGGAAGATTTGCACTCAATTCCTGTCTGTTATTGCTCTAGATTCGATTCGAGGCCGATATTCGATGAATCGGTGCTCGGTCCGCTCTGTGTTCCTAAGCGATTAGCAGCCTTTTTATCGCCCGAAGGGAACCCCTCCGAGCCTTCCCTTCAATCGATCGATCGCTGTTTGGAACAGGGCAAGGTTCTCTTTATATGTAACGATTTTAACTAATCTGATGTAATGATAAGCACCCCGATCACTTTCCTTCCCAACGATGTTATCAGCGCTCTAATTTTAGGCTAATTGTAATCAAATTCCCCCTTTTAATGAACTACCATCCGCATCCAGTCTGTATCAATGATCATCTCCTGTTGAAAGTTCCTTTCTTTCTCCACTCATCCATCCCCATTTCGTCCCCATCCAATAGGCGCGTATTTTCTCACGATCGTGAAATGTTATGGGTGGTACACACCACACTCGCCCCTCTGCTCCGTACAGGTTTGCTCGCTGCTCCCTTCCCATATCATAGACCGTTTCGGCGCGTTCGCACTCGAAAAGACTATCGGGAACCTTTCAAAACACCCGGATTACCGATCATTCATGCAAATCCGACCTGGTAGATCAATTCCAACAACGATGATCGTACTTCCTGACTCATTTTTATACGAATCGTTTCCTTATAGGACATCGTTGCTCCGGGCATTCTCTTTGAGCTTCCCGCAAATGTGTAGTGAAATGCCGCACCATTCTGAACTTTGTCTATCACTGAACCACATCGCATTTTTGATGATTGATAGTGGTGGGGTTGTTAATGTTGCCAAAACTCTGAAAAAAAAACCCTACTTTGGACGCGAGATTTTCTTATTTTGTACATTACTCCAACACGTAATTGTTGTACCTCTGCGAAAACGAGTAGAAGAGTTAGCGCAAGGGCTGCAAAAAGTTTGACTGCACTGCTCTGTGAGATGCTTGTGAAGCAGGCGCGTGATACCGTAACTTCAATTTCCCTCGCCGCAAAAGTACGCCGCAAGTACAGCCATTGTGAGCCTGGTGGGGAGAAGATCTGCTAATGTATTTATGAGTCAACGCGAATTCCGTTGGATCTCCTCTCTTTCTTCTCTTCCTCCCTTCCCCAACCTGATGAGATTTTCGGCGAGTCTTCTCCCGTTGCGAAACATCAGCCGTTTAATGTGAGCCGCACCTAGCATCCCCCTGCCTCCCACATTTTCTAGTAATGCTTAATTTTTCTGCTCCAACCTATGTTTTATTCAAGAGATCCTTGTGAGGGGAGGGGCGGGACTCAGTCTCTACTCTCAAGACAAAGTTGAGTATATGAGGGATATTTGAGATTGGTTGACTCTAGAAGAGAGAAAAGGGCATGGGTCGGTCATTTCCCCCTAGCTGGTCTTGGCTTTTCTATTGACTGGCCATCTTCTTCCCTTCTCCCTTCTGCCTCCTCCTCTCTCTACTCTCCTTCTCACCACTTGTTCTAGCCGGCGAAACGAGTGAGAGAGAGAGGGAGAGGGGGTAGCGCTCCCCCAGAGACATTTCAATCCCCCCTGCCTCCTCCTCCGCTTCCCCCTCTTCCCCCCCCCTCTACTCACTTCGACCCTCCCCCGATTCCATCTATGAGTTCGCACATACACTTTACTATGCACCATACTTGTCGTTTCCGCATCATTATCCGCCCGAGGTCAAGTGCCTGTACAGTGTCCGTTTCGCGCGCTCGCGATCTTGAGTGGAATTGTGATCAGTCCCTGATTATCGATTGGCAGGGTGATCTACCGGCCGGTGCGCGAGTGACCTACCGTACTCTGTCCCGATCGATCGATTGAGTCGGCAGGCGCCCACCCCCGACAGCCATGGCGAACAATGGCCTGGCCGATATCGATCTGAGCGCCCTCAGGGTAAGTGATTATTGATTGATATACAGTAATCAAGGAATTCCGTTCAGGATCCGGCTGGATTCTTCGAGTTGATTGAGGTTGTGGGCAATGGAACGTACGGGCAGGTCTACAAGGTTTGTGTAGTTTTTCGCAATGATGATCTGATTCGCTCTATTGCTCATTCTGACAAACGAGAAACAAATGTGAGAGCACTACTCTTGTTTGCTGATCTACCACCTTATCATTGATAAGTATACTCGAATGAATCATCGAGAAAGTTTAATGCGTTGTTGTTGAGATCAGAAACTGCGGTTGATCCTTTGAAATATGCATGCGATAATTTTGAGCTAAAAATGGTTATAATTACCATTTTGTGTATAAGACTGAGGAGGTTGTTAGGGAGAAACCCTTCGGATCAATATTTTGATAACAATAATTAATGTAAATACAGGGTCAACACGTGAAGACGGCTCAGCTAGCTGCGATCAAGATCATGAACATCAACGAAGATGAAGAGGAGGAGATCAAGATGGAGATTAATATGCTCAAGATGGTGAGAATATTTGAAACTTATTCGATTTTCGACCCAGACAGCTTTGAGTGAGAAGTGAGGTGGCCCATATTGCTTGTGTTTATTTCAAAATTAACTTTGGCAATATTGTGAGCTTCCAAAGAATTCGAGCTTTGTTAGATTCATTTGAAGCTTATCTGAAATTTGTGCAGCGGTCCTCATATTTAATATTGACTAGAAAGACCGTTTAATCCTTCCAATCAATCTCATTTTCTCCTTGATGCGCGATATTTCTCATTCCTAACCAAGCTTCCTGTTCAAGCGCGAAAACCCTTTTCCGCAGCTATGAACACATATTTGATCGCTCTTGTTAAAGGAGAGAAAACGCCCATATCAAGGCGATTTAAGTGCCATCTTGCACATGTAAGGAAGATGATAGGCTCTTTTTTGGTGAATATAATTGTTCGATAGAGGCTATTATATCAAGAATGCTATGAATTCAGGAGAATGCTAAAGTGGGCTGCCCTTTCATTCAATTACGTCACAAGTGCGCAGTATCCGCAACATTTGCGCTTTCACCTCTTGTAATCTATCTCGTTTGCTAATCATCGAGAGCCCCTATAGGGAGATTCCCGCTTTATCTAACCTCCCCCCTCTCAAATCAAGGGAGCAGTAGTCCGACTCTCTCCATTTCATACCCTATCTCGTTCTGTCTGACCGACGAGAGAGCTTGTGAAATGGAGAATGAACCAAGAGCGAGAGAGAGGGAATGTCCTTGTGTGTGATAGAGGGGGGAGAAACGGAATTAGATGATAGAAGGAAAGAGTGGCCCAGATTAGAGTGACAGAGACGAGGAACAGGGGATATGAATGAGCCCGATCGATAATCGATAATTGCAGTTCTCGAATCACCGTAACATCGCCACGTACTACGGTGCATTCATCAAGAAGCTGCCCTCGTCGACGGGCAAACACGATCAGCTATGGCTGGTGGGTTTCCGAGTTTAATTCATTCCTAAAATAGTTAAATTTTCGAAATACCGAATTTTTCATTTATGGTTTCATGTAATTTTCAAACTAGTTTTTGGTCATTTATGGCTAATTGTATTATAATTATTATAAGTTCATCCGCCGTTTAGGTGATGGAATTCTGCGGTTCTGGCTCGATCACGGACCTGGTCAAGTCGACGAAGGGTGCCTCGATCAAGGAGGACTGGATCGCCTACGTGTCCAGGGAGATTCTCAGGGTGAGCAGGCGGGATTTATTGATTATTGAGCTGGGAAGGATCTGTAAAACCCACTTGATAGTTCAAATAGTGTCCTTTCCGCAACTTCTTCGAGTAAAATGAGTGCGTCTTTTGCTTCCCGATCATGAAACACAATTGATATTTTCACCTGCAGGGTCTCTACCATCTGCACCAGAACAAGGTGATCCATCGCGACATCAAGGGACAGAACGTCCTGCTCACCACGTCCGCTGAGGTGCGTTATTTACGAATTGTAAAAATGATAAAACGCAGAATTCATGAGATGAAGGAAGTAGCGAGAGAGCTCTCTTTTCGCTTGAATGTTCTTTTTCAAATATTATGAGGTTGTAATAAATGCGAAAATTTTCATGTTTTTTGTTTAGCCCTTTGATAAGCCAGATATCCACAGAGAGCATATTTCTCTACACTGTTGGCAAAATTGTGTCCTATTCTAAATGCGTTAAGTAAAATTTAAACTGTGACTTTCGCAGGTGAAACTTGTGGATTTCGGAGTGTCCGCACAGCTGGACAAGACGGTTGGCAGGAGGAACACGTTCATTGGCACGCCCTACTGGTGAGCAGTTTGAGTTTCTTCTCTTCTTCCCCTCATACTACCTGTTAGAATAAAAATAGAGGCGGTAGGCGATTTCGGTTGCCAAAAACTATAATATCAAATCTCTCAGGATGGCTCCCGAGGTGATTGCGTGCGACGAGAATCCGGAAGCAACGTACGATTCGAGGAGCGATCTCTGGTCACTAGGCATCACCTGTCTCGAGATGGCTGAGGTAATTAACTAATTAGTTAATTAGGCTTTTTTGAATCAGGCGGCCAAATCACGGAGCTCTAGTAGCATCCTTAATATTTAGTATAGTCGATCTTAAAACATATTTAATTGACGTAATAAATATGCAATTCAACAGGGCCACCCTCCTCTGTGCGACATGCACCCGATGCGGGCGCTCTTCCTCATCCCGAGGAACTCGCCTCCCCGACTGAAGAGGGGAAGGAAGTGGAGCAAGAAGTTCGAGAGCTTTATCGGTTAGTTCTCTCCCATCTTTATTATTTTCAATTTAACATTGCAAAATTGGACTCTTTTCTTTTTTGTTTGAGAAGCTTGAAACCCCTTTTCTATGGATTTACAGCGACAACTTCTATTGATTTGTGTTTGTAGATCAAAGAACATAATTTGCAGAGACGGTGCTCGTGAAGGACCACCACCAGCGGCCGTACACGGATCAGTTGCTGCGGCACTCGTTCATTCGGGATGTGCCACCAGGTGAGAGGGAGGGTGCACTCTAGGAGCGCCGGGTTAGAGATTGGTTGGAGCGATGCCAGTGACTTCTGTTAAATCATTCGCTTGTCTGCTGATTATGCTTAATTAGTTCTTATTAATTACTCTAATTAACATAAATATTTCAGAGAAGACGATTCGTGCGCAGATCAAGGAGCACATCGAACGACATCGACGATTGACGAAGAAGGGTGAGCCTAATTAGGCTAATTAGATTGATAGAGCGAAGTTACATGCGGTTGCTTTCCCTCGGAAACGCAGATTGTAATCTGATCCCCGATTGGATTTCATGTTAGGCTTTTGATGATTTGGCATGCCAGAAAGGGAAGATCAATGAATGGATACATCGCACGTATGACACACGATCACAGAAGCAATCAAACAACAGATTTTGTATGATGTCGGCGAAATTGTGTTTCAAAGTGAACTCTTCTTCATTCGAAAGGTAATTCTACTACAGACGAGACGGAGTACGAGTACTCGGGAAGCGATGACGACGAGGGAGCCCCGAAGAAGGAGAGAGGAGAACGTAAGGGAGAATTTATTGATTGTTGTTTTAGAATTATTAATTTATTGATGATCGAACTAAACTTTTACAACGTGAGCCTCATTAGGCTAGCTTTGTTGGACTATATGAACGATTTGTGGAATTGCACTGTTTCGAAGTGATTCTTTCGAGGTGAAATTTTGTTCGGTTGTGGTTTTCATTATTCCTCGTTGCCAGGTGAAAATAAGTTTCAAAATGCGATTTAACTAGTGAATGCAGGCCCCGAGGCGCCGTCGATGGTGCCCGCGCCGCTGGACGACACGCTTCGCAAGGGATTCCAGCGGATACAGCACCAGGTGAGGGGCGATCTTTGAACCTTTGAGCCGTTATCGAATTCCTCTGCTTTCCTGTAGATCCTAGAACTGTATCGAAAGGCGATAAGGACACGAGAATCAAAGTCCAATTTAGAATGGAGGTGCTCCATTGCAGCCCGAGAACGGAGGCGGTCGATACGGCGAGGCGTCCCCGCAGCACGCCGCGAGACAGGCGCATCCGCCTAGAGGTGAGGAAATAGTCTGCATTGAACGGAGATAAATTCGGAGATTCAAAAATACGGTATTTGTACACATAACAAATGGTGAAATTGAGAGAATTTAGTGGCTTTGTTTTCTTTAGTTTAAACCAGTCAATCTTGGATGATGTAGGTCCACCCGGCCCCTCGTCGGGACTGCTGGACAGGAGACCGATGGGAGGAGGAGCAGGCATGCCTCCGGGAGCTGCCAGCCCGCAGTACAGGTATGAGAAAATCTCACACCCTTAAGATTTCGAACGAGTTGTTCTATATTCACAGGAACTTTGGTTAAACTGAGAAAACAAGACAAGATTTTATTTTATTTCACAAATTGTGCTATTTATTTATATTATTGTTGTTGTTATTCCAGATACAACATGGAGCGCGAGCAGGCTGTGAAGATGCGCGCCCAGGCAGCTGCTGCACAGAAGCCGATGGGAGGAGGCGGAGAAAGGAGGGCGGCGCGGCCACTGAGTCACCATCAGGCAAGAGAGGTGAGAATTTCGACGTGAAAGGTGATGTTGAATACTAATTGATGATAGAACATGAAATATACGGATAGGAAAACATGTATCGGAACAAGGGTAGTATTGTTCTTTTCTCAGCAATCGCACCCGGCAGCGCCGCACCTCGCCATGGTTGGTAACAACTACAACAGGAGGAAGGAGGAGGAGGAGAGGAAGAGGGAGAGGTGAGTTGAGAGGCAGGGAGGTGCATGAAGGAAAGACCGTTGACTGAAACGTTGAAATCAAAGAGTTTTGTGGCTAACGTTTGATAAGAAGTAAATTTATTAAATAATTGTTGATCTAATGTGCATATTGCAGAGACCGTAGCGCAGCCAGACGAGACGAGCGGGATAGAAGGGAAAGGGAGAGGTGAGCATTGATTCATCCATTGTTTGTCGGACCACTCTGGTAATATAGCATTGATAACGAGCGGCGAAGTGAGAGTGGCACCCAATCTCCAGTGTATCGCTAATAAACACCGTATTGAGAGAACAACGACATTTTGTTGGAATTTCCCATTCTAGTCTTCTCAGCTAGCAGCTATTATTTGCTGTTCTGTTCTATTTGTAATCGTTGTATCCGCGTTGAATTGTCTCATCCGCAGGGACGCGGATCGCGTGCACTCGGCGCTGTCGCCGCTGCGTAAGATGAGCGAGCCGCTGCTGCACAGAGAGGCGAGGCCGGAGGTGAGCGGAGAGGGAAGAGGGGGGTTGCAAGACTCGCGATTGACATGAATCCATCGTGACCTTCCACACGAAATGCTCTCCATTGCAAGACGTAGTTGCGATTCACGTTACGTTCTTGTGGCATAGTATTGTAGTGTACCACGGTGCCAATCAGCGATACGTCAATGCCTAACGACCAATTGCAGGACCTGGACGTGCTGGCGCACGAGCTGTCACGTATGGGCGGAAGGGAGCTGCCACTCACCAGCTCCGCGTCAGCAAGTGCCATGAACGGCAATGGAAAGGTGAGAGGAGAGTGAAACATAAGAGGAATGGGTGAAGGATATAGGCGCTATAAGGAATAAATTTTACGGGTGAATGATTGGCGTAGCGTAAACTAGAGGTGCCCTACGGGACCCATATTTTAGCAGGTTGATGAGGAAAAATACAAATAAAATGCTTGATTGCAGGAGGGCAGCACGAGTCCGCCGCCGCCCGCGCCGCCCCCACGCGACGCGTCGATCAATGTGATGGACGATGAGGTACGCTGATATTCTTTTCTCCTTGGACTTTGACGTAAATGATGATGATGGTGTTAATGATATCAAATCCGTGTTGGAAAAGCAATCGTGAAATTAGATCACAATTGATTTGATAGGAAAAAATAGTGACTAGTTTCTTGCATTGATTCTTCTGTGATTTTTTTATATTGATCGATAATTAACGATTTATCACTTACAGGGCACGCTTCGTCACGCGAACAAGCCCCTCCCGCCCACGCCCACCGAGCACTCACCCGCGAGAGATGGAGGGCTGATGATGAGGGAGCCGAGCAGTGGTGAGTAGATCTAGTGTTTTGTTCCGTGGAAACCCTTTGCATTATCCGGGCTTTGAACTAGATTCGAAACACGAAATCAGCTGTTTTTATGCTTCTATGAACAAAATATCGCAGACCGCGAGAGCCACAGCAACGGGACGCTGGTCGGAGGAGCTGCGGCCCATCACAGGTAGCTGGAAGATTTAATTACAGGATCACTAATTAGTCACTCTAATTAATCTAATTACTTAATTATTAAAATTACTATTTAATCACTAATCACAGGACGGCGAGCAGCACGACAACGGAGAGGGCTGCGAGCATGACGAAAGCGGCAAGTATGCCTGATGTGAGTTGAAGTACTTGAACAACGCACTCTTGATTGTTTGATCTGCCGCTATTATCTTTACAGTTCTGATATGCAGTACTGAGAAGACGGTTGACATTGTACTCGTTGTAATCTACTACTATACCATGTATCTCTGCAGGCCTCCCTCTCGCCGCGCTCTAACCATCGTGGAGCGGGCGATTATCGATCGGATAGTGAGGAGAGCGAGGAGGAGGAGGAAGAGGAGAGTGATGAGGAGGAGGAGGTAAAGACTTTTTATTTGTCCATGATCCACCAAAATGTTTCTTCTCAATGATTAACATGTTGTAGAGGCAAAAGTTGTTCATTTTGTGATGAGTATTGAACAATTGCTTGTGGTGTATACTTTTGGTAAAATCAAAGGTTTGAAAGCTTGTTTATCAACTGTGACTGCATTGTCAGATGTCCTCTCCTCCTCTGGTGATGCGATCGACATCGGCGGAGCGTCGTTCCCTCGCCATGCCCGATCTCGTGCCCAAGATGAACTCGGTCGAGGAGCACGGAGGAGAGGAGGTGAGACATTTTAAAATTATAGTAGTACTTATTTTAGTATTATTTGGCATAGAAATTGCATTTTTGATACAAATGAGTTAGTTTGGTTGGAAGCCTCAAAAGTTTCTGAAAGCAATAGGATACGATTAGACAAAACAGCAGTACTTTTATTTTTTGTAGTGAGGCACTCTTTCTGTGAATATATCTGAAAGTTGTTATTTTGCGCAGATCTCATCCATTTTCGGCAGTTACTATCACGTAAGTTGGAGCGTTATGGAAATGGAGATGTCTTGTGATAGTGTGGTATCGTGGCTCGCGAGTGGTCCCCCTTCCCCCGTATCCTTTCTCTACCCTCGAATCAATGTGTATGGCCCTGTGACTGTGACAACTCGAGCATACGCCAGATAATCGATCTCTTCATCGGTTGGTGCGCATCAGAGTGCGTGTGGTGAGGGCGATTTTTCGAAATCTCACAAATAATTGAAATTCGAAAAATCGCAATCACCACAGCGCGACCCTTCTGTAGTAACGTGATTGGCTCGAGTAATTACTGTTTTAATTATGCTAATTAGTAATTAATTAATTGCAGCAGGCCTCGGGACTCGGCTCGAAGATGAGCACGCCGCAGCCGCTGTCGGCGAGAGACAGGTGAGCTATTGATTGATCGATGTGGCTACAGTATCCCACCGTATTCACCTTCCAATCGCAAAGTGACTATTCTTCTTCAGAGAGAAGTCCTTCGTGGGCTACTTCAATCCGAACGGTGCGCCCGGCAGCGCGCTCTCGCATGCTCTGTCGCAGGTATGCTGGATTGTCCCATCAGATGCTTACCGTAGTCTACCGTAGTTAACCGTAGGCTCACGCGTAGTTGCTCTAGTTTCGATACAATATCCCCTCCTACCGTAATTCAGATTCCATCAATAGTCTCAACTATACCGTATCCGCAAACGTACAGTATCCCCCTTCCATTCCAGACGCCCTCAGGCGGCGGCACCGTCCACAGGCCGGGCCGAGCTGGCGACTCGGGCAGCCAGGTGCAGGTGAACGCCAATCCGTCCACGGCCGCCGGCGCGCACGGAATCGATGGAGACGCACCCGAGATACGGTAAGGAACCAATTAGATGCAATCGAGAACTGACTAAATATAAATAAATGCGAAAGTGAAGATCTCGTGATATCACAACATTATCCTTTCTCTTTCGAATTCCCGCTCTAATTAGAATATTCTCTCACTGTGTCAACACTTTCACTCATTGTGAGTCTATCTGACTAGTCGTCTTCTACTAGACCTCTAGTCCACCAACAACTATGACTAGTGCTGAAGAGGAGACGTTTGCTGATACTGATTCTCTAAAGGAGTACTGTAGTGGACTGGAGGAGTACTGTAGAGTATGGTAAATAATCAGTTATCGATCGCTCCCTTCAGGAAGTACAAGAAGAAGTTTTCGGGCGAGATTCTGTGCGCGGCGCTATGGGGAGTGAATCTGCTGATCGGCACGGACAGCGGACTGATGCTGCTGGACAGGAGTGGACAGGGCAAGGGTAAGGGGTTTTCGAAAATATAAATGCACTAGTTAAGGAACAAAAGTCGAGGGTAACAGAGTAATAGGGAGAATACTAGGGATTGTGGGAGATGAGAAAAGGGGGCTCATGCTGCTGGACAGGAGTGGACAGGGCAAGGGTGAGTAGCCGATAAAAAATCAGCAAGCAACTGCTTATTCCCAATATTGTAGTGTGACAACTGATCACCTATTCGCTGTTCATCAATAATACACGATTTCGAAGCGAGAAAGTAGCTTCCGAAATCTCATTTATCCATTTGCAGTGTACCAGCTGATCACGCGTCGTCGCTTCGAGCAGATGACGGTGCTGGAGGGACAGAACATCCTCGTGACGATCAGTGGAAGGAAGAGGAGGATCAGGGTGTACTATCTGTCCTGGTTGAAGCAGAAGGTACGGTAGGAGTACGGTAGCTTTTCTAAGTAGACTTAGTGGCACGAATGTAGATAAGCGAAGATGCAAATGTAGTCAGTGCTCGATTGATCGAGCGGAGAGTACGGTAGTCGATAAATCTTTATGTTGTGCAGGTGCTGCGGACGGAGGGCGCCTCGCAGCCGGCGTCCGAGAAGAAGAACGGATGGGTGAACGTGGGCGATCTGCAGGTGAGAAACGTCGTCATGATGTGTCTAACATCCGGCTACAGAGCCGGATCTCAATGAATTTTCAGTATTTTATGTAGGGGTGAGTAAACAGCTCAACAAGGAAGCGGGCGCAAGCGTTGCCGCCTACATTTGACCCCTTCAAGCTGAAGAAACAAAGCTCGATTGCAGGGCGCAGTCCACTTCAAGATCGTCAAGTACGAGCGCATCAAGTTCCTCGTGATCGGCCTGGAGAACTCGATCGGCATCTACGCGTGGGCGCCCAAGCCGTACCACAAGTTCATGAGCTTCAAGGTGATTAACAAATTTTAGCGTTCAATGCTTTCCGCAAATTACGACATGTTGGCTGTAGCTACATGAAAAAGAAGAAAAATAGAGGAATCTATGGAATGAGCAAAGTAAAGGTGTAGCTGAAAATAGGTTGGGTGTTTTCTCCCAGTTGCTAAAGATAAACATGGAATTGCTATGTTGCAGACCTTCACCGACCTCAAGCACCAGCCGTTGATCGTCGACCTGACGATCGAGGACAATGCGAGACTCAAGGTGTTGTACGGTTCTCGCGAGGGATTCCACGCGATCGACCTCGACTCGGGCGACGTGTATGATGTGTTCCTGCCCGGATCGGTGAGAGAATTCCCTGATTTATCGATTATTATTTCCGTCTAGATAACGAATGCGTGCACTAGTCGTTGTCAAGTTGCTGAAATGCAAGGATCGGTGAAAGAATTCTTTCATTTAGGCCATTTCGAAATGCGAAAGCATCCCCTGATTGTTTTAGGTTTCTTTTGAATTATGGAAATGGGATCAATATTAAAAATATCGTTGCAGCCGGCCTCCAACTCGTCGCAGATGCAGCCGCACTGCATCGTCGTGCTGCCTGACTCGAGGGGCATGAACCTCCTGCTGTGCTATGATAATGAGGTGAAACACTGATGAACCGAGTGAGGGCCGAGGGATAGAAATGAGAATGGTAGGGAGAGGATACTCTGTAGGAATATGTGGGGCCGAAAAAGAGTGCCATGGCAACACTTTTTATATTTGTCAGACTCTTCTCGGAAATTGATCATCCGGCCTAGTGGCCTTTGAAAGGAACTGGGGGCGAAACTCGGCGGGGTTTCACAATTAATAGATAAATATTCAATCGTTCAGGGCGTGTACGTCTCCACATACGGCAAGCAGCAGAAGAGCGTGCGCGTGCAGTGGGGAGAGATGCCCAGCAGTGTCGGTGAGTAGGGGTACAGTTGGATACGGTATCGATTATCGATTGAGCGAGTACGGTAGATTAGGTGCGTGCTAGAGTTCGACGGGATACGGTATCTGTTGATGATTTATATTGCAGCGTACATCTCGACGGGTCAGATCATGGGCTGGGGCAACAAGGCGATCGAGATTCGATCGGTGGAGACGGGCCATCTGGACGGAGTGTTCATGCACAAGAAGGCGCAGAAGCTCAAGTTCCTCTGCGAGAGGAATGATAAGGTGAGCGGCTTGCAAGGGAAAGAGGGTTAGCTAATTGTAAGTTCTACTGAATTGATAAGCATTGACTAGAGAGTAAAAAAGAGAGAGTAGAGAGTTTCACTCGGAATTTTCGAAAGTTCTCCTCTGTAAAAATGCAGCTAAAACTGTGCTAACTAACAGTCGCTATCTTGGATACAGAACTGGAAGGCTGATATTGAAATGGTTTTAGAATGTGAAACATTTAAAAAAAATGTCTGCAGGTCTTCTTCTCATCAGCGAAGGGCGGCGGCGCGTGCCAGATCTACTTCATGACACTCAACAAGCCCGGTCTCTCCAACTGGTGAACAGAAGGGGCCCCCGCCCCCATTTCGAAATAGGATCCCCGATTCTCGATCAATCGATCGATCGACGTCTTCTTTCTCGAAATACGATGCTAGAGTATGCTACGGTTTTCGTGTATTTATGATGCTTATTATTCACTGAAGCCGTCTTATGTGTTTTATTTGTACATAATTATGTGCGAATTATTGTGTATTAGTTACTGATGCAGTTGAATTCAATCGGTTTGCAATCTTTGCTCAATTCATGCTACCGTATGCCCAGCTACCGTATGCTTCTGCTTCTTTCACACGACCTCGAATATCGATTTGCGCTGCTCTTTCTCCTCATTGCCTGTCTCTCTGCTCTTGTTCCCAGTTATCGATCGCAATAAGTGCCGAATAAGTGATTCATCTCCTCTGTGCATTGCTCCCTTCCCTCTGATCATTTACTTCTCTCAAGTAAAACTTGCTCAATTCGAGTTATGCTCCACGCTAGGATGATCTACTAACCGACCATCCATCCATCTGTTCCATCCAATCCCCGCTCTGCCATGATGAGAGATGAACGTTTGTGCAACGAAATATGATGAAGATAAGTGGAATGTATCCTCCTATCCTTGCCTCGAACAACAACTAAATAAAGTAAACTGTTCATCATTCGCATCGTGTATTCCCCTCTTCGTTTCACCCACTTTCATCGTTAATAATGATTGCCAACCGATAAATCGTAATAAAATGTTGACGACTTGTTGAAACAATCAAATCATAACGGAATAGCAGAGTTTAGTCTACGATCTGAAATAAATCGGACCTATTGGATATGACCTTCAGACAGAGAGATTTCATCTTTCATTCGATAATCTCTTTATTCACAGTAAAATTTAAATAATATAATTAGTGCGAAGAAGAAACAACAAAGATCGATCAATATTTGCTGATTTCGTGCTGTAAACGTGCTGGGAAAAGGATCACTACCGGTGTCAGCTGCCATCATGCGCTATAAATTAGAGCTCGACTATCGAGCTGCCGTATCTTCAGGAAACGGCGATACGAATATCGAGCTCAACGAAGAGAAAGACAAAAAATCACGGGGCAGAAAGACTGGAAGACTACCCGTCGCCACGGCTCTACTCTACATGACCGGAATCTGCAAAGTAGAGCCCCTAATCTACAAAGTGTCTAACAAAAAGGTGGCTATGCGTCCTTCACAGAGTCATAGTAGTCCATATTCTCAGCTGCGTCTTTCGATTCCGCCAGAGTCGGAGGCTCAGCGCACTTCTCTCCGTAGCAATAGTCGGCCGAGATGCGAATTCGGTCCTGAATTGGTTGGTTATCATCATCTGACAGGGACGGACCATAATGATGACAAATGGGAGCACGTGCAGACTGAATTCTGTGGTATGTGATCATTTGAAGTGTGCGCACCTGCTCAAACGCGACCTCGCTCCATCGCTGGTCGAAATCGAACATGATTGGTAGACGAACTCCTGAGATTATTGATCGTCGATGATGCCTCTCCTTTTCACACACCCTCTCAGAGATCAGAACGACGAGACAAAGTGGGGAATGAAGAGACAGCGATTCTCACCTTTCAACTTGGTTGCCATCTCTTCTTGGAGGATCAACTCAGTTAGGGCGTTGACGAGAAACTCGAGAGAAGACTTGTCGATGCCCTCGACTAGCGATGCAACCTGACAGACGTTTGCATACCTTTCCCGATTTCAGATCCTGCCATTCCATTCCTCATCATTTCCCCGAATCACCTCTCATAAGAAGCTGTCGAAACTTTTGCCAAAATCAGATTTTTGAAATGTATACTTATCGATACTATATTATCTACATCATGATTCCAATTCTTTCACAAACCTCATTGATAGTGAACTTCTCAATGTGCATCTTTGCCGAGAATACGTAATCCTGAATTTATTTGTTTATCTCGCATTTTGAGATTTGTTGCTATCTTCTATTATGTATGTTGTATTATTATTTTACACTTGACTGCCGAGTTTGCGAAATGAACAGACGTCTATTCATTCAATGGGATACAGTGAAATAGCATAGAGACAACCAAACTAATATCTAGTCCCGACTGACCTTGAACTTTGGTTCCTCCAACTTGATCTCAACTGCCATCGAGGCGGTGAGGAACCGTCGTGACCGGTCGCCTTGCTGAAAGTTTAATACTCATTGCAAGGGAATTATCATACTCGTGTCAATTGAAAGCGCGTCTGATGGCTTGATTAGGCAAGTAAAATTTGCTTTTCACACCAAACGATTTTATGGTCGCCAAGATTAGTTGTGAGGCAAGCTCATTTTAGGAAAGCTTTCAGAAGAAGCGGTAAATTACAACGTTTAAAAAAAAGACTGATAATTAATTAGCAATATTAATAAATTAGTAATCAAAACACACTCGGGGATCGTCGTCTTTCACCTGGACGAAGGCATCGCAACGCGTGTCGATGAGAATGGTCGCGTTGCCTGGCGCGAGAATGAGACGGGGATAGGACACCTGCAACTTTCGGGTTGGGCAACTCCTCGATCTCCCCCAATTCACATGTGGATCAAAGATGTGTAGGGATGGTGGTTTCAAGTGCACAGGTGGCAAGTCAATTGGATCAATAATTACCGTATGCGACTTGATCATGACGACTCCGTTGGCGAAGCGCTCCTTGAGGGCTGCAAATTGATTTTAGGAGGAGTAACGGAAAGCTGGGAATACAGCCTCTTTCGACGAGCGCATTCATGGATCAATCACTCACCGGGGAACAGAGTTCCTGCGCAGATGTCATCTCCCGGACAGTCCGTTCGCAGATATCCAGAGATGGCCGAGTTGTTCTGTGCACTCTTCGAGATCTCGTAGTCGAATTTGCTGCAATGATCAATCTCGTACTTCTTTTGGACAGCGTACAAATTTGAAGAAACCAAAAATTCAGGAAGAAATGTTGAGTAATTGAGCAGAAATGTAGAGTAATGCAGTCTCTGCGCGTGTGACTCTGCGCTTGCTCACCGATACTGGTCCATCCAGAAGAGCAGCGACGCCATCGTGTAGTTGGACATGTAGAAGTCGAGCATGTGACCGGACGGAGCTTCGGGAACCTGAAAGTGAGTTTTTGGACCATGAAACATCTCTTTCTAGAGCACTGCGATTTCATCTTTTCGCAACACAACTTCTGATTGATCAGATGAAGTGGATTTTTCGATACGATTTTAATTATATTTTGTAAATTCATTTGTAAAATACCTCGAGAGGAGGAGATCTGAACGGCAGACGGAAGTCGTTGAGACGTGTTCGGCCTGAAGTTTCCACTTTTTCATCTGCGTTCGAGATTATTTGGTTAATTATACGGTTATTGATAGCATTGGCAAAAGAGCCTTGAATTTGGGCGGCGACAAACCTTGTCTGAGAATGCCGAACGCGTTGCCTCGATGCTTCATCACGAGTGCGTCCTGTACGAACGTGACCGGCCCGAGGAGGCCGTAGTTGAGGAAGTACTGATCGAAGAGGGCAGCGCTGGAAATACGATTATTTTTTTTATCAGAACCTCGTCGATAATTGGTTCGAGAATAAACGCCGCGAAATATCGCTAAAAAGAATGCGGAGCGATCTAGAATCGGCAACCAACATCTCATTTGATCTCTTTTAGACGTTAGAACGTGATGATGAATAAGGATTTCAAAATCTTCCAAGACTGTACCTCAGAGGCGTGTTGAGTAGTCGATTGCTGATGACTGGCACGAGTTCGGAGTGGAATGAGGGGCAGATGGTCTGAAATAGAGGTTTATGCTAATCTTCCTTTACTCTTCCTAGGTCTCTAGTTGCCTGTTCTGATTGCGAATAAGAATACGATGCGCATACTTCTTTCCGGGTAGGGATTGTCAAGAAAAGGGATCCATCAATCTGGATTGCGCACGGACCGACCGCAATCGAGCTTTATTGTGATTCAATATGCCATCCATCTCTAATCCTCTCATCCCCGCTCTACACAAAATCCACTGATCACAACTGGTCAGTAAATCCCTAAATCTGCTTCTGTCAAGAGGCTTCAATGCATGAGTTCTCTTTTGTGTTCGCCCTACAGCCAACATTTCCGCGAATATCGACTCTTCTCATTCAATCCAAGCCATAGCGAGATGTCGTTTACAATGAAGTTATCATCAGTTATTTTTTGAAGTATGCACAATAAAGGCCGATCAGATTCGAAATTGCTTTCTTACTATATGCGAGCATTGTAAAATGAGCACTATCTACATCTGCAGCATCACTGATACCTGTTCGATTCTCTCGGTGATGAAATGGGAGATATGCGGGAGATAGGGCGAGATGGCCTCTGCGTCGGAGGCAGCGAACTGCAGTCGGACGTTGTTCGCAGCGACCTGCAATGAGTAGATAATATAGTATTCCTGTATCCCTTTTCTCTAGCGAGCATAAGTTGCAAAAACCATGTTTCGTCCGCCTCTTCCACGAGAGGAACCGAGACAACAAGTAAAGACCTCCAAAGTGTTATATTACCTTGCAAGTGACCAGATCCGTCTTGAGGTGGCCGTCAGAGTTGACGCCCGTCCACAGCAGCAGCTCGACCACCGTGCTGCAAATGATCAAAATTCGAACTCATCATTTCCTCTCTGATCGGTAAAAAAACTTGCTCTGAAATTCCAATGCAAGGATCGCTGAAACTTTAACGAGAAACTGTGTGGAGAGGCAGACTAGATTCTAGCCTCGAGTCAATCATGAGCCAGTCATACTCACTTGTCGAACGAGAGCGGGACGTGGCCTGTTGACTGTCCGGCCGGCGAGTCGACTCGATACACAGCAGTGACAGTCGCGTTCAGTCCGGAGCCCTGATTGAATAGATGTTGGAATTCAGTATTTCCACATCTCCTTGATCAGTGTTGGAAGTATAAACCCTTCCTGATTTGCAGCGATTCTACGTTTGCTGTAAAGCAATGAAATCAAGAATGTGCTCACAGTCCAGATGAATCCCTTGCCGTTGTGGGAGGTGAACTTGGACTTGAAGGAATCCTCGTCGAATCGAGCGATGCGATTGGACACGAGAGAGAAGTGGACCTGGGATATTCGTCTGTTCTGAGTTTTTACTGTGGTCGTATGCTTTATGCGAAGTCACCCAACGAATAGATAAACTGCGTTAAACGCATTCTCTTGATAGTTCTGAATTCATTTTTTTTCGAATGTTGGCATCGCATGGATTCTGGGCCTAAATAGATTGCTTACATTCTCCGTGAGCACAGAAGAGATGTTGAAGGAGAGCTCGTTGTGCATGAACTTGAGCGTCCTTTCTCGCAAGTAGTCACTCACGAGGTCGAATGCCTGCAATTCGAGACTAGACTCTAGTCTGACTCTCTCCATTTCACACACACTCTCGCCACCCCTGACAAGCCTGATCTAATTTGGAAAGGATGACTCACTTTCCCATTCAACCGAGTGACGAAGCCCGCATGTGTTCCGGTCTCGGCGAAAAATGAGTCTGCAAATTGTGGTTGACTTAGTTTTAACTTAGTTTTGAACTTTAGTTTTGCTGTTTACGGTAGAGACATTTCTCAGCATTTCACAGAAATCAACGTACTCGCTAGGCTCTGCGCGGCTACGGTGTGGAGAAGGACTCCCGCCACGAAAAGAAGACTCCTGATCATCGATTGATGTTGTGCCTCTACTGTAGCCGCTCGCTGTCGGGAGTCGATCGATCAGGAGTCTACGCGTCGACCTGAAGTATCCGAATTCAGTGTGTTTTCTCCTCGAGTGCTTACAGTGTCGGGTGCCAGGACATGCGTAAACTTCAACAAAACGGAATCGAATGAACAAACAATCAAGATACGACGAATTTCGAGCGTGGCCCTTGGCACAAAGAAGCAGGTAGTACACAAAGCGCCTCTAAAGTTCCGGGAATGCTCAGGATCGCGAGCGTAGACTGTAATGTAGCCTCGAGCTTGGCCTCCAGCATAGTGTAAATCGAGAGCAGCTTCGAAATTCAAGGATCGTTTCTCCATTTAGCACACTCTCTCCGACCCCATCTCGAACTGTGTAAATCTCTCGGCAGCTAATCGATTAGAGTGGAAGTGAGCCGAGGAACGGACAAATTCCTGTTGAGGATCGAGGGAAAGTGTCAATACACGTATCTCGAGGCTAAGCGCAGCGCGCGCTAATAAAACCGAGCGCTTTATTCCCTTCTTTGCTCCTTTGGCTGCGTCTCTCCAAATCCCGTACTCTCTCGCTTTCTCTGATCGATGAGCGCTTTTTCCATAGATAGAATCATTCATTTGCTCTGCCAGTCAGACAGAGTGAGGGAGTACACAATATGGGCAGAGAAAGATGTTACTCTGAGATAGTAATGCATAAGCAACAGTAGATCGGATCTGGGATGTAACAAGAAGGGAGCGGAACTGCTTTCGGGGCAGACTTAATTTAGCAATGGCACCGCTAAGATTGCTGTCTTAAATACACTTCCTGTGGACATGTTTTAGGTGCGGCGGTGCAAGGGCAAGTTATATGGGGGCTGAGACAGATGGGAACTTTGCGGATCTGGCTAACCTCTATGGCTATTCCTCATTCTCATTTCCATCATTACTCTATCAAGCGAAAAAGTAAGAGACTAGAGAGAGAAAATACGAGACAATGATTAAATATGATGCGATTACAAGTCGAGCGGACGACTCAGTGGCTTTCTAAAGGTGGGTGAGCAATCAAAATGAGAATGGGAGAAGGGGTTCGATAGGCGGTACAAAGGTGACTCGCAATCGAGACATGACAAAGGGTGCAATAGATTCGCGCTCCACTCGGTATGATATCACGGCAAGACGCATAACAATACGTATGCGCTGAGACCTGTCCTATTGTTTTCTTACACTTGTTGTGATCGGTACAAAGCCACTGATATTCGATCTCACTTCATTATCTTTCATCGATGGCACACAGTGGATCGGATACAGATGATTATGGGCCTTCGATTGAATGAATGCCATTTGAAATAAATAAAACGACTAGCCGTCCAGAAGGCACTTTCTATGTCGGATATGAACTAACGGAATCCCTAATGTAAGCGAAACTGAACTGCGATATGACAGAATAGGCTTCTGATACCCAAAGTGCGCGGAATTTCAATCGAGAATGGCGAAACTCAAATTGGCAGCGAATAACGGCAAGCGCGGACGAGATTTGCCGAGAGGAGACACGGATCGAGGCCGGGCCCGAGTGTAGTAGCGAAATCGGCCGAAATCGAGGACGGTACTTGCAGATGCTCTCCTCATTTTGCACACTCTCTCGCCTCTCAGACAGTTTTACCTCCTCTCCTGCCATAGCAAGGACGCCGCCGGGCGAGTATGGCAAGGTCAAGAGTGACGGAACGAGTGCCTGTCTGTCTCTCTCCAATCGAAGTGCTCTCTCGCTCTGTCTGACCGGCGAGAGAGCATGCGAAATTGAGAGAGTGAGACAAAAGTGGAAGCGCTGTTTATGAGATCGGAGAGCTGAGCAGGATGTAATCCGAACAGGCACAATTTACAGAGTTCAGTTCGCTCGGAGGCGAGAGAGTGCGCGAAATGAAGAGGCGGTGATCCGTTTATACGCAAAAATGGATGTAATATGCTGATCCGTGAGAAATGAGATAACTACAATGTTGAATGAATGTAATTCACGAACGGTAATGACTATCGTACTGTATCAACCTCTATCACCTCTATCGCAAAATAACGTCCGGAAAGACGAGAACACTACTCCTTCAGTCATGGTCTCAAGTCATAATTCTCGTTTAGCTAATCGTCCCCTTCCTTCCTTCCTTTTGAGTTCTCAGAGCCAAAAAGCGCACCTCGCACCATAATGGTTACGCGCGCGCTCGCCTAAGTGGCTTGGAAAGTGGAGAGGAAAGGATCTCTATCCCCTACCGGGTTCGCCGCAGGGGGGACAAAGCAAGACCTGGCGCGTGCCAAGCAATGACTCTCTTCTTGGTCCCTTATTGCGTAGAGGTTAGCCTACGCCAACTTCAAAGAGAAGAACGTACAAACTTGTGTCAAAACGAAACGTAGCGCAAAAATTGAAGGAAAAGACAAGCGAAGCGAAACTGTAGTTCAAACGGCAGGACAGGGGAGCACTGAAGTACATTCATGAGCATGAGGAACAAACGTATGTTGCAATCTGGTTGCAATCTTCTAGTGCGAGCAATCTAGCTCAAGAGCGGTCTGCGCGAAAAAGAGATCACAAGTCTGGCCCTCTCGCTCTACTCTGCTCTCTAGTCTTGATGACCGGCGAGAGACCAAGGGAGAGGCGGAAAAAGCAGGGCCTCTAATCGCACTGTGAGAGAGCTGATTGTGTTGGATCGGGGGGCGATTGAGAGAGTCTCTGCTTAATCTTGGGGGGGAAGCGCATGATCCGGTTTACTCACTCTCTGCCACAGGCTCGCTCTGTTCCTTCTCATACATACACTCGTTCCTGAACCTGCGCAAATAACTGAAAATGGTGCGGACCTGCGGCGTGTTATGGCGGAATACAGAGAGAAGTTAGCACAAGTGATGTAGAAATGGTGCAGCGCCTACTACGACAATGATACGAGAGCAATCGAAATACAGCAGGACAGATGAAATAAATTGAGTCGAGAATATATCATTTGCGAGCAACTCTTTTCTCGCACGAAAACGACGAAAAGCAGGAGAAGAAGAGGGAAGAGAGGGAGGGAGAAAAGGAAGAGGAGGATAGAGATACTCGATCGGACCGGCTGGCTTACCAGAGCAGGAATAGTTCTCTGAGCTGCGCCAATGCGAGAAAGTATATGAAGGAGAAGTGTTGAAGCGATAAATATTCAAGTGAATTCTGTCGAACGGATCCCTCTTGTGCCCTCGTTCATAAGAAGTGAGGAAGCAAATGCAACTCTCAAACTTTCACTTTCTTACAAAATTTTCAGCGGTGAAGCTGTCCTAAAGTCATACCGAGACAAAGTGCGGATCTCCAAGACACCGAGAGTGAAAGATGGAAGTTCAAAACTTGGATCTGGCGTATCAAAACTGGTTACGTTTATCCATTTTATTCCTGGTAGGTGTTGTGCAGTTTAGAATATGCGCATGACGATCAGGAAAAGGAAACAGGCTAGTTGAGGTATGATGATGGTGAACTGCGCCACTCCTTTAGTCGATTGATCAGTTCCTTTAATTCAATCGTATTTTTAATTCAGTTTTGAGACGTGATAAATAGGTCTGAAAAAAGCCGTACTGACCCTTAGTAATCCCTCCTTGAGTGGTCGCTTCATCAGCAACTTTTGTGGTCGCCATTATAGTAGACGTTTCTTCAGGACCATCGAGCTTTCTCAGAAAGTCTTCAACAATTTTGCTGTATCCAGGTTCCAGTTTCCTTCAAAATATCGTGTACTTCATTGTCTGTGAACAGGTTCTAATCAAAGTTTCAGATTGACTGCAAAAAAGCGCAGTGCACCGAAAGGAAAGAAACGAACTCGAGCATTTCAGTAGTTTGATGATGAGGAACATCGCCATAGTAGGAGTGGAGATTAGTCGGGTTGTAGCTGAAAAGAATCTTGTTTTATGAACTGTTTGTGTATTCAATAAATGAGCAAATATCCAACTATTGAAAAATCTCATTCGATCTTGGGCCGTTCCTAAAGAAATTCACTCACAAGCAGCAATATTTGTTATCGCAAAGCTGCTCTTCGACTTTATTCTTCACAACGTTTGTTCCGATCAGACTGTCAAATCGCATGATGTTGAACTTGTATTCTTCGAGATATTTCTGAAAATGATTGTTCTTCTAAAACACTCAAAATGAATCTCACAGAGCGTTCAATCTTGAGATCTTGAAAGTCGCTAGCAGCGATTTTGCCAGCTTTCAATCGATCGACGATGGTCTTTGTTACCGCTTCTCCAGGGGGCTTGTAGAATTGGTCATCGATCACTACAGTTCCCACGTTCTCACTGAATAACTCCAGTTATCGAGGGTTTGATTAGAGATTACCTCAAAAACTTGACTCTGTCTTGAGTGAAAATGTAATTTTGATCATCTTTGAGTTGCCCGACGACTGGTTTGTTCTGATCCGCATTCATGTCTCTGGGAAATCATTTTCAAACTTTCTTTTCAAAGTAAAACTCACTTCTCAATGACAAAAACAATATCTGGCTTTGATTTCGTTATAACCTCTTTGGCTTTATCGGAGTAGATGAACTCACTATCTTTTGGGTCTCTATTGAGAAACATTCTGGCTGGAAGTTTCAAATTTTGAATTCTTTGGAGCTATGCAGACGAAATAGAATTGGACTAAACTCACAACTTCTCGTGAAAAGCCGTAGCTCAGCATAACGACCTGCGAATATCTTGTGAAGGACAGGGAATGTTCGATAGGCGAATGAATTTCCAATCACTAGCACTTTTGCCTTCCCATCGCTTTTCTGAAATGTCGATTTCATTAGCACCCAATCTCAAACGCCAACCGAAATGCATCGCAACTGCCTCTCATCATTTGCTCCTAGTCCTGTCCAACTGAAACAATATGTGCTCTTTCTAGAGCAGACTTTCATCATGTGTTGCTATTTCTCTTGTTTCATCATGCATCACAGGGGGTGAAGCGGTTTCCCGCCCCCATTGCTCTTCTTCTTTTTCACTTGCTATCCCCTCTGCGCCCCGAGCGCCCGCTTTCTTCTTGTGTGTGTAATAAAGTTTTCTTATACCTGGTGTCATTGTTCTCTACAGTTTCCGAGAGAGAGCCACCCGTACAAGTGCTCGACTCTCAGTAGAATTGTATATGGTGCATCGTCTGCATTGAGACGAACCAAGTTAAGTCCCGCGTGGCAGCATA
>LS506824.1:0-46329 GCA_900490845.1 Pristionchus japonicus
AAATAGGAAGATAAAGTATCGATCTTACTTCTATGCGAATAAGAGCAAAAATTAAAAATACACTTCGATCGAATTTTAGCAATAACCATGCCCAACTTGCAATAAAGTCAGTTCGCGATAGGCTAAAACTATCGAGAACTAACTTCATTGTACTATTCACAAAGATGCGCAATGAACGTCAATAAGCATAATTGATTCGTTGATTTTTGCAGTCATTAATGATCTAACCGTAAAGGTGTAAAGCAGCTTCGTTTTGAAGCCGGAGCCTTTTATTCATTTTTGAGTACCGATCGCGAACTGACTTTAATGCAAGTTGGGCATGGTTATTGCTAAAATTCGATCGAAGTGTATTTTTAATTTTTGCTCATATTCGCATAGAAGTAAGATCGATACTTTATCTTCCTATTTATGAAATAAAAAAGCGAACTATCATAACTCCCGGAGGAGCTGCAATTTAAAAACGGAAATTTTTTTCGAAATATTGATTTTTCTCGACGAGTTTGAACGCGATCGGGATGAAACTAGTGGTGCATGTTCACCAGAATTTTGCGCATTTTTTGCACCCTTGCTCGTTGCGCGCGCGCAAGGTCGATTGGGATACTGTAGTTTGTCGCCATCACCGCCATTCCCAGGAGAGCGAACCAGGCCACTCCAAAAGTTGCAGGTGAGCTACACTCGAGGGGTACTACTTGTACACGAGTTTTGGGAGGAATCGATTTTTTCAACTTTGCCAACGTTATGAACAAAACTTTTCACTTTCTCAAAAAGTGTCTTTTAATTGATGGTGAAGAACATGCACTTTCGGCTACAAATTGAGCAAGAATTAAGGGAGAACTAGTGCTTCTATTCTAGAATCGGGACGCATCATCATTGCAATAACAACACTTCCTGAGTGCTCTTTGTACGCAAACATCGGCTAATCAGGTTAGAGACGCGCGTGACAAGATACGTCTAAAACCGCGGAGTGTTGCTCGGCGGTCACTATCCAGAGAAAGTAAGTTGGGTGTCATCACTACAATACTATCCGCAGAATAGATATCCGATTGATTGTAAGCAATAGTGGGCCTGCAAACACATTTCATGCATTCCTCATTTTCCTTAGCGGATTGACAGACCTGCTAACGCGCTAACTAAGGAGTGCATCTTCAGCACGTATTGGTCAAACAGGAAAACTCAGGACACTTCCAACAGTTTGCGCGCAACTTACTGAGAGAACAAATCTCGAGAAATAGGATGGTGGGGCAATTATTTTATTCGTTGTTGTATTTCATCATGTTCCGACTGCGGAGGCTGCAGTTGCAAATACAGACACCTGCTGTAATCTCAGATCGATTAGTGTAGCTATTCCTGGCATACTTTGTAAACCATTAGCACAATTATGAGAACCGGAAGCACAGGTGGGTTGGTTGATAGCAGCGTTCCGCCACGACAGAGAAGGATAGCCGATGTGCAGGAGCCGAACTGGAGCGAGAGGAGCGACCGCTTTGAGTCTTGGCCTTCTCTGTGATTTCTCGCCCATCACCGTATGGCTGTTTCGATTTTAGGTATCAATAGAAGAGATTCTATCTCTCGTCCTCTCGTTATATTAGCACGGAATTCAGTATCTAAAGTCGAACAGTAGGTCACGCTAAGGAATGATCGATCCCCTGCACCCTAGTGATTCGAGTAACAAGCTGAATATTAATCTTTATCATTTCTCTGCTATTAAGTTGTCTTAAAGATGCAATTTTGAAACAACACTCAGTGGGTAAAAGAAACAATGAGTAATAGTGAGAGATTCTTCTGATGAAACGACTACAACAATTCAGGAGGGAGAGAATAAAGATAAGAAATTATCACTAAAACCTCGCTTTTTTGTACAATAGAAGGAAGGAGAAGGCCACACAAATAATCTACTATCGTATTCGCACAGTTAAATATAAATAAAGACACAAATTACGAGAACAAAGAAGGTGCATAGGAAAATCGATGGGTTTACCCGTACGGTTATACGGTATTAAGCTGGGAAGGCGAGTGGTCTTAGATACTCAGGCGTTAGAGTATCGGATAGGCGAGAAGAAGTGGGAGGGGAATCGATGGCAAGTTCCGAAAGCAGAAAGAACGACTAGCGAATGTGGCGAGTTGAGCAGAATCGAGACTATCGACTGATGAGAGAAAGAGGAAAGCCTGAGAGCCGGTGAAAAGACGACCGGAGAATAGGAGAGGAAGGAGAATGACGGATATGAGATCGGGGATGGGGTGGGACGGATGGAGAGTGACCGGTGTTGGATGAAGTGAGACCCGAGAGATGAAGAGAGACGGAGGAGGTCAGTCATCGATGTTCACCGAACTGAAATGGAGGGACATTAGGAATAGGTGAGATGACGATTTCGAGAGATTGAATCAAAGTTGTAACCCAAAGACTGGTCGACTTGCTACTGAACAGTAGAAGGAGCTGCACTCGCTATCTCCAATGCTACACTAAGAAGAATCCCCTCTCCATAGCGAGAATCGCCGAGAATCCACTGCAGAGTAAGAACGAACTCACTACGCATCATCAATATTCTCATCATTCTCATCATCAGCCTCCATCATTTGCTCGTATTCCTCCATGCAGAAGCGGTCCCAGTCCGACAGCTCCTCGTCGCCCGTGCCCTGTAATGATTCAGTTTCCAACGATAATGCACAAGCGACTCCTGCGATAGCTATCTTCCAGCTGCGGTCAACACCAAAACATTCGTTACGCATTGTTTCAGAACGAATCTTCATGAGTTCGACAAGAAATAGATAATTGTTCGCACCTTGACACTCGATCATCTTTCAGCATAGATCGAAGCCAATCGATAATCCAATCAACCACCGTACCTTGACACTCGTCTTCTCTCCCTCCGACGATTCCTGCAGGTAGAACTTGCGCCAGTTGACGAACGCGTTGAAGAAACGACCTGTAATCAGCAGTTTTCATGTCTATTGTTCAAGGATGAGAATATAATTAACGTTAGAGGCTACTGGGTTCTTATTCAGTAGGACACTATCCCATCAGATCTCTGATCCCCAACTCACCAGCTTGCTTCGACTTCTTGAGATCGGACAGAGTGAAGTCCTTGCCAGAGGCGGGTTCGATCATGTCGATCAACTAGAGAGAAAATCGATTGTTGGATTACGGTAGACAAATATCGATGATTTTATTACGGTAGACGAAAACTCACATTGCACGCCAGATCCGTGAAAGACATCGACTCGATGCCGAACTGGCTGATCATCCTGAAAATTCAATGCTAATTATCATGAATTTATTAAATTAATTAGACTAATTAGACTAATTACTTACTTCACGAGCTCATTGTAGAATGTCTCCATCTCGAGCAGCGAAATGCGTCCATCTCCGTCCAGATCGAGGATGCGGAACCAATACTCGATGCTTAATTTGGGTAATTAGTTAATTACCTAATAAAGAGGTCTATGAGATCTTCTTCTACAAACGAAGAAGTCTAGCAAAATGATACAAGGAGAAGGCGCTTGATAAATCATCTATTTGATGGTAAGCACTCGTGATCACTCACTAGTCAGACAAAGCGAGGGCCTGTGGGAAATGTAGAGAGTCAGAGCATTATCTCACCTCGTGGGATGGTTCTTGTCCTCATCCGCAAGCAGGAATGCAGTGAACGCGGACAGATCGCGCGTCGGTCGATTTAGGGGTTGGTGGCCTGGAATAGGACCTTACACCACACCCCTACAGTATTGCCAGTTCAGCCAAATTCGATTAAGGACTGCGCACGAATTCAACGGTTTAGTGAGAAAGCATAGGAAAGTGAGAGACCGTCAAATTTTTGCACGGCCTTGATTCGATTCAGCCTCATTTTCTACTGATAAGATACTGATCAAGGTGAGGACAGGATGGAATCCCGTACCTCTCGTCACTGCTCCGGAGAAGATGCGGTCGACGACCATGGGCAGGATGGCTGCAAGGGTTCGATTATATCTGTTGCAATTGTTTTCGCCCCGATTCGGGGATAGTTACAGCAGATAGCAAATATTGATTAATTGACTGACTAGTGGCCAATTAATTTGCGGATAATTAATTAATTCTCTTACCGTGATCATGGTGCTTCTTCTGTTCACTACTAATTATCACCTATCTGATTAATTAATCCTAATCATGTATTCCCTCACCGTGATCATGGTGTTTCTTCAGGTCCTCTCTCGTGATCTCCATGTCGTGGTCCGTGTCGATCTCCCAGAACTGAAATTGCAGTTTGTGAGTTCATCCTATATTGAGATTTATGTGAAATTCTCTGTATCTTTCTCATATCTACCCTTAGTCTTCTCTAATTCCTCCAATTCTCTGATCATTGTGATCAAAGGTCAGAGCGACGAGATAGTGTGTGAAATGGAGAGACTGCAACTGAACTCACCTTGCAGTAGACGACGTAGAAGTGCTCGTACGAGAAGAACTCAGTTAGCTGATTCACGTCTTCAGTCCGTTCGAGTTCTCTGGAAATTTAGGTTGATCAAAATCACGGTTTTTGAACAACAATCTCGTACATTCTGAAGGCACCACAATTAGTCAGAAAGAACGATCGAATGTGTGAAATGAAGAGTCTACGATCCTCGACATTCGGGTCCTACTACCAACCTGATTGTCTCCAACAGCTTGCTCCTCCTCAACTCAGCCGCTGTGATCTTCCCGCTCCACGACCGATTGACGGACCAGAAGATGCGAGTGACAATCTGAAGAAGTTGTTTCATCATCACTATGCAATTATGCATCCTATCTTTGGCTAAATCTTTCCTTACAAAATTCAACCTTGATCGCAATGGAAAAGGAAACGTACCACTTGGATGAACTTCTCGTGGAACTCCTCGCTCTTCCGATAGAACTCCAATCCGGGATGGGTGTGGATCAGATCGAGGACGAGCGAGTGGAAATCTGCTTCGACGAGGTACGAACGACCACCGTGAGAGAGGACATGCACGAATCTGTAAGATCAAAGATCATCGTTTCGTCCAGATCCCAGATAATTTTCTAACCAAAATATGACATTGAAAACACAAAGATCAAAGTTCATATCCTCACCTCGCCGCTTCATCATGAGCGACGGTAGTCAGATTCCACCACCACGCCGAGAAGTCCTTCTGCTCGACGCGAGAGCGACCGCGGGATACCTGAATGGAGAGATGGATCGCTTGGCTCTATAGTAACATCCTTTTTTTTATTTCTCCCACTAGACCTTGGAAGAATCGTTACACAACAATGACAAGGCAATCTAGCCGGTCAAGGGAATGAATGCTAATCCGAAAACACATTCTAGCTCTCACCTGATCCCAAATCGGTTTCTTCCAGTACAACGGCAGGCCGAACGCGAGCACGATATCGCCCATGTCGTCGTAGGTCGCCTTAACGTTTTCTCATTCAAAAATCATTCATCGATTCACATCCCAAATATGATCACAAAATAGTTGCCGTTACAGGCTGCAGTAGTAATTTTCCAAACCAATCGATATCATACCACGGATCGATAACCGCATAAATGTAGCTTGCTGTATCTAACAACTACTCGATACCGTACCACAGAATTGGGTAGTCGTCTGAAGACCTCGCCCGCTCTCCTCAATGCCGCATCGATCTCTGATTTCGGGACCGCCTTGCCTTGCGGGAAGTGGAATCTGTAATGATTAATCGATTAGTTCGCGATCATCGAATACTGTAGCGCTACGACTCCGGAACCGCTTTTTGTTGAACGCTTTGAACATGCGCATCATGTAGTATTCTACGTTAAGCTCGCTTACTATCAAGGAATGCTGAAGTTTATTGTTTGTCCTATATTGGTTCATGTTTGACTCGTTTTTGTTTGACGGTACCTCGGATGGTTTGCCAGCTTATTCGCGATGCTGGGCTGCTTGGGCTGCAGCTGCGGGTGCGGCAGTCGGCGGTAGTGCTGCTGCTGCTGCAGCTGCTGTTGTTGCTGCTGATGCAGGGCTGAGAGGACGGCAGGCGAGGCGGGTTTGTACGGAGAACTGTGGAACTCGTCGTCTTCCAGGCTGGAATCGAATCAATGAGTTAAAAGTCGATGCCTTTCCTCTTCAAGCATAACGATCTGTTTAGTGGTCGTAGGTCGTAGGAAAGGTACATCAAAAAGATTCTCTCACATGCTGGACACATTGACTCCTTTCGTGAGCCTAGCAATGCCCGATGCGTCGCCTGTCGAGGAGGAGTCGGCAGAGGAGGAGGACGAGGTGTCGAACGCGAGCACCTGCACAGGGATGTTAGTATCGTGCGATTCAAATGCTCAGCTTTGATAATACTGTGTTTAGCGCATAATACGGAACATTAAATTCGATAGTGAAATATTGATTATTTGTAAATTCTCAATCTTCGCAGGGAGTGTTACTAGAGTTCATAGGAAACGACTAAGCACATTAGCTAAGGTCTGAGTGCCCTCAATCAATAGCTGAAATTCTACAGGGTGGAATAATAAGCGGAACGGTTTATTCTTTTGCGATAATTCCGATTTCAACTTCTGTTCGCAGAGTTTTCTGTGAAAATGACTGATTGTGAGACTAAGTTCAAAACAAGGAATCTGATAATATTTGTCGTTTAGGAAGACAATACTTTTTTATCACCATTCTCTCACCTTGGCAGCGTTGAACGGCGGTCGCTCATCGTAGTGCAAGCCGTTGCCGTTGTGATGGGCGTGGCCGTTGAGCCTGAAGTTATTGTTGTTGTTGTTGTTGTTGTTGTTGTTGTTGTTGTTGTTGTTGTTGTTGTTGTTGTTGTTTTGATAAAACAAACGCCACACTTACTTGGGAGACGAGGTAAACGCGGGATCTCCGAGTCGATCGAGTAGGGAGTTGCCATACAACTCATCCTTCTCTGAAGGGTGCGTGGTAGGCGAAGAGTTCTGGAAAATATTGATTGGAATCTAAAATTGATTTGTAAAATCGATTTTGAAATTTCATAACATTCCCTTTTCCCACCGCACTCTCTGTTCCCGTCGCTCGTTAGCTCACACGGCTATGAATATTTTCAGTTTTCCGTTTTACGATTTTCTCACACTCCGAGGTAACGACAGCGTAATTACTTGAGCTATCAGTTGTCAAATAAAATTTTCCAAAACGTCATTCTGTTTCGTTTAATTTGTCAGATACCGATCGAAATTCGCTGTCACTTAATGTCACATTGTGAAATGCAGCCTTTGAATTTCGGCATCACCCAATTTCTCCACATTTACATTATTTCCGAGCGGTCTTCGGTCTCGTCTTCTGGTCGAGCCAGAAGTCGTCGAGTTGCCGTTAGCGTCGAAGACTTTGCGCACGAAATGGGCAAAGAATCTTCCGAATCCGCTCGAAGACGGCGTCGGAACGTGATCCGGTCGGACGAGCGGCGCAGGCGGACCCACAGGCGGAGCGCGCTTGGCGCGCCGCGCCTTGCGGCCCGTGCCGCAACCGCACGCGACCGCGTCCGGCGGCCGCTCGAGACGCGTCGCCGCCAGCTCGCGCATGCTTCTGCTGTGATCGATCGATGAGAAGTGGATGAGCAACGATAAAAACGCGTGCGAAATTGAAGCGAGATGGAACGAAATGAGAAGCATGGAATGAGGGGAAAGAGATAAAGGAGGAGAGGGGAGAAGATCAGCGATACTGCGGAGACTGAAACCAGAGAGGTTTTAGTCGCAAGACACGGTTGCGTCAAGAGGAGATCAATTGCTGAGAGCAGTCACGAAAGGGACGAGAACACACGTCAGGTAACATCTGTGGTGATTTCTAATAAAAAGTAAAGATAATTGCGTGTTCTATGCTGTCCAGAGTTTGAAAGCACATCTACCTATGGCCTATAATATTGAGGCAAAAAGCGATACACGTAGTTCTTCCGGCGTTTACCCGGCAATGGGAGGCTATGATGAGGAATGTGGGGGTGAAAGGTGAAGGATGGGAAAGGAAGGAGAGGGAAAGCGAGAAGGGAATGTCTCTTAGTCAGACCAAGACGACGTGAACTAAGGTGAGTCAATCCTTCATATGGAGAGCAGGAATCTCGTCTGACTCTCTCACTTTCGCCCACTCTCTCGCTCTCTCTGACCAGGAACGACAATCATATTGCTCAGGGGGAGCAACGGTCTATCAATCTCTTGCGCTATCTCGCACTGTCAAGCAGAGATTGATATGATGAAAACCATTGCTCGAGGGAGGTAAAGCGTTAGAAGCAGGTAGGAGCTCTGTTTCTGCCCCATAAATCGGGCCTTTGCCGTGATAAAAGTTGATAGCTGGAAGAACAACTGTCCGTGAGGGCAGAGAAGCTAGTGGAAGAAGAAGAGAAGGGGGAATGATCGGGAGGGGAAGGGGAGAGAGGGGAAGGGATACTGAAGGGATCTAGCGATACGAGAGAGACACGCTGAGGTGAATGGAAGAGAAGTGACAGTTGGTGTCCTTCCCAGACTTACGCACTGGAGAGATAGTGCTCAATTCCAAGTCACCTTCTTTCCATTCCGCAAACTCTCAGACCTGCAGAGCTGCAGTGCGTGAGAGTTTCTGCACAACTAGAAAGGCCGCAGAACTCTCAGAAGATATGATATGGCGCATGGTGACGTGACTGGCTCATGGAGACGGACAAAATGAAGGTGCTTGAAATAGCAGCGTCAATGTAATTCTAACGCAGACGCGTCACAGTTGCAGCAAACAACAAGTGTCTACTTCATGCATGGACGACCTCTACCCGAGTGATCTACGCTGGAGAGTTCAAAATATGGGTTGCCCATCTTCAATTCTCCGGTCAGAGTAGCGAGCGAGAGAGTGTGCAAAACGAGGAGACGTCTTTGGTGACTAGAGTTCGAAATGCGGATCGCTGTCTCTCCATTTTGCATACTCTCTCTCTCGCCAGTTGCAGTGGCTAGAGAGTGCGCGAAGCGAAGAGACGGCTCTGGCGACCTGTGTTACATTGCGACACATGGCCCAGGCATCTCGTGGGAACGCGCACTTTCATATGACGGGTCGCCTTTTCTTCATTACACAAATTCAGGAGATGCAGTTGGAAAAGATGAGGTAACTAAGTTGATTCTAGCTATCAGAAAGACCCTGATATTAAAATTGATCGGAATAAAGAACCTATCCTTGATGATTGGTTCCAACAAGGTACACAGTGGCAATCAATAAACATCGCATGGTGTACGGAGGATGGAGGGGAGACCAGGAGACAAGGTGAAAAGTTGAAACACAAGTTGATGCCGAGTTGATGCAATCGTTAATCTAGATTCAATGCTCGATCTATCCGCACAGAGGCAATCAATAAACACTCATGCGTATGGAGGATGGAGAGGAGACAAGGTGGTTCAGGAAGTGTGTCCCTCTTCTCTTCCCCATGTTCTCTGTGTGCCAACTTGCCAGTGGCAAGACTCTCTCCAATTCACACGCTCTCTCGCTCTACCTGACCGCTGAAACAGTGCATGCAATGGAGAGAAACGAAGGCATTGGTCACTTTAGAGGAGCAGAGGAGACAAGGAGAAGGGAGAAAGAAGAAGAAGCAACGGGGATGAAAGAACTGAGAGAAGCTGGTGGCCGGCGAGAGAGCACGGCGATCGA
Source organism: Pristionchus japonicus (assembly GCA_900490845.1). Classification (NCBI taxonomy): domain Eukaryota; kingdom Metazoa; phylum Nematoda; class Chromadorea; order Rhabditida; family Neodiplogasteridae; genus Pristionchus; species Pristionchus japonicus. The sequence continues at coordinate 9,553 of LS506824.1, forward strand.
GGAGGGTGCAGAGAGGTTAGAGAAGGGCGAGAGAGCAGGGCGGAATGAGAGAGCGAGCTCCTGCTGCCGGCGCAGGCAATGTGTGTGAAAGGGGCGCTGAATCGAGGGTGGCGAGAGAGCGTGAGGAATGGAGAGACGACGACCAGAATTTTTAAGCCAGAATATACTATTCTAACGGCTCTGACTCGTTCACACTATCGTTCCCGGAATGGCTAGGGTCAGGCGTCGCGCATTCCTTTAAATTGGAGATGAGATGGGCCATTTCGCGTGGAAGTTCAGCAGACGGTGAAAGGTCGAAACAGAGACCCGCGTAAGACTCGTATCACTAAACAATCGGAACGGTTTCTAACAACGTCTAATTCGAAAAAAAACGGCTTTTACGGAAAGGAATAGAAATCTACGTCACAACTTCTGTGTGGCCCGCATCACTAAACATTCTGAACACTATCGCATCTTTGCAGGGAAAACTTGATGAACTTCAAAAACCACGAATTTCCTCTCGTCACTACTTCCCCAATTGCCTCTCTACGTCACCAACGAGAGCAATCATCACCGGAATTACGCTCCTAATCCTGCAGCTTTGCTCCCGGGAGCAGAAAGGAGATGTGATTGTTGTTTGCTGTTTGCAAAGAGGCGGAAATGGAGTTGGGAACACGGCGAAAGCAATGATTTCCCGCCTCTGTCGCCCCTCTTTTGCCCATGTCTACAGGGAACAGAAGAGAGGCGGATTCTCACTCACTACAAATGAGCGGGGATGGATAGAGGTTGGATCCAGGAAAGAGATGAACCGAGAGTAGAAGAGACAAGTGTGTGAATACAACGAAAATCCTACAGGAGAAGAAAGATGAGAGTACTACACACAATGTTTGCTATGATGGCATCAAATACAAATAAATTGTGGTGCATGAAGTAGATCATCAGTAGATCAGAGGATGTATGAGAGAATGCACCTTTCATTATCAGCCACAGTGCTGACGATAAGAGAGTACGGCTCGCATTTCACACAATCTCTCGCCTTTCGCACCGGTGAGAGAGTGTCTATCAGCGCTGTCGATAAGAGAGTAGGACACTGCCATCAATTAGCAACGCGCAGCAAAATGAGTAGAGTGGAGATAGCAATGATCACCGAACGAGAACACAACTGTCTGACCGACTAGATAACTTGGGAACTGGGAAATGCAACGAAATGAATAGGATATGAGCTATATAGTACACAATCGCAGCAGAATCAGCTTCTGGATTCAGTATAGCAACGTTCTGACAGCGCGAAAGAGTGCGGGAAAATGAGAGAGAGTCGGTCAGAGTGTAGCTACTCCAGCCTCGGCAATGCGCGCCATATGCTTCATAAATCGCATCCATTCACTACGAATGACTGGGAGCGAGGAGAGGGAAGAAGCGAGAGAAGAAAAGGACAAAAACGTTTCCCGCAAGTCTGAAAAAGCGCGACTCTCGTCTCAATTAGCACGCATTCGACTACCGTAACCAGGAGTTCGCCAGGTCATCAGCCAAGTCAGGCTGGTGATTCGCTGATAATACAGACAGGCTTTGGCAGTGGTGCACCGAAAGGAATGGACACAGAAGAGGAGGAGCGACGACTCTCTCCTTTTGCACGCTCTCTCGGCGTGTCTGACTGACGAGAGAGCGTGCGGAATCGAGAGACGAGAACAGGAGGAAGAGTAAACATTTCGCTCCTCGGGAAGGGGCAGAAGGGGAATCCGCCCCCGGGGTGGTCAGCTCTCTGTAGCACTAACTTGGGCTGACTGGCAGGCGAGAGAGCATGAGAAAGTGAGAGAGTCTGGTCACTCTTCTCCTTCCTTCCGAATGAGCTACTCGACGTAAGCTGCTTACTGACCAGGAGGAGAGGTGAGGGAGGAGGAAGAGTTGCATAAGGGCGCTCACACTCATATAGCTGGGGGTAAAATAACGATAACAGGCAATAGAACGACTATCAAAAGACTGATCTGTGCTTCAGATACGCATTTTGAATTACGCGAATGAAGAGACAGTGAATTCTACCTCTAGCGCATAAGTTTCTGGCTGAGCCATAAGTCACTAGCAACTCGCACGATGCGATTGATAATCCGTCTCTGATAGTGTGCACAGTGATAGGAGTTGACACTCAACCTCAGGCGTAGTAATCGTGCGCGCTAGAATTGAGGCAACGGGAGCACTTCATTCATTCTGTATTTTCAATTTCTCGCACTGACAGCCAGAAAAACGAGATCATTTGTCAATTACTCGAATTCAAATCGAAATCCGGGAAAGAGAAAGTTGGGAAAATGAGGAAGTAATTGGCTTACGCGACATAGACAAGAACTCAGATGTTCTCTCAATAGCCTGGTCGGGAGGACAGACACAAAGTTCTCCCCTCCGTCCCTTCTTCGATCCTCTGACTCTCTCACTTTCCCATGCTCTCTCGCTAACTGTACTCAACGAGAGAGCACACGAACTGAAGAGAGCCAGAACAACTTTGGCAAGGAGAAGGCGGGGGATAAATTGAATGAGACACTGAAGAAGGAGGAGGGGAGAGGAGGAGAAAATGGGGAGACGAAGGAGAGGAGAACACTACTTGTTCACACTTTCGGAACTAAATTTGTAAACCTCTCTCGGGAGGAAGGAAGAGTAGAATAGAATTCATTCGCGGAGTAATGGTTGATCACCAGCTAAGCTTTGAGAGGCGGAAAGAAAAGAGTAGCAAGAGGGATGAAACAGCAGTGCAATTGGGGTCGAAGTGATTGAGATTAATCGAATTATCGACTGGATACCGAGGAGGGAAAGTAAGCCGCGCCCAAACTATTGAATGGGAGGAAGAAGGATCAATTAGAAATCGGTTGGAGAGAACACCTTACAGGTGTAAGAAACGTTCTGCCTCTCTCCATTCCACATACTCTCTCGTTCTTTCTGACCGAGATGCCGAATGAGACGAGATTGGCAGTGATAAGACAGGGGGTGGAAGGACAGCAGAGATACTATGGGGAATGGAGAGAGCAGCTTGGCAGAACAAAAAAACGAAGCAAGACGATCCGGTGTTCTTTGTTCTTGAGAGAACGGAAAGGGTGAAAGGAGCAAAGAAAGCGATTCAATCATCGATATCAACCAAAGATTGTCTCTTTAAATCGCACGCTCTCTCGCTCTGGCTGATCTGATAGAGATAATGCTGATTGGGGTGAGTAGAGTGTGAAAAGCAAGACTCTCCGAATTCTGTCCACTCTCTATTCCACTCTGACCGGTGAGAGAGTGTGTGAAATGAGGATGGACACTCTTGCTCTATTGGATAGATCATACATTCCTCATATCACCCATCAATCTCCCTCTCTCTCTCTCAATACGGTGAGAAACAGCTCTAAAGTCGACCGGAAGTGCGAGATCGGAACGAGAACGAAGCAGTTATTTCGCACTGATCAGTTCGAAAGCCACCATCTCTTCATTTCACACACTCTCTGGCCTCTACGACCAGTGAAAGAGTGTGCGAAATGAAGCGACGGCGACTCCACTTACAGTTCTTCGTCCATTTCTCTCAACGAATTGTGAAGCGATGCTGACGCTTTCAATCAAGGGTTAGAGGTTCCAAGCAAACTGAGGAAACGTGTCCAAAAGCTGCAGAAATACTCTCTCAATCAGGGGCATGAAAAGAGTTCCAAACCGTGCATTCTCCCATTGAGGTAATACTATTGTGAGAAAGTGTCAAGAAAAGACGCTGCAAGCCGGAACTTTTCCGGAACGGAAAAAGCAATCACCGTGCAGAATCAGATAACTACGTGACGAATCGGAGGCAACAATCTCTCCTCAACCTCTAGATTGCCTCAGGGCGCCACCCACTCCTTCTGTCTCTCTCCAATCCGCATGCTCTCTCGCTCTGTCTGACCAGAGATAGCATGAGAAAGGGAGAGACGGGAACTCTGCTCCGTCCTTCTGTATGCCCTCCCTCACTCATCATCTCAAGTTGACATCCGGGGATCGGGGAGGGAGGAAGAGATGCAAATACACACACTTGCTAAGCTGCCAACAGATGCGATGCCATTGTTGAGATATACGAAGGATGGTGAATGAACAACGTGCATTTTTCAGTCCCTGCACTGACATTGAACCTTTTCAGACAGAGAAACGCATCAATCTTTCGCAATCCGTAGCCTAGCAGTATCCTTTCGTGAGCTGTTTCATAAAATCGGGAAGGAACAATTCAACTACCTTTTGTGCTGTCGGCACGAAACGTCTCGATAAATGATATTAATACGACCACGAAATCATTCCCCTCTCTCGCGCACCCCGAAGCTGCGCTAAGAAGACTCCCAGTATCAACTACCTTTGCAAAGACGTGAAAGAAGCAGCTCAATGATCAGCCTAACTTGCAACCTCGCAATGCAATTTCGCACCACTTGCTGCCATTTCATGGGTGAAAGAACGGAAACGAATGGGCGAGAGGGGGGAGACGCTGCCTACTCTCACACCCAATTAGACACAGGCGAGAACGAAAATCGCGGAGAGAATCAAGAGTACGCAGTTGCCGTCTCCTCGTTTCGCACGCTCTCTCGCTCTCTGACAATGAGATAGATATCGAGACGACTATGACAGTGACATATGAGACAATGATGAGATAAGCCAAGACACCGGTAATAGAATCCAAAGAGCTGTGAGGGTGTGCGTTTCCCACATTAGATGCAAGGATCTCTGCTAGAGTAGCCCTCCCACTCGTCTCGTCTCTCCATATCACGCGTTCTCTCGACAGAGTCTTGCATCCAAACCGAATCAGATGGACTATTGTGTCCGAACTACGCTTCCTCTAGCTTTTCACGCCTTTCAACGACTAACCACTCAAACTGCCTCACAACAACAACTCTGATTCCCCCCTCAATTGGCTCGTGCAAGCTAGCTTCATACCGTGATGTGTTCAGACACATCGAGAGAGCATGGTAAATCGAGAGATGCTAGCTCTAAGAGGGAACAGGGGTGGGCTAGTTTACGCTTGCCCCCGTTCGTCTTCTGCCAATAATATGAACACAGTCAGACTGGCCAAGAAAGCTGTGGCAATAAGCACAATGTACAGACAAACAAGGAATAATTCGAAAATATCATAGCTCAATGAAAATAGCAGGTGGAGTGTATTGTAGAATCATAAGAGGTTCGCATATTTTTAGATGACCAATTCATGGTGCTGATCGTCGCTCGACCTGCACACACACACAACATTCGCAAAGATTTCTCAATAATAGCCTCGGGGCAAATGAGAATTCTCAGAGAATTCTCCAGCACACGTGTGTTTCAACGGCCAGCGGCTCATCTATTGGAATTGAAATTGGGAGAGGCGGGTTGAAGGGACGAGAGGAGGAGAGGAGGCCAGTCCGTTTCTCAGGATTTGTGCAAAGTGGGGGAGGAGGCAATGGGATGAGCCTCTTCTCTTCCTGCACTATCTAACTCTGTATGATGGGCTACAGAGCATGGGGAATGGAGAGAGTGAGAGGAGGGAGGAAGGAAGCTTCCGAGAACGACCTCACAACAGGGCCGTTATCGGTCTTTGATATCCCGGGAAGCGCCAAACGACCTCTGTTGCGATATGCATGCGATGAGGTGGTTGTATTCCAGAGAAGCAATTCTATCCGTCTGACCGGCGAGAGAGCATAGGCAATTGAGAGAGACGAGGGGAATGAAGCAACTCGTGATAGGCATCAGGGACAGTCGGGAACCCGTAGATCTCTCCTCCCGGAAGCTCTCAAGCATGCGGCGTAACGAGCGCAACTTGGCCCTAAAGACGTTCTATGGGCGGATGAGGCAACAAAATGTCTCGAGAAAAGAGCCTGAGAGAAAAGAGAGAGATGAGTAAGTGATATCCCAGAACTGCGCTGATCAGGGGAAAACGAGTGAGGGTAGAGTCCTCTCTCCATTAGATGTGCTCTCTCGTCGATCAGATAGAGCGAGAGAGCACGGGAAACGGGGAGAGTCGGATCATTCCTCTACTCGAGGACTCTTCTAGAGACACGCAAATCGGAGAGAGCACGGTCAGAAAAAGCGAGAGAGAGGGCGGAATGGAGAGTGTCAGAGAAAGCCCAGAGGGCGGATCAGATTGCAAGAAGAGCTGCTGTAGTACAGTGAGTCCGAGGAAAAGAGGGGAGAAGGAGAGATCTAATGTCCAGAGTACAGCACGCAGTCAGTAGAGTTCGAAGAATGAGCCTCGGGAGAGTTTGAAGGACAGTAATTCGAGCTCTACTAGTTGTGTTACAGTAAGAAAAGCACTCGATGACGTTGTTAGTTTGGGGAATGGAATAACTTCTTCCGGTGCAGAGCAAGGAAAATTGAAGAAGTCGTAGGCATACAGCCTATCTTGCACTGATCGTTCACAGTCATCGTCTTAACTGATCTTCTTAACATGTGTTGCTCAAGATATTACGCTAAGCTGTGTGTGACTTCAGAGCGTGACAGTATCGTACATTACTCTTCCTCGCAACTTAGCTTCCCAAGGTTCATTATCGGTTGTGTTATTGTGTACACCTATAGAAACATGGAGTAAACATCAAGCCAGCCTTTGAAAGAGAACTTTCAACCAAACGGTGCTCACCTTCTGAATCCTGAAGCTGAACGTGGCCGTCGGCTCGTCCGCCTTCACGTTGTAGTTCGTGTAGGCTGTGCCGCGGATGGTCGCACTGGCTGCAATATTGCGACACTTGTTCGAGGGTTGAGAGTGCAAAATTCGAAGAACTGCAACAACTTGTCGAAACTTCACTGGCTACAACATTCCAGCCTTTGAATGTATCAATGTCAGGTTCCTACTGCACGACGCGTTGTAAACACGACAGTACTGAGATCTTCCTGTTCGTACCGTCTATACAAGACTATTTAGAAATACACTTACCATGATTCCTCTCTTGCTGCAGCTGCAGCTGCTGCTGTCTCTGCTGCTGCAGTCCATTGTGATGCTGCATGGGCTGCTGCTGCACGACCCGCCCGCCCATGTCCACGTGGATGACGGGCTTTGTGCGGAAGACCGTGGAACGAGGCGAGAGAGGGGCAGGGCCGCGCTGTTGATCCTCCTCGCGCTCACGTGCAAGACTGCAGAATAATGGTACGATTTCAAATCTGGTTTCGTGGGTTACTGGTAGGCTAGTATGAACTATCTAGAGCGCATAAGCATTCAATGAATGCTGTTTCTTCACGGTATCTTCCTATTGATCGCAGCTCCTATTGATCGCTGACAATCACAGCTCCACCCCAGCTCCGTCTACCGTACCTTCCGGCCAACCTGAGTGTCGGCGTGCCCGGTCGCTTCTCCAGCTCCGAGATGCGCGACGAGACGGACCCGGTGGTGGGGAAGTTGGGGCGGTAGGCGGGTGTGGGCGTGTGCAGGAGGGAGGAGATGGAGGAGGTCGAGGAGACCTAATCAGTATCGATTATCGAATATCGACTCCTTGGTGTTCAAGGATGCTCTCTACAACTTGCTACGTTCTACTTCTACTTGTTAATCAGTTGTTGTTCAAAATAGTGGTCTATATGCCACTTACTCTAGCCAGTTGCTCCATCACATTGTGTCTTGGCTTGGGGTGCGGCAGTCCGCTCGGCACGCCATACGACGACGCCTCCGACAGTGAATCGGGCGACGGCGAATGAACACCGTTGGCGCGCAACCCCGACGCGTGGTGCGCGCCAAAAGGTGACGCGCCGGCCGCGTGGTGGCGGCCGAACGGCGGTGGCGAGAAGGCGTGATCTTCAGTTGGGAAGCGCGCGCAGCCACCTGAGGTTATCAATTCACTAAAACACAGAAGAAATAGCGCTTACTTCGCATAGGCAGCTCCGCCACTGCTCTGTCCAACGCGGCAAAGTTGGGCGCGGATGCGGACGAGGTGAGGAAGGGCGCCTGTCTGGAGGCGATCGAGTCCGTGCGGCGAGGCGCCTGCGGCACTGCGGCTGCGGCCGCAGCTGCTGCTGCAGCTGCGCCAGAGGAGTCGGCCGACTCCTTCAGCGCGCTGAGCCGCTCCGCAGCAGTCATGGCGGCCGGCAGCCGCCTGCTCGGCGGCGTCGGCGAACTCGCCCGCGCGAGCGCGCCACTCCAGAACTCGTTGAGCTGCGGCGTGGTCCGCCCGCTGGCGGACGCGTCGCGCGCGTCCGCGCGGCTCACCGCATCCGCGAGCAGCGACCGCTCGCTGATCGAGGTGGCCGAGGAGGACTTGGGCAGGAGGAGAGTAGAAGAGACGGAGTGTTCTGAGGGGGAGGCGGGACGCGAGCGGAAGTGCTGTTGAGCGCGCTCGAAAGTGTTCCTCCACTCATTGGTTGAACGAGACATTGTAGAGGAGGGAGAAGGGATCAGGTCGTCTGAAAGAAAAGCCATTCAAAAATAGAACTGCCATATGGAGAAAAGAGAGAAAATTAATGGAGTGCTCACCTAGAATACTGACGTCCAGAGGCTTGAGTGTAGTAGTCGATGAGTAGGCGTCTGTCCACGTGTCCTACAACAAATTCTTTACTTTGCCGATCGATACGCCTCTGATTCCCTATACAGTATATAGGGACCACCACGTGATATGCAAATGTATGAATCATGGCTTAGGAGCTATTTCAGTTTGTTCATCTGGCCTATAGAAACATTTTTTGTTCGCGGAAGACCAACCGAAAACCAATGGTTCTCGAGATATTTGCATTTTACTAAAAAATCAGTTGTCAATAACGAGAGACTATAAACTATAAAAGCTCTATAAAATCTATTCTAGGCGAGGGCCGCGACTTTTGAAAATTTCCAGTGATAGGCTAGGGTAATGCGCATAATATATCCGAAAATCAGCCAATTTCATAATCGCCACCGGATATTATAGGAGATCAAAGATTATTTTCAGCCTAATATTTTGAGCTGTCATAAAAATCGGGGGCGATTATGAAATAGGCTGATTTTCGGATATGTTATGCACAAAACCCTAGAAAATCAATAGAAACTTTCAAAAGTCGCGGCCCTCGTTTTAATCGGAAGATATAACACTGTATTCATTGATCTGCGGCTAGAATAACGGTTTTAACAAGCTTATTGACACTAAAAAGGTATCGGACGATTATGAATTTGCCTGATTTTCTCACTAAAGTTAGCTCGCATAGTGTCCTAAACATCTGTGAAAACAGAACCCACGGCCTATCAACTCCCTTTGAGCTATTTGAGAACGCGCGCGCCCATACGTGGTAGGGAGAGATGGTGGTCCCTATACAGTATAGTTAGGGGCCGCAACGTAGATTCAATCTCTCACACTATGATGTCAAATGTGGGCTCATCCTATCCCTCGAGGTCCCAGTAACATCATACTTTTTACCGAAAGGCAATATCTTGTCTCTGAGGCGCGCTAGAGCCCAAGACGTGCGCGCGCAACGAGGGGAGGGAGAGGAGGGAGAGGCGAGAGGAGAGAGAAAGGGGGCGGAGCCTCTCTCGCGTGTGTCTCTCTCCCTCCCCCCGCCCTCTCGCTCCGCTCTCCCCGCGCTAAAAACACAGCTCGGGGGTCATCGCTAAAATTCCAAAAAAAATTCTAAAATTCATGAAAAAATCTAATTAGTCAAAAAATCGCTATTCAAACTCAGTGGGTTTTCTCGAAATACTCAAACAGGCCCTATCGAGACCTTCAACTCGAATTACGACCATCAAGATGGAAATTTTTCGACTTTGAATAGCACTCAATCGATAAGGGGTGGGAATAGCTACTTAAAACGCTTTAGAGCTAGGGATTTCGTTTAGAACGAGCTTTGTGTTTTCTCTTTCTCGAAATTGCGCGAAACCATGCCCACAGAAAAGGGGCGGAGCTTGCGGCCCCTAAGTATAGTCTAATTTTGAGCATTCGCTTATGGTTCCAATGGAAGAGCATACCTGATTCACTCCACCACTATTCGAAGACCTTGGACTCTCGTCCGAAGGAGTGAAGTCACTGGGCGTAGTGTATGGGTCGGAGGAACCGTAGGATCCACCCGAATACCGGTCGAGACTGGAGGTGCCGTATTCAGAACGATAGTCTTCTCGCTGAAGCGTAATCAATTTGTCAGTGAGGGTAGTGATGCTCAAATGAGGTACGTTGCATCGTCAGAGAACGCAAGAGTACAAAGTGTTCAAAGCGCGGGGGGGGCTTACCTGCACGTATGAGTCCTGCTGCCTTCCCGTGTTCAGCGATCGCTCATTGGGCAGCTGACCAGATAAGGAACGAGAGAGGACGGAGGCGCGTGCGGATGGGTACCTGATCGAGTTGCGGGTGAGAGAAAACACAAAAAAAATAATTTGTAGACTCCAGTAGACTCACATTCATTTGATACACTCAGATAGTTGTAGAATAATGAATGATTGGTTGAGCAACCTACCTCTGAAGCAGATCAAATAGCGCAGTGGACGATGGCGGACTGCGTTCCTTGAGTACACGCTGGTTGAAGGAGCGCGCGTAGACACCCGGAGAGACGTCCCGAACGACCTCCTGAATAACCTGCTACTGTTACTTGTCCACATTGACCGACGAACAATGAACCGAATGCCGTTCAGCTGAACTAATTTCAGAACCGAAAGCCGTAGAATGGTACTGACCTGATAAGTGGGCGGATTAGCAGCCGGCCTCAGGGGGCGCGCAGCGTACGGCGGGGTGGACTCGCGCTGTCGATTGGAGGAAGGGAAGGAGGAGTAGGCGGTCGAGGGAGGATATCGGGGAGGAGAGGAGAGACGGATAGAGGAGGGAGAGGAGGAGCGGGGTGGGTGCTGCAAGGATATTTACAGATGACTGCTGGCATCAAGCATAGTGAATTATACTCTGAGGGTTCAGATCAAGGGATCGAACGCAAACCGACTAGGTGCTGCTTTAGTAAAAGGTGATTGGTGATGAGTAATTTGCAACTAACTGGCAAGAAATGATTGATTGGTTGATTGAAAGCGTCAGAGCTACTGAGATCAACACGTTTTCTGCACACACAAATCGTGGGTCAACAAGTTGGGGACACGATCAAAGCTAAGATTTTCACGAACTCCTCTTTCTGCGATCGACGAGATAGTGTGAAAAATCGAGACAGTGTTCAAAGGAAGCGCTAACCTCCACGTAGGATCGTCGATGGAAATCGGATGAAGAGGGGAAGGAGGGAAAGGTGGAGCGGGGATAGACACCTGAAAGGAAGATACGATAGAGACAGCATTCAATCAATCGATTGCAAATTGAACAGAGATACTGTATGCAGAAGGAAATCAATCAATTGTAGGTCACGATAGGTTGAATGGGAGGATAGAGCTATCTGGATGCGTTTTTCGAGAGAAGAGTGACACACGTGGCTGCATGCCTACGCACACCCTCATTCATTCATCAAGTCTCTTTCCAGATGTTTGGATTTCCTCCATTTCTTGCAATATCGATCAAGAAATTGTAAGATCAAAGACGAAAGATCAAAGATCACCAACCGTTCGAGGGGTGAGAAGGAGGAGGAGGAGTGGGAGAGCGTCGTCCGTAGTGTTGCATTCGACTGGCCGAGAGATGAGAGACGTCGTCGAGGCGCACACTACGTGGTCATCTGCAGCGGGGTTACGATATGACATGTTCGATCTATCGCGAACTGACTTTGAACAGGGGTACTGTACATATCAATGGATATATTACGAAAAGCAATTTGTCAATTGAACACTGTATGGCGAAACAAATCGATAGATCGCAGAGTGAGAGAGTAATTTGAAAGAGAGAGTAGGATGGTGACATAGCGAGAGAGAGAGAGAGAGAGAGAGAGAAACGGAGTCCTGCTTCTGCGGCGGCCGAGAGTGTAATCGATTAGGATGGAGAGCCCTCAGGGCGGATCTCACTTGCTCTCTCCGTTTCACACACTCTCTCTCCCTGTCTGATTGGCGAGAGATCATGGGGAATGGAGAGATCAGCGAGAGAGCGTGCGGATCGAGGAGAGCGCGATGGACAGGCGGGAGGAGGAGGTGTACGACACAGTGGACAGCTGACAGTGAGGATCGGCGAGGAGGGCGGCACTCTCTCCATTTACCATGCTCTCTCGCTCGCTCTGATCGACTAGAGATAAGGTGGAATGGAGAGACGAGAACAATGTTCGGGAGATGAGGATGAGGAGGAGGAAAGGACAAGGGTATCTCTTCTCACTCCGGAGAGACGCGCAAAAAAAGTAAAGCCGTGCCCCGTGTGACGCAAATGCGCTTCTATCAGTTACAACTTTGGATTTGCCACAAATCGATCGATATTTTGGGCCAGAAAATCGATAATTACGAAGGTCAGCAGCTAAACGACTAGGATTAATGGGCAGGAACCTATCAGGCAGACGGAGACTTGGTCAGAAGTTACAACACAGAAAATGGAGAGGAGAGGGATGAGAAGAGGGGAGGAAGCGGGAGGGAGTGAAAGGAAAGCCCCCGAGATATGCTGCAGGGGAGAAGGAAGAAACTAGAGATGGACAGCCTTAGGGTGATATGATATGGACCACCTGCTGGTTATCAATGAGACTGTTGAGAATTCTAAGCAATAGCTTCTTAGGAAAGCCTTGTTTGTCAGCGTGATAAAGCAGAGGAAAATGAATTAAATCACATCATTTTGCATTCAATAGTTTCTAAACTATGATTAGTGACTTACTTCCAGCAGGAAGTGATAACATCTAAGCTGCAGTCACTCCCGGCCCTCTTTTTTACTAGAAAATCACTGAAGCGAATGGCTGACTCTTGCATAACGAAAGAATGGCAGAGAAAGAGGGAGGGAGAAAAGGTGCAGGGAAATCTCGGCTCTTTCTCGAAATTACTCCGCAAAAAATGAAGAATTTAGTGCTGCTTGGAGAAAAATGAACCTGCACTATCGGATCTAGACACAATTCATTCTAAGAAAAGGATTGAGAGAAGAAGTTATTGATGCTCAAAAAAGTCCACCAAGTTCACTTGAGATAAAGATGAACCCTCTCACGCTCGCATGACTTCTATTTGCTTTCAAGATTTCAGAGACTGAGGATCAAGTGAAACCAGAGACCATAATAGAGCCCAGAGACCAAGATGCGATATCAGGTCGGCCCATTTTAATACGCGGCAAATGTGAAACCACGCGGCAAGCACGACCGCGAATCGTATAGTCAATCAAGTCAGTTATCACGCTGCTGATTGAGTTGCTCGACACTACGAGAAACTGTTCCAAACGTTCCAAAAGCCAATGAATCAGCGCTAGAATCAGGTGCTTATCCACTTCTCCTACGCCTTTGCAGGCTTTTTCTACTCTTCGCGCGCGATATCCCCATCCTTTTCGTCATCCCTCTCGCGCGCGCAATCGCTCTTCACGTGTGGCTTAGCCAAACACAATCAGTTGGACGACCCTCTCACTTTCACGTGCTCTCTCGTCGGCTAGACGAAGCGAGAGAGCATGAGGATTTGAGAGAGTCAGACAGGCGAGAGACAGGGTGGGAACAGGAGTTGTGAGAAGTTCCTAGAAGATCGTCGAGCAAAAACTGCGATGGATCAACAGCAGCGCTAACTCTAGTGCTGGCTGTATGCACTAATAAAATTAATGAATGCTTATGAAACTGTTGAAGCCGAGATGTGATGTCCTACCCTAGTTCAATAAGATCAGAGCATGGATTTCGGGATCATTAGGAAGCAACAATGTGATCAATTCGAGATAGTCAAGCGAAAGACACTCTCATGACTTCTATTGGACTTCTAACAGAAATGTGTGAAATGAAGAGAGATCAACCAATAACGCAAGCTCAAGTGGACAGAGGAAACAACTGTTTTACTCCCGACCCGAGGCGAGTGTCAACATCAAGACTGAGTCAGTGGCCTCTCATCTCTCGAGATCTGGACGGATAAGTCACTGTTGGAGAACAAGGAAGTGGAAAGTCTAGGCAAGATGCAAGCGTAAAGAAATAAGCAAAATGCATAACAACTCGTTATCAAAAACTAGACTCTAGTGGAACGTTAAAAACCTATCAGGATCTCTTTCTCACAAGATACGCGGGTGGAAATCCGAATGTTCATCTCGCTCAACATTGGCTCACTGATCATAATCAACTCACATAATGGCAAGATCAGGTGAAAAACGGAACGGTAAAAACTAATCAGGATCTCTCTCTCTCACGAAAGGCGCGGGCGGAAATCCGAAAGTGCGCGAAAGTGATCACAGAGAGATAGAGAGGGCGGAAGGTAGGAGGGGGTCGGGAAGGGAGAGGGAGAGGGGCGAGAGGAGGGGAAGAGACGGAGGGCGGGAGGAGGCAGAGGGGCGACGTCCCGCTTGTTGTAATAGTAGCAAGCCGAGTCAACGATGGACGAGGAGAGGGGAGGAGAGGGGGCAGGAGTGCCCCTATCTGATCCCCGTCTCATATCGATAATGCGATCGATTGATCTACCGTAGTCTACCGTAACCTTACCAAGCGCTGTGAGATGTTGATCGAAGAACGAACAAGAGCGATCCCGTCGTTGATACGTGAGCTGAAGTGACAGTTTTCGGCAGTTTCGATGCGAGAGAAGCGAGAGAAAGGCGGAAGAAAAAGGAATGTCGCTAGAGTAAGAGTTCGGCATAGCGTCAACTCCTTATTTTGCATGTTCTTTCACCGGTCAGAGATGAGAGAGACTGTGTAGGATGGAGAGAGATGGCGACATGTGAGAGGGAAATTGGGAGCGAACGCTTATGCGCTGCTGCTCGAATCATTCATTAGAGAGGCAACACAAGAGAAAAGAAGGAGTGACTGAGCAGGGAAAAACGTGGGCCTAATTGGATTGGAGCGCGGTGTTCCCGAGGGCAAAGTTCGAGTCGAGAAAGTTTACACTCGAGAATATCTCCTCGAATGGTAGGGTAGAAAAACGGAAGAATAAATCGAAATGCCGTAGAAATCGTGTGATTCAGCACAGGAGACACAACGTCATTTCGATTCGGTAAGCGGGTGGTGGAAATGTGAATGCACCGGCGATGGGATGGCGCGGGTTTTTCTCCATTTTCCCCCATTCTAGGCATTCTTTTGTCGGTCAGACAGAGTGAGAGAGTGTGAGAAATGCAGAGAGTGAGAGCTGGCGGTTTTGCTCATTCCAATCGAGCATAAGCTGTACATCGTAATGAGTAATTGAGATTGCTAGTCCGGTCCATTTCGATGAGCAAGAACATTCAGGGCTGTTTGAGAATGAACGAACATCACGTACAAGGAGATTTTTGGAAAGAAATTAGAAACGCACGAAAAGTGCATTAGAGCTTGAAATATATAATAAAATCGAGCAAGATGCTTCATGAACGGGAACAGAGAGTGCGGTTTTTTTTCGAAATATCTAATTAAGTCAAAAAAATGAACTAATTAGCACCTCGATCGACCCGAGCACGGTGCGAGGCGATAGCGATGATGGGAGCTTAAAATATTTGGAATAAAATGTATTTTTGTCATTATTTGAACATTCTCGAACTCATTCTCAACCTATTTATTGAAGATAAATCCGACTTTTCAATTTGAACAAGCGCACATTTTTGAAAAAAAACAGTACCTCTGAGGAGCCGAACGAGATCCGTGGCGAGAGTGTGGTCGGAAACTGGAAATGAATCTGATTGTTCTGCACTTTTTCAGAGCCCCGATCAGAGATGTTAACTCTTAGTGGAAAGTATTCAAATTATCAGCTAAAGATTTTGAATAATTTTTAATTAATTTATCTAACCTTGGTCATAACTGGCGAGGCGAGACTCGTGCCGGGCTGCACTTCCATCCCACGAGGTGCTGTGAAAGAGGAATACTTGGAACTTGTGTTCATTTCTCGAACGCTCCTTGGACACTTAGATACGTACACCGAACTAGCATTGGTTCAGAAGGACAAAAATCGATATCACCATACCCTACCGTACTCTACCGTACTCACTTCTAGCGGACGATCGATCCTCCGTGCCTTCCCGTTGGTTCTGCAACGATCGAGGAGAAGGAGGAGGCAGGACTGAAATGGTGGGTTGAATTCAATTTGGTAGTATCAAGAATATATTCACGTCTGTTGAAATTTTCCCGCGCCCACTGTTCACCGCCAAAGTTGAAGTTCTGTGAGAAAATCATCGGAGGTGAGAACGCTCGGGCTCCTACGCTTTCCACGTCGCATGCCTTTAACCGGAGCTCGGAGAGCAAGGGCAGACTCTCTTCGTTCCACGCGCTCTCTAGTTTCTCAGATCGTGAGAGAGCAACCTCTCTGTCCAACTCTGCACCTTATTGAACCCCATTCAACATTGCAACGAGACTTTAACCCGAACAATGGCTTGAAAGGGCCGGTGTCTCCCGGTCAGAGATTACGCTGCATAGAGATCGAGCAAACGGCCTTAATTTCGCCTAGCATTCGGGCTGCCGTTTCTGCATTTCTGGCGCCAACCAATCATAGGTGAATGTAGAGCTTCAACTTCGAACTCTACTTACTAGCTTCGCGTGCCTTCCCGGTTGATTATCAATCATCTATCAAATAATAGTCAATGAAAAGGATCGCTTACTAGCACTAGATATCGTTCTGGCTTGATAGCAATTAATTACGACCTCTGATGAACAGTGATTAAGTTGGCATACTCGCTCTAGGCGTCTTCTTCGTCTCATTGGTGATCTCATCGAAGGGAAGAGAGGGAATCGAGGCAGCGGAGGGTGGACGGTGAGATTCGTCCAGTGACGAGAAGTTCAGACGGTCCTGAAAATGGGTTACGTAGACCTCACATTCAGGACACTTCATAGGCTTACGTCTCACTGTTTCTAACTAATTTTTATTATCCTCTCTAGCAACGGTGGATGAAACAGAGATAATAAATGACTCACAATTCCACTCGGTCTTTCGGCGGGATTGGGCTGCTCGTCGATGTACTTCAGCACATTCATTTCGTGCAGAAACGCCGCCAGCGACTCGCGAGTCACCTAAAATCGATTGATACACATCAACAGATAAATCATGAAAGTGGTCTCGGAAAGTTACCTTATAAGTAGCGTCAGTGATTGGCCGAAGAGTGCTCATGCGGAGAGAGACCAATGAGATAGTGGAGGAATGTCTGCAACATATTTTCAACTGTTAGAGTATGTGCAAATTGAACAGATCCCGGCCCGTATTTCGACCTCTAATCTCTGGCTTTATAGAGGAAGAGGTAACGCGAATCACGGCGACAGGAAATTAGACGGAAACGCGAGTTATAGGAAGTCATGAGAGACATATTAGAAGAAGCGAACGCTTCCCTCGGATTCCTTCGCAACTAAAAACAGCCAAACATACAGATAATGTTCGAGAACGTACGAAAAAAATAAACATCAAACAATAATTTTCCGTTTTGCAATTGAAAAACCTCGAAATCGAGGCACATTCATCAAAGTTTGCGTGATGAGAACTTCGCGTTTTGGAATCGAGAGGAGAATTCAAGATGCTTGTTTCCTATTCATGCGACTTAGCATGCCTCATCGTCATCTAACAGAATTTGAACAACGCCTCTTGATTTCGCATACTCTCACGAAACAGAGAGTGTGGGGCGCTCCTGCAACTCTCAGGACAATAGAGTGAAAATTAATTGAGTTTCAGTGAGACTCTAAATGAAATGGTTTTTCGCAGGGTGAATGACGGTTATAAGGGTATTAGGAATTGTACGGAGATGTGCAGGAGTGTGAGCGTGGAATGAAGAGACACACACACTAACTCATCGTCAATACCAATCTACGTAATAGATGAGGAATCACGAATAATCCGGGGCGCCTTATGGGGGATTTAGTGGGGATGGGAGTGAAGGGGATGAGATGGTTCTCTCAGATGGGAATAAGACCGTGGCTTCATCAGTGAGATATCAATGTAAGAAGAAAAACTAAGAATGGTTCAGTTTCAATAATGCACACAAATGGAGCGCATGGTTGGTGGTCGGGGACGGATGGAGTTTCTTCCAGCCTTTAGCTTTCGGGCAACGGTACAGTTGCTATGAGATATCGTGATAGAGATACTTGCACATTCTTGAGTTAAAACGAAGGTATTCTGCATATTTTGCGCGTTTTCGCTGAAAAATGAGCTCTAACGAAGACGCCTCATTGCCAAATAAGCTACCTTTTGTTTGTTTCAAGACCTA
Organism: Pristionchus japonicus; assembly: GCA_900490845.1. Lineage (NCBI taxonomy): Eukaryota > Metazoa > Nematoda > Chromadorea > Rhabditida > Neodiplogasteridae > Pristionchus > Pristionchus japonicus. Next base: position 27,540 of record LS506824.1, read on the forward strand.
GTAGCTTCAACTCTTCCCCATTCTTGATGTATAGAAACGCGGAAGGAAAGAGCTGAGCCATCTCTCGAGTAATGTCTATGTCTTTCCATTCTGCGCGCTCTCTCGCCGGTTAGCCAACGCGAGAGAGCATGCGGAATTGAGAGAGTCACACGGCATCTCAGCTATGAAAAATTTGATCAGTCAAAAGCGAACAAACCTCATTCCGAATTCATAGTGCAATTTGGCCAAAGTGACACACCTTTTTGGCGCAACGAGGGATAAAGAAAAGAAAGAACCAAATGTTTGGCCCCAAACTGAAATAGCTAACAATAAGCGGCGCCCTCGAAAGAATAGCAACGTTGCTTGAATAGACGACTAAAGTTTGTAAATGGGGGAGGGGGTGGAGAAACGAGCGAGAAATGACTTATGAAAGCTTGAAACAATGGCGTCTGATCCAAGAAAACAAGGAAAAGAAGATGATTGTAAACAGGTACAATTCTATGCAATTCAATTCTTTCCCGGAAAAAAATATTCAGTTTCGCTAATTCCTAAAAAAAGATTTCTCAACGCGGGGTCGGAGGTTGATAGTGGATGGAAGTCAGCTACCCTTCCGGGAACTAAAGAAGTAGACAAGTCTAGCACAGGAACACAGATTTCATTCACAACAACATTTCAGCTCAGATGAACTCTTTCAAGTGCAGAAGTCGTGAGCGAAGACGAGAAAGAGAGGCGGCAGTGAACAACGTCAACGTCGTAAAACCACCTCGCAAATACTGGACAGTGCCTAGCACAATGACACGAGTCCTCTATTCTTTCTCGAAAACGACTTGGTAGGGTGGGCACGGTGAATGGAGAAACATTTCCATGGAGACACAGAGAAAGAGAGGGAGAGGGTGGACGAGGAGGGGCGAGGGAGGGAGGGGAGAGGGAGGGAGTGGGTGGTTGGGGGAGAGGGAGGAGAGGAGTCAGATGGGGCTATAAGTGCAGGTTAGGGATGGAGAGTGCAGGGGCTGGAACAGGGGCGAGGTTCGGCTTAGCAATAAGGCTAGAGTTAGGATAAGGGCCACTGAATGTCTGCCTTGTTTATAAAGGTGCAGCTCACGCCGATTCATACGAAATAGTACAAGAGATGCGGTATAGTTCAAGACAATTTTCTTTGAGGTGATTTCCCCAAAAGTTCCGAGAATAAGGTAGGCCATGTACATTTCTGGGAGGCGTGCTCAATTTGTAGCAAGGAAAACATCCGTTGCGAGAGAGACTGTGAGACAGGACACACATTCACATCATCCGAAGTATCTATCAGGGTGTCCCATAAGTCCTTTCCGCAGCTCTAGTTTCCACATCAGACCAATGAAAACTCCTGGATCTTAGTGCCATAACCAAGAGTAGTGGCTCTTCTATTTTTTCGGTACTTCACGAAGTCTGCACATTCACGTTCAACTGACGTATGACAATTTACACGATATGTGTCCCCAAAATTTTTCAAATGACTAATTATGTATTTCTATATCGAATAACGGGGGAAAGGACATATTACGCCAAAAGATTAGCGAATACGCTAGAATTCGATTGCACACAATTGCGAGTTTTCTAATTGCTCAATCATCGCGCAAAAAATAAATTACCATTTTTTCGACAGAAATTTTTATATATTTTTTCAAAGTAATCATAATGCTAAAAGCTTTGGATAATTGGACGTAGCAGCATTAAGTAGCAATGTGAGCTTAATTACGAAAAAATCATTCATAGCAGCAAGAATATATTGATGAAAATTCAAAAACTTTAATTTCGTAAACATTAATTTCATCAATGGTGATGCTCTTCCCCTAGATTTGTGATGTTTCAAAGTTTCAAAAAATCAGCCACTTCCGTCTCTCTTTGTGGTATGTGTTTGGATGCCCAAACATTATCCACCAATTATCTAGAATTTTATAAATAGATTTTCAAAATTCGACATTTTCGTTAATTGCGTCATCATTAGGCAACATATCTTATAAATAGGCGCCGAATAAATTTCTTCATCTCGGTCAGCAACATAATCAAAAGAGTTATTGAAAATGCCTCTGATAGTTTGATTGATATGAGACTTTTAAAAAACGGAAGGAACTTATGGGACACCCCAATAGTTTCAATGGAGAATCACCAAAACTTACAACCCTCTATGTTAGATATTTTGATAAAATCGGATCGGAGACAGCTGTGATAATAAATTTACATCTTGGAAGGCAAATTATAAAAGTATTCAATCGAAAATAAACTTATCCAATATAATTGTAAGATATAAAGTCAGTTTACAATATCTGATTACGGTATTCAGAGGTTTGAATTCGCGCACTTCCGTGCAAGACCACATTACCGTTCTTGAGCGAATTATCTAAATTTTCCTTGTTTGACACGTCTTCTTAACGCTTTCTTTTCCTATTTCCACGTTTTCTCACTTCTGATCGATTTTAATCTTTCTTTTCGATGTATTTTCTTGTTGCACGTCGAGTTCACGACAAAATTCACTGTATTTTTACACTATTGAGTAGTTTTAGCCATTGTTACATTATTTTCTTTCACTCTTTTACGCCATAATCACACTCTTCTTGCAGATGGGAGAGGATTCGCCAAGCAGTGCGTCCACCTCCTCCTCCGTCCTTCCTCTCCTCTCAATCGGTCGATCACTGGGAAGGGTCGCCCCGACATTCGGGAGACCGCACCCACCCGCTGCTCCTCTTTCCCTGGCAATGGTGGGTTGAGATTCGAATAATTAAGATGAATTTAAAATTTCTTCATCGTATTGCAATTTTCATGTATTTATTGCCCATTCGCTCACTATGAATAATGGAAAAAAGGTGTAAAATACTTTCATCCACCCACATTTGTATGCTGTTCGTCTTTCGTCTTGTTCCCTGAAGTTATTTCTTTGTTCTTGACTGTTTGAGCCTGATGGTACTCGGGTTACTGTATTTTTTAAGACCCCGATACTCGCTCCTTTTCGTTTTTGATCTCGACGCATTGTCATTTTTCCAGAAGATGGGAGAGCTCTCCATCGCTACCCCTCTTCCACTCCCTCATCCTTCCACCCATTCCGCTCTCGACAGCGGAACCAGAGAGAGCAAGGGAAAGCGTCTCCCGCTCGACCTCCCTCCGTCCTGCTCTCAACACAAGCCGACCCCTCCTCCTTCTTCTCCTCCAAGGTGCGGAAGCCTTGTGAGACAACTTCGAAAAAAATATTATTGCAGAAGATCAAAGTTCGGCTCGCCGGTGACGTTGAAATCGTTGAGAGAAGAGGAAACGGGAGAGAAGGGAGACGTGAGTGAATGACTTGTTTCAAAAACAGTAGCTCAAAATTGTTTGGATTCACATTCCGTACGCTGCTTGATCTGGAAGCAGTTTTTTACTGTTTCTTAAACTTTCTGTAACCTTCTCAACCATGTTACAGATCCTGCACTTCGAGGAAAGCGCCGTTGCTGACATCTGTGGTACTTTTCATACTGTTCTTTTGATCTTTGAACTTCGCTCCTCGATTTTCTATCATACCTGTCCATTAGACACTGTTTTATCACAAAAATATGCTAGTTCGGTGGTGGCACAGCTTGGATCCAGCCTTTATGAACCTTCACAAAGAGACATTTTGGCATTTCGAATTAGCTCTGAAGAAATTTCTGAGGTTCCAAAATGCTACTTTTCAAGGATTAATAAGCGCGGGTTCCAACCCGCGCCATCGCCACTATTTCCAGAACTCATGGGGCAAGATGTCAGTAACGACGGCTTGGTTCGATCGCTCGAGAAGGAGAAGGAAGCTGCGGCCCTGCTCGATCTAATGATGAGGGGAGGAATGGAACCCGTCACGGTACGATCCAGTTGATCTTTGAACTCGCACCATTCAAACCTCTCTCCATACTTCCGTAGAAAGATACCGTACCCCACGACAGTTTTGAACCGAAACTACAGAAGGCCACCGTATAATGCAACCGTATTCAGATCTCCGACTGGGCGGTGGCAGCGGATATCGATGACTACTACCTCCCCATGTATAGTAGAGGAGTATTGAGCAAGGTGAGTTGCCGTCTCTTACCAGTTGAAGCCCTTGTTGTGCATCATCCTGTTACATTTCAATGAAATGTTTTTAGACTAGACTAGGGGTTACAAATCGGAAAGCGGCCACAATGCTCTCTCTAGACACATCGCCGCCTTCCGAAGCCGATTTGTCATCCCTAGACCAGACCATAATCTAGATACTAGCATCCTTTATCTCATCGTTGCAGCTCCCTCCTGGAATCGTGATGATGAAGGAGGGCAGTTTCGCCATGGGAGAGACCCTCGCAGAGTACGTCGACCTGTCCAAGGTCGTCTACACCCAGGAGCTGAGGGCGCTGCTCGAGGGAGGAGAGAAATTATCCGAGAAGGTACTTTCGAAACTACTTTAGACTAGAAAATATGACGAGTAATCGAAGATTAAGCTACTCAGAGATGGAAACCAATTAATATAGAGCAACTGAGTCAATGATCAAAGATCACTATTCCATAGAGTTCGAAATGCGGGTAATCGTCTCCTCATTTGGCATACTCTCTCACCGGTCTGAGAGACGAGAGAGTCTATGAGATGAAGAGATGATTACCTGTATCTACTATTCCAGGAGATCGCTGCATCTCTGGGTGTCGATTCGTTGAGGAGCCTCCTCTCGATGAGATCGACCGCGGAAGCCTTCTTCGTCGAAATGAAAGATGGAGGTTAGTTCGAAATGGGATCGTGAGTAGAGTTCGGATAGCAAGAGTTACTCTCCTTATTTAACACGCTCTCTCGCCGGTCAGAGAGACGAGAGAGAATGCAGAATGCAGAATGAAGAGAATCCACTCTTGCTTTCCGTATTCTTATCATTAGTAGGAATGTAGTCTGCAAACGCAGTTATCCCATCTTTTAAATAATCAGCGAAAGTGCACGGAATAGACTGCCTCCAAGCTCGATCGCGTGAAAATGCAGAATCATCAAAAAGACTTTTGAAAATCTGTTTCCAGAACTCTTCATCTCGAAGCGTGCGTGAAGAGCGAACGAAGGAGAGCATCCAATGTTTCAATCGTTGTATTTTCGTTAAATTCATTTGTAAATACCATCCAGAAGATCATTCGCATAAACTTTGTACAGTATTGTTGCATTTACACTGTAGATGTTCGTCGTGTTTTCGATTTTTTTTTTCGACTCAGAATCTGTGAAGGGTCACTGGTCTGGTAGTCAAGAAAGCGCAAGCATCTGGAGCTGTTTTGGTCTGAGAGGAGGAACTGTAAGAGCCGTTGAACATCCCGTTGAGTATCGCATTGTTGTGAGAACTTTCTGTTTGAAGAAGACTAAGAAGAGATTGAGATCAACAGAGCATCATGGGATATACCATGCCATTGATATATGCGGTTTACATTAAGCATTAGTTCTTTTTCTGCAACAGATAACGACTTCAGCCTCTTTGTCAGATTATATCAAGGCATGCAATAGCTAAAAATTCCTTTTAGTTCCTTTCTAATAAGACTAGTCGGATTGCAAATCAACAACTATAGAACACATCGAACAAACAGCTTTATCAATTTATTGAAACATACAAACAGTGAAAATACCGGAACAGCAATAGCGAAGAAACAGCGAAGCAACAATGATAACATGTTAGAGAATAACCGATTGTTGACCGCATCTATTGCACATCACCTATTAAAAGGATGAGATCCTAATGAATTAATGATTGGCAGCAGATCAGGCGAGGTAGTGATGAAAATTGGCGAGTATTACCGGCTAGAAAAAGGGAACTGTAATAAATTGAAGGAAAAGACGTCTATCGATTCATAGAACGAAAAATCATACATAAAGCCTGAATGCAGGAAAACCGGGAAATTGGTGCAGATATCGATTGATAAAGCTAGACTCGCAGCAGGAAAGCATGATACATAACTGGGTTGCACTCCTAGAAGGGAAACGAATAAGAGAATAAGAATAAGAGATTTTGAAGAAAAATAAACGAGGTTATCGATTCATAGAAAGTGAAGTGTGCTACACAATAATCGCAGAAACAATAAAAGGGGGTGCACAATCGATTCATAGGAAAACAAGCAATCGACAATCCCAGTAAAACACAATCTGATGAGGGTAACTGCAACAATCAATTGGGGGGGGGGAGTACTTACGATTCATAGGATGGGAAAGAACATTAAAGATTCGCAAATGGCGCACCTCACAACAAAGAAGTAAATGAACGTAAAGCTAGATGAAACAACCAACTCGATGAGTGCATCTCATTCCTCCCTCTTCCTCGCTCATTCAAAACACACATACAACATTATCGATTCATAGAAGGGAAAGAATACTACAAATTCACGGCGAGACAATCAATATAGATTGACAGTAGAAACACAACCAACTCGATGGGTGCATTTCACTCCTCCCTCTCCTCCTCACTTCTTCGGGGGTCTTCCCACCTTTCTCTTCTTCGGTGCAACCTCTTCTTCTTTCTCCTTGGGTTGCTCTTCCTCCATCTCTTCCACCTCCTCCTTCACCTCTTCCTTCACCACTCCCTGCAAGAAATCAATTGAAAGAATTAATTGTTCCACCTATTTCAATCTTCCGTCAGTCAACCCCTGCATTGATCGGAATTGTATTTGATACTCACATTCATCGGTCCCTTTGCCTTTTCCTTCTCCTCCTTCTCCTTTTCTTTCTTCTCTCTCTCCTCCTTCCTCTTCTCCTTCTCCTTCTCGATCGCCTCCTTACTCTGCTTGATCAACTCCTCGTTAGCGGCCGGAGTCCACGGCTTGAAGTTCCTGCAAATAAGCTTAATTATTTGAAATAATATTGATTAAATTAAAACATTATCATCATTTATTCATTGCAAAGCAACGCGTTAACAAGTTGCAAAGTGTACAAGCATCCCAATGAATTTTTGTGCCAAATTATCAGAAGTAACCGCAGTCAAATAATGTCCAAACAACTAAACCCTAGAATAGTCATAAGTATTGAAACGCACTTGACGTAGGCCCAGACTCCACTCGACATGCGCTTGTCCCACTCCTTCTGCGCCTTCTCCCGATCTCCGCCGTATCTGAATATAAAAATATTATTAATATTTTAATTAATTGCTTAATGTCATTCATTCATTCCGTTACAGTGTAAAATTACAAGAAGTAAGGCAACAAGAAAGAAAATATCCAAGAAGTTCTAAAAAAATCAATACCCACCTCTCTACCATGACCTCGAACGGATCTTGACGCGAGGGCAGGTTGCGATACGGTCTGAAATGTAACTCATTGTGCATAATGAAAACATTTGCATGCAGTACAGCAATGTCGCTATCGAGGAATTTCCAAAAACTGATTAATTAAAAAAGTAAAACGCACTCTCTCTTTTTCTTCTCCACCTTCTTTCCTTCTTCACTCTTCTTCTTCTCTTCCTCTCCATTTTCTCCTCCTTCCTTCCCTTCTTCACCATCCACCTCCATTCGATCTTTCGCTTCTCCTTCCTTCTTCTTATCCTTCTCTTTTTCTTCTTTCCTCTTCTCCTTTTCCGCTTCCTTTATTTCATCTTTCATATCTTTCTTCTTTGCTTTATCGCCGTCCACCTCCATTGGATCCTTTCCATCCTTCTTCTCTTCGTCCTTTTTCTTATCCTCCTTCTTCTTCTCATCCTTCTTATCCCCAGCCTTCTTCTCTTCCTCCTTCTTCTTCTCATCTTTCTTCTCTTCCTTCTTCTTATCCTTCTTTCCCTCAGTCTTCTCTTCTTCCTTCTTCTTCTCCTCCCTCTTCTTTCTCTCCTTCTCTTCCTTCTTTCTCTTTTCTTTCTCCTTTATCTCCTCCTTCTTCTTCTTATTCTCCTCACACAATCTGTCGTACTCTTCATCGTCCGAGAGGAACGAATCCTGTAATCGATTGATTCATCCATTTACAAACAGAAAACTTAGACAGGAATCCCACGATCTTCACAAGTTTCAATAAGTATCTTCTGCTTTTGAAGAGAATGACTCATGTTTAACTGCATTTATGCAAACTGTTACATCTAATTCTAAGAACCTTGACATCACTATTTCATCTTTCCATTCCACTCACTAATCGTCGCCTCTACGATTCACAAGCTCGGTTTATTCAACAAAAAAAATTTTGAACGAATCACTGCAACTTTGAATGTCCTCAGGGAATTCGGCGACCGATTAGTGGTGATAGACCGTGCGCTATGGAAAGACTTCTCAAACTGTCACTCACCACGCTCTCGCAATCGTCGTCTCTTCATTCCACACACTCTCTAACCGACTACGAGAGAGCGTGGCAAATTGAGAGTCGGCGACTCCCGAATTTCAAAAATCTCCCACTCACCACGCTCTCGCAATCGTCGTCGTCGCTGCTCTCCTCTTCCTCTTTCTCGTCTTCCTTCTCTTCTCCCTTCTTCTCCTTATCCTCAATCGGGTCCGCCTTCTTGAACTTGCACTGCGGCATGCCGCATCTTAATTAACTTGATTATTTAACTAATTAATTAGTTACCTAATTAACTAATTCGTTAATTACTCAACCGAACCTGCACTCGTCGAACATCGAACTCCATGTCTTGATGTCTTCCTCGGTCGGGAAGTAGTCGAACGTGAGCTCCTCGCCTGCAAGGAACCAATCTAACCACTGAAATCATCGATTTTCTGGTGCCTTTTAGTTTTTACAATTAGAAGTTGCGTGGGCTAACGCTCCTTAAAGGGACCTGGCACTCGAAACGAAGTAATTTTTAGAAAAAAGAGAAAATTCGTGCGAGAAAAACTAAAAAAATTTACATTTTTACGATTTTTTTGAAAGAAGTTATGATTTTTCAAAGATTTCATACCGAGCTCGAAACCGGGCGCTACTGTGTTTAGCGGCGCTAAACACAGTAACGCCCGGTTTTCGGGCAAAAGCCGCAACTTTGAAAAATCATAACTTCTTTCAAAAAAATCGCAAAAATATAATTTTTTTTAGTTTTTCTCGCACGAATTTTCTCTTTTTTCTAAAAATCACTTCGTTTTGAGTGCCAGGTCCCTTTAACTCAACATCCTCATATCATCATGGCAGCCTTCTTTGAAAGGTAGATTGGTGCTTCCACTACTAACTGATATTTTTCTTCCCTACTATCAGTCAATCCTCGACCTCTCTTCTTCTCCTCTCCTCACTCACCGAAGGCAATGGCTCTCCGCGCGAACAGTCCGATGCGATGGTAGAACTCGCCGTGCCGCTCCACGTACACCACAACAGCCCTGTCGATGAATACTTATTTATAATTTTCAAATAAATAAAATTTTTTAAAAAAACTGTCATGCTATGGTTTTCAGCGTCACAAGAAACCTATGTTTCATGCAATGTGATCCAAAAAACTTTTACTGCTGAAAAATATAATGAAACTATTGATGTTCACGTTCGTTATACAACATTTGAAACACACTCACAGCAGGTTCGGCTCGCACGAGTGGTTTATGAAGCGCGCCTCGTTGCCCTGCAAATCAATTAATAAATATTGCTAATAGGTCATGAAGATGTCCTCTTCACTTTAGGCACCTATGTAACAGCCCTTCTACTCCTTCTCTATACATCTTATTCGCAGCCCAAGAGTGCGATCAAATTGCGACAAAAGTAAAGAAGTGTCGGATGTCCAAAGAACAAGTATTTGATTCATTCTGTATGAAATCGGAGTGCTTCACCATTGGTCGCCAGGACATTCGCCCAAAGCATCTCTTTGATGGGATTGTAAAGGCACGTAAAGCACAACCAAAGCTACTCACCATCTCAGCAGCGTCAATCAAGAACGGCTTGTGTCTCCTGATCATGCTCTTATGCTCCTTCAGATTCCTCACGCGGTCTGTTGCCTTCAGATTCTCGCCCCATCCGTATCTGTTAATTAGCTAATTAAAATATTAATTATGTTAATTGATGTACTAATTGGATCTCATAAACGGACACGTTTCAGGCCACAATTCGACCTCATGAAGCGATTTTCTGGAGTAGCGATTCGTGACAACATAAGGGCGTGTCTTGATGCCAACATTAACAACTCTTAATACCTAATTAAAACGCTAATTAGCTAATTAAACGAACCTCATGCTGAACAGGTAGTGCGACGCCGGCTTGGTCTCCTCACTCGCTGTTAGCACCTGTACGTAGGCAATAAAGAAGAACCGTAACTCAACCGCATCCGTAATCTCCCACCGTACCCGTGGTACTACTTTCATATCCCCCACCCTCCATCGTATACAGTACCCTACCGTAATGTCTTACCGTACCCTACCGTACCTTGCCGACGTACTCCGTGACGAGTGTTCCTCTCTCGATATTCTCGCCGGCGCGTAGACCCCATCCGCGAACCGCGTCCTCGCGGAAGATGATCAGCGAGCACAGCCGACCGCGCTGTAATCGAATGAGGGATGAACTAGAGATCGAGAACTTTCAAAATCCCGATAGTTTGACGGAAATCGACGCTCATTGTTAAAAGTTTGACTAAAAACAGATAGAAGCCAGATACTGCACGGATTTTACAGTATCTCCTCCCCCACATCACGGTGGTGCATCCCTCTCGGCCGCCTTCTCCCACTCACCTGCAGCACCATCTGCTTGCATCTGCTCGCGCCTCTCTCCTTCGCTGCTGGTGTTGTCCCTCCCTTTGGTGTGGCTCCTCCTCCTCCTTCCGACTTCTGCTCGCTTGCTACGACGACACAGCTGCGTCTGTAAATGCTTACAATTTTATAAAATATGACATGAAATTTTGAAGTTCTATCGAATGCCACTTGCTTCAATCAAGAAAACTTCCCTTTTTAGTGCAATGGAATCAACTTTTTCGTTGATCTTACTTGCTTCAACATAATTAGAAGGATCACTTTAAACTAATTTAGTTTGTTATCGCCTCCCATAATGGGATCTTATTGGCATCTCACCTGCAAGGCTTGTCCCTCTTGCCGTTCAGCCCGTTGCAGCAGCACGCCTTAATCAATCAGTGATGATAGAAATATTCAGAAATAATCTTTCACAAGCCCTCTCACTTTCACATGCTCTCTCATCGGTCAGAAAGCGGGAAATGGAAAGAGCTCGACAAAAACGATCAGAAAACGTACCTCCACGCACTCCACCACCGTGCTGAACTCGATCTCCGTGCTGGTGAGGGGACCTTCTTCCGCCTGATTAGTTAATTAAATTAATTAAATAACTTCTTAATTGGTGACTAGCCACTTCTATACGGTTAGAGTGAGTCCTAATTGATCATCTCAACTGTTATTAATATAATTATAATTAATACATAATTATTTAAATAAGCATAAACTAACATATCCGCCCCTCTCCGATGCTTCCGGATCGTCCACTCTCGACGTCAGTTTCATCTTGTCGTAGTGACACTGCGCGTTGCGGTAGTTCTGCGAATCACAAGTTTTTAAATGAGGCAGGTAGAAGATAGGAATTCACGATGGGCCGGGTATCTAAGAAGTGGCCCAACCTTAGAATTTTCGACGCCATCCTTTGTCAAATGTGCTTCAAAGGGTGCATGAATACTACCCCCCCCCCCTCCCTATTCACCACTCCGATTTTCGTAAAGGTTTCATCAAACATCGTGAATTCATTCAACTTCCCCTGACTTTGATGTTTCAATTCCACTTAACACTCACCACTCCACAGCACATCGACATGGTGTGCCAGTGCTCGCGCGGGAACGTGCACGTCTGATTGCAGTCCGTGCAGCTGCAAATGCACCGGTTCGCTCTCATTTATAGGTATTTCTCCATTCAGAAGTTGGATAATTCGTCAAAATGGGACTAGTCCTAGAGTTACTTCCACCATTCGATACGAGTGGGTGAGATTACACAATTGGAGCGTTTCCTACAGCTTCGATGAAGCTGCAATGCACAACTCACTTGACCCACGCCATCTCCTGCGTGTTCGCGAGGATGGTGGCGACGCGCAGCGAGGGCACCAGCTTCGTGATGAACTTGAACGGCGTCTGGAACACACATGTTGTATGCTAACAATGTCAGGATATCTCTCAAATGTCTCTATCAGTGCTTCACAGTCATGTCGATTTCGACATACTATTTGAACACTGTTAAGGAAGCTCATTGTGATCGCAGATGGAGAAAAATTTCAAATACTTCGAACACTCACGTCGATGCCGGGCACGGGCGCGTCATCCTTCCAATTGACGACGTAGATGGGCGGCGGGGCCTGGTCCTTGAAGCCCGTGCGCGCCTTGTGCTGCAAATGCGTCACAATTAGGCTTCAAGCATTGGATATTCGAAATTTGTCAGGATTCAAAAGCCTTCCAAAGGAAGAAGTTCAACGTATGAGCAAGATGTTTGGAAGACTCACAACTCATATTTGTTTCGAAATTCGAACTCTTGCCCACCTTGTGCGCCTTTGCGTACTCGAAGTTGATGCGCCACTCCCACGCGACCACCTTGTTCAGGTACACTGAGCGCTGAAATATTTGATTATCGTTTAAATTACTATATTTCGTATTATTATTATTACGCACTCGTGCACATATCTCTCACAATTTACGATATCGGGTGAGGGTAGAGCTACAGGAGCGCCAGTTGTTGTTGTTAATATTCTTGTTTTGTTATTATTATCGTTGTTTTTCTCCAAAACACACCTCTTCCTGGACGTAATCTCCCTTCGGTTCGACGCTTATCCATCGATTGGGGTATTTCTGGTCGAAATCGGGCGACTCTTTACGCAGAAACTCATCCAGACGTGCCATCGCTTTCGTACGCTTCACGAGAAGGGCCATCTTTAAGTATTGTAATTAAATAAAACGAAATCAACGATATAAACGAAAATTGCAAGCCACGACTGTTGCATAAACGAAAATTGCAAGCCACGACTGTTGCTGCTTTTTTCAATCATGGTCCATTTTATTAATCGAGCCTCCGTGAAAAAATGAAAGAACCGAACCTGGTCCATGCTTCTGGGACATCCTCTCCCTTTGGGATTGAGGTCCTTCACGATTCCCCAGGTCGGAGGACAAAACAACGACCACTTGATCATCACCTGAAATTAATCAATATGTAAAATTATGATAACTGACAGTAACTTGTGACACAGTTTCTTAGTTTTTTGAAGCATAATTGAGGAAAGTGAAATAAGAATTGAGAAAGTTAGATAACCCACCCTGGTTCTTTGCTTGGTTAGATCTTCTGGCTTCACATTCGGTTCGGCAGCGACCAAGTAGTCGATCTCGTAGTCCTTCCCTTCCTCATCCATCGTTTCAGCTAGCTCGATCCAGTGCTCCACCGGCTTGTCCATCGTATCTCTCACCTGGAAACATACAGTATAGCCAGGTAACAAAAATCTAAATCATCAAAAATTACAAATTCTTTTTTGATATCTGGACCAAAACTGTGGCCCTGATTGGCAAATGGGGTGGAACATGAGAAAGGTATGGATAGAATACTCTGCCTGTGAATAACATCCAAAAAAATGAAGCAAATGGCTTACAATGATATCAATTTCTTCGTCATCCGAATCCTTCGCTTCCTCTTCCAATTCGATCTTCTTCCATGGCACCATCTCGAGGGACATGCTATTCATCGCTGCCACGATTGCATCCGACTTCTTGGCTTTAGGCTGGAATAAACATTCGTCTACTCTTCGAAAATTTCAGCGTCTTCTCAACAGGTAAAATGCCAGAACCAACGAAAATCTCACCACTGCCGGTTCAGCTTTCTTGGCAGCATCGGAAAGATCTGGCGGAGGCACAGACTTGCGCTTTCGCAGGTGTTTCGGGGAGAAGAAGTTGTGGGCATCCGACGGGTTGAGTGGTTCCGAAGGCTCGCGAGACGAGGTCGAACGAGATTTGTCGCCCGAGGTCACCTCGGATGATCGAGATTCCGAACGAACAACCGGGGCATCATTCTCGTTCCCATCGTCCGAGACCTGCAAGTTATTGATTGAAACGTTCAACGTGTTAAGTAGTGATCGTATACTAACGCTTGTTCTTTGAACTTGAATGAAGAAGGTTCACCTTTACGACTTTTCTCCTCCTTGGTCTGGGAGGGCCGAAACCACGGCCAGGATGCCGCGCAGCCCTTGAAAGTGCATCAGAAATCTCTTTTTTAACCAAAAGACACTTACCATTCGCGCAAAAAGGAGAGATTCACGCCTTCCTGCTCAATGATATCGTCCATTCTGCTTGAGTAGCCAGCAGTTGAGTTGGCCGACCTCTGCGATATTAAACTACCAGCTGATATCAGCACGCGTTACAACTGGTTCGCGTTTAAGATAATCGATCGTTAAAGAGCACACAATCGTGTTATTCATTAGTGAGAACTATTGTTGATCAAATACCAATCAATCAATCAATACAAATTGCTTATCAAACAGTAAACAATGAAATAAAAGTTTCCCGCGAGATATTAGTCATGCTCCAGTGAAGTTTAATTACGGTAGTACTACTGGAACTGTCGTAGTTGAAAATGTCATGCTGCAAGACTCTCGACTGGAAAGCCTTCCCGCGGTATAAATTTGGTCGGTGCGGTGCAAAATTTTGACAGCCATGTTTAAAATTATCGATTTTTGCCCTTCGTGGATGAGTTTTATTGTTGTTTCCTTGTTGAGTGTGCCCACCGTTACCCGTACCTTCAACTTACTTCAGGGTATTTAGGCGGCAATGTCACTGAGTCGTATGGTGCCGGCCGGAAAGGCAGCTCCCCGTCTTGTGGTCATCTCCGCACGATCGGCTCATCATGCACACCCCGCAGGTACCTCACTTCATTGTAGTTCCCATGACAACGTCCAAGTATGTTCAGCCCCGGCCGCGACCACTCGCCCCGAGGAGTTGGACAACCCCAACTTCTTCCAGAAGATCACCCTGCGATTCAAGGGTACGATTTCGGTTTCATTTCAACGTGTCAGACCAACCCCTCATCAGGTATCCCTCTGAAGGGCGAGTCCGCGCCTCCCAAGTCGATGTTCGACGATTGCGGAAAGGAGTGGTTCGCTCCTCAGCCCCTCCCTGAGATCCCCGCCGACTTCAAGGAGCATCCCGATCGCGATCTGGTGCGTTTTTTTTCTTGACATTGCCATTATTTCCTACTTTAATCCAAGCATTAGCTACAAAACTGTAACCGGTGCATTGCAGAAGAACTTCCCGTACCCGGCTCGTCCGATGTACGCCCCCAAGACCCGCATGCTGATGATTCCCGACTCGTGGCTCGCTCCCTTCCACAAGGTCACCGGAACCTCAGGTTGGACTAAATTTAGTTCTATCAATCACGTTTTCTGTTGTAGGACCCTACCTGTTCGTCGGAGGTCTCGCCGCGTTCCTTGTCAACAAGGAACTGTGGGTGTACGAGGAGCAGGGACACATGACCGTTGGATGGATCCTCTTCTACCTTCTCATCTCCAGAACCGTCGGATGTAAGTAGTTCGTTTGCTCAAATATCTTGTGAACGATTGAGCAATTTAGCTTATTTTTTGAAATTTCAGTCCGCCTCGACCAGTGGCTGTACGGCGAGTACCAGAACAGAATGGGATTCTTCAAGAACCTCATCGAGGAGGACCTCAAGGAGGCCAAGGACTTCAGAAAGGTTAATTCCCTTTCTAATTTTTGTTATTCCGTCTTGTTATTTGTTAACATAAGGTCTTATTGTTTAAATACTATTATTTTAATTAAAATTGTATTTTAGAACTCTGCTGCCGAGTCCGACTCCTTCGTCGCCGTCAAGGAGGCCTTCCCCGTCATCTTCAAGGAGAACATGGCCCTCCAGTTGGAAGCCACCTACAGGTTCGTCGATGTCGATCATAGAGCTGTGGCGTATTCCCTAAATCGTATGATATTTGCACTGTTCTTATGCGATCCGTTGCAGAAAGAACGTGCAGTCTGTTGCCACTGAGATGAAGCGCCGCCTGGATTACCTCAACGAGACCGAGGAGACGAAGAGACGCTTCGAGAGAGACGTCATGCTCAAGTTCATCAACGAGGGCGTCGAGGCGCAAGCCCGCGACCCCAAGTTCAAGGAGCAGTACATCAACGACGCCATCTCGCAGCTCAAGGGACTGTCGCCGTCCCAAATCTGAGTAGATGACTAGACGTCGTTAATGATCAACTCGAGTAGAAACTGTCTCCCTGTTTTCTCCTGTCCCCCTTTCGTTGTCTAGATTGTATCTGAGTGTAGTAGACCCTTTCATCCGGATAATGTAATTGTTGCTGCTTCATAGATGTATTGATGTTTTTCCTTGAGAGATAAGATGGCTGCAGATACTGTTCCGGCTCTGACTCCGATTCGTCTGGATAGCGAGATAAAGATAGATACGATTGTCACTTTCTTTCACAAGCAGACCTTTTGGTAATTGATCCATGAACTAATACATTTGTTGTCTAGTTTGCAAGGTAGAGAAGATCATTAGAATGATGATAATCATCTGGAATCATTGAAGATGTCAGACTCTAAAGTAGAAGATCTCCGATTGCCCGCAGCGGTGATTTCGAGAATCGTCAAAGATGCTCTCCCCGCCCATGTTGCCGTGTCCAAAGAAGCGAGGACCGCCCTAGCTAGGTGAATCATGAAGCAAAATCACTGAACCCAGGGTATCAACTCGATTATGGTCTTTTTGTTAATGTTTTCCGATTTTCTGGTATTTATCAGCCCCTACGCTGACAAAAGTGAACTTGTGAGATGAACTCTGTCAACCCTCATCTATTTTCGAAAATATCAAGCGCAATTTGTTCAAAATTGGAGTAGGCGAGGTGCCTCGCCATGTGGAAGATCAGCCAATAGATTATTTCCAATTGAAATGGTGCGCGAGTTTTCGTGATGTGTGGACTCCCCCTAGTGCAGCAATTAGCTGTTACTTCCAGAGATGAAATAGTGCGATGAGAGCTGAGGTAAAAATAGCTGGCATCATGTGGTTTTTGGATGAAAACCTGAACTTTAGCCTTGTGATTCAAACTGATGCAAACTGCCACCTACTCAAAAATTTTCCAAATTTGAGACTAATTTAAATAAATCGATTGCTTCCAGAGCCGCGGCCGTGTTCATTCTCAACGTGACGAACTCGGCGAACGAGCACGCAGGTGAATTTAATTAGTGATTTATGATAATAATTAATTAATTAATTAATATTGTTAAGACGGTAACAAGCGCAAGACGATCGCTGCCACGGACATCTACTACGCGATCAAGACGCTCGACTGCGAGGTTCTGACGAGACCGGTGAGGGGTCGAAATCTATTCATACTATGATTATATATCAAGATGTCTGTCTGTCTGTCTCTCTCTCTCTCTCTCTCTCTCTCTCTCTCTTTGTATCTTTGTCCGTCCGTCCGTCACACTTTCACTTTTTTCCTCATATATCGGCTCAAAATTATCGGACAAGGTTATGCCCGATACCAATCAACTCTACTCGACTTGTGCTTTCAAATTATGCAAATTTTTCGATTTCGTCATCACTATGTAACTTTTCGATTTCGTCATCACTACGCAATAGACCGTGTTTCACGCCGTTTTCGTCTGAGACTCAACCAAATCACTTGGGTGAACCACCAAACAACTGGGCGTCACTAAAATTTTCAAAATTTGCTTAAATTTCATAGTGATGACGCAATATGATGAAATTACTTTTCACTCTGTTTTCGTCTTAAACTCAACCAAATCACTTGGGCGAACCACCAAACAATTTCCTTTTCAAAAAAAATACATGACATAGTGATGACGCAATATGATGAAATCACTTTTCACTCCGTTTTCGTCTTACACTCAACCAAATCACATGTGCGAAACGCCAAACAACTTCATTTTCAAAAAATTGAAATGACATAGTGAGGACGCAATATGATGAAATCACTTTTCACTCCGTTTTCGTCTTAAACTCAACCAAATCACATCGGCGAACCACCAAACAACTTCCTTTTCAAAAAAATAGCATGGCATAGTGATGACGCAATATGATGAAATCATTTTTCACTCCGTTTTCGTCTTAAACTCAACCAAATCACATGGGCTAACCACCAAACAACTTTCTTTACAAAAAAAATAACATGGCATAGTGATGACGCAATATGATGAAATCACTTTTCACTCCGTTTTCGTCTTAAACTCAACCAAATCACATGGGCGAACAGCCAAACAACTTCATTTTCAAAAAATTGAAATGACATAGTGATGACGCAATATGATGAAATCACTTTTCACTCCGTTTTCGTCTTAAATTCAACCAAATCACATGGGCGAACCACCAAACAACTTTCTTTTCAAAAAAATAACATGGCATAGTGATGACGCACTATGATGAAATCACTTTTCACACCGTTTTCGTCTTAAACTCAACCAAAGCACATGGGCGAGCCACCAAACAACTTCCTTTTCAAAACAAATAACATGACATAGTGATGACGCAATATGATGAAATCACTTTTCACACCGTTTTCGTCTTAAACTCAAGGAAATCACTTGGGAGAACCACTAAACAACTTCTCGAGCACAAATTCTTCAAAATGTGCATTCATTTCATATTGATAAATGAATCGTGGGAGCTATCTCGATGGCAATGTGAAAGGTTCGTGTGGATAGCAGTGGGAGAAAAAGTAGCGGCGCAGCCACGAAGTTGCGGAGACGCAACTTTTTCGACCACTGCTATCCACACGAACCTTTTGCATTGCTATACGAGACAACACGGTCCCCAACCTGCGCTGCCTATTCATTGTGCCTTGCGTGCGATGCGATTACTCCGAATCCAAACAGTGCTGCCTTACCTTCTAGGCTAACGTGTGAGGCGGTCACGCCGAAAGCAACCTGCGCTGCCTTACCTTCTAGGCTAACGTGTGAGGCGGTCACGCCGAAAGCAACCTGCGCTGCCTAACCTT
>LS506824.1:47232-122984 GCA_900490845.1 Pristionchus japonicus
GCTGCCTTACCTTCTAGGCTAACGTGTGAGGCGATTACGCCGAAAGCAACCTGCGCTGCCTTACCTTCTAGGCTAACGTGTGAGGCGATTACGCCGAAAGCAACCTGCGCTGCCTTACCTTCTAGGCTAACGTGTGAGGCGATTACGCCAAAAGCAACCTGCGCTGCCCAACCTTCTAGGCTAACGTTTGAGGCGCATTGCCTAATCTGCTTGGCTTAACGTGTGAGGTGATTACGACGTAACCCATAATGCCACTCGGCCTAGAAAATGGAAATATCCTAATGCATATCCTCGGCGTTAGATCAAACTCGGCGTAGAACGTAGCAACCGAAGGTTGCTAGTTTTCGAAAATATGAGTCCTTTGAGACTATCCTCTTGTTCATTCTGTCCATTCCCAAGAGCATTTTCATGGACGATATATCTATTGCAATTTCATCATCATTTACTCGATCTCGAATGAGTAATCGATTGCAGTTGCAAGCGGCGGTGGAGGCGTGGAAGGTGGACAGATCGGCCAAGGCGGAGGAGGCCAAGAAGAGAAGAGCCGAGAAGAAGGCTAATGGTACGGTAGGGCAGGGTTACTGTAGCTAACCTATAATTTGTTAGTTATAGAGCTATTGAAACTGCAATATCAACCACCTTTTGTGTTTCATTGTCCAAAGTAGACATGTGATGTTCGATGGAACAAATCACCAAATTTCTCCCACAATGAACATGAAGTTTAGCGAAAACATTTATTTTTATTAGATCATAACTTACTTTTTCATCCCTGGTGCATACAGATTTCATTGCAGACGTGCATGACATCGAGGACATGTGAGGTACTCTCGGGCCCTCTTCTTCCGATTGTTCCGATCTCACCATATCACGCGATTACAATGAACAATCCATTACTGTATGTATCTATCGCCTCTTTACATGTTCCTATTCTGATCTCGATGAAGCCGTTTGTCAAATACGCCTCCACACATGCCGTCATTTCCGATGGTGGGCTAGCTTCAGCCCAACTTGGTTAGTGGGTCTGATTCATTTGGATGACTACTCGAGCGTGTTCTAATACACTTAGAGTGCCTCCAGGTACTGCTTTGTAAATGGACGACTTCTAGTTACTTCCTGTCAATACTGCCCTAGAATAGAAGACCATCATCCCTTATTCAGCAGTTGTTCTTCTCACTCAAACACACGGGAACTTGTGGAATGACGTATGAAGTTCAAACTAAGAACTCATAACAGAAAGGTTTATCGGTCGACGGGGTTCTCGCTCACAGGAGGGGAAATCGTTTAATGGAGAGGGGAGAATAGCCTAGAGGAGTACGGTAGGTATCGATTGAGGGATACGGTAGGTTGATCGATTGACTACCGACGACGACGGTTGTTCCAGCACTGGATAGGCGAGAGGAAACAGTGCGCGGACGCGTCTCGAGTCTGGCGTCTGGAATACGGTAGATTATCGATCGATTAGCTCGAGCGGATCAGGGGGGGGGGGGTTATCGATTGATAATCTCACTCAATCTCGAAGCCAGCGGCAGCTCGCTTGTCCATGTGCATTCCCTCCAAGTGCGCGTTGCGATCGTTCCTGGAAATGCACGGGGTTACGGTAGGTATCGATTGATTAGAGGCGACCTTTTCAGTCCCTCACATGTTTTCTCGTAGAATGTCATGAGATGATATATGATGTTTTGGTATGCACCTCGATATAAGGAGATTAACCACCTTCTTACGGCGGCTAACCTCATTGCTACTTTTCGCAAGAAACCACCGTCATTCGGCTCTCGCCCACCCATTCTTGTCGAGCAATGCTTTCTCTGTCCCGCATAGGCTCTCGTCGGTTAGGGAGGCCGAGAGAGTCCAAGAAAGGATGAGAATCGAACTATTGCTCCTAAAGTCGTAGCTACTCAAGCGTAGCCTAACAATAACTATAGTTCCTTGTCTGAATTACATGCAACTGCATCTGTTTCCCATCTTCATTGACACGTAAATTAGGCTGAAGGCGCAAAGTTTATCGTGAAGTGAAGTTCAAAGCCCTTCATCATGCTTGAAAAGCAGATGGATCGTAGTATAGCTCACGTCTCACTCAACTCAACTTCGATGCCACAGGTGGTTTCAGCCCCCACTTGCCGAGATCTAAGCCATGAAAAATGGGAAAACGGCTAGCCGTACACTTATGCATCAAATTCGGACTACCTATTATCCGCTTCAACCAATCCAATCAATCAGCACAGGTTGGATAATTGTGGAGCAAAGAGCAGACACTAATTCCTACTTTTTCGAATGGAACAGTTCATTCCTACTTTGGGACTTTTCAATACGTTAACAGCACAGCATGATAAGAAGGACCCCTCGCTTCGCAGCGAATTGGTCTCTCGAACGTATGTCTCACTTTCGCACTTTCATCCATACACAATTAACTTTGTGGCGACTCGGTAGTCCGACTCTCTCACTTTCACGTGATCTCTCATCAGCCAGACAGAGAGAGATAGCATGTGAAATGGAGAGAGACAGTGGCTTTCCTAATCCACCGACGGCGTCATACATTCGGCACACGCGCAGGCTACAGCATTCCGCCACCTTAGATGACAAGAGAAACAGACTTTCTGCATCGGATTGTGACTATTCAGAGTGAGAAGTGGTTCCAGAAATAAACATGTTTAGGAGCAAAGAGCCTGAGAGACAACATATTTTGGCAACCCCATCTATATTTATGCCCGATTGATTATGCATAAGAGAAAGTTCACATGTGAGTACTTCGAGAAAGGCAATCGCACTGTTGATCTCACAATATTCTTCACATTTTATAGTGCTTCAGGTAAACTTTGATGTCTCTCGATGGGAACCAGATGAGACCTCATCCGGCCATTAGAACCCGGCCTAGTGTCTAACTAGAGAGCATACGGAAGTGAGAGAGTCGGATCGATGCTCACCTCATGAGCAGTCGGATGAGAGCCTGTTGTGAGAGCCGCTTCTCTCGCCATTCCCGATCCTGCAAATGGACTGATCTACTGGTCTGATTCTTCATCCTGACCACGATTTTGCCACAGTGGGAAATGTGGATTGAAATCGGTGATTACAGGAAATGGAATCTCCAAAGCGCTTTTGTCACTGTGGTTACGGTATCTCAAGGCTGCGAGTGGTTATATTGCTAGTATTTTCATTGACAACTGTATCTCACACTAATTTTAATTTCACCTCACAAGCAGGATCTACCGTATCTGTACAAGATCTCTGGCTCAGAGTTTACTGAATCTTCATCGTATCTCGGGCACTCAATCCCTACGGTGATACAGTATCTCTACAGTATCCCTACGGTGATAATATCTTCAGTATCCCCATACTACAGTATCTCTACAGTACCTGAGAGCCGGGATGTGCTGTGACGAGCAGCAGGATGGAGAGCAGAAGGAAGACGAGTATTCGCTGCATCGGGGGCAGATCAGAGTGAGGGAGAAGAGGGGGCGGGGAAAGGAGGAAGGAGGGAAGGGGGCAAAGGGGGAGGAGCCAGTAACCATATGTGCGAGTGTAGTGTTGATGTTTAAGTTGGAGCACATTATGAAACAAATTGAAAAGAACATTTCGAAACGTATTTGTTATGTGCTTCCAAACTGTGATCGCTTCAGCAAAGTACCGATTTCCGGGAGCACACTGAGCAAGCATTCTGAGTGGAAAGGCGATATTTGCACGAGAGATCTGGATTACTGTAGTCATGTCACCTTCATAACATTCTTATGTATTGTACATCGCCATGTAATGTAGCCGTCTCTCCTCGAAAAACCAAACACGCCTCCACACATGCCGTCATTTCCTATCGTAGGCTACTTCTCCGCCTTCACCTGATTCATTTGAATGGCTACTCAAGCGTACTCTAATACACCCAGAGTGCCTATGGGTCCGAGTAAATGAACGAGACTTGTAGTTGCTTCCTGTCAACATCAAAACTACTTGAGAACAGAAGACCCCATCCCTTATTCCACCTTTGTTCCTCGAACACGAGAACTATTGTGTGATGACGTGTGCCCACAATGTACGAACTCATAACATTAGGTTTATCGTAGTTTAAACGAAAGGGTGTGGTATGTGGTAGAAACTAGTAATTAAATATGTAGGTGTAGAGGCTACTTGCGAAACAAAGCTTCAAACGGTTATTACGTGTTAAAATAGGAGTTAGAGAGCAACTAGAAAAACATGCTCACCAACCAGATAAAAAGGGAAACGGGTAGGAATATTAGTTAATAAATAATAGGCTTCGGGTCACAATAACTGGTAGCAATAATTATTAAAAAAGGACAATGAAACAAGTATTATTGAAGGGAATACTTGGAGAGTGACGGCAGGCTGGTTTATTTGCGAGGGCGCTTGGCCTCTCCACCACTGCAAGCATATTCAGTAAGGGGTGCGACAGAGATCAAATCGATATTACCGTAATCGCCCCAAATAACCAACCACTCGTGAACTCTCTCATTAGCCAACTTGTACGAGATGATGACAACCCCATATCAACCTCGATAGTCTCACCCTGCATCTCCCGCAGCTCTCTTTCTGCTGTCAACTGCAGCCGTGCCGCACTGCGGGCCCATCAGCAGCTGCACAGTCTGCGCCATGCGATCGGCCACGGGGAGCTGCAAGGGGATGGCATAGATCAGACGCGCTCCCCACTCTCCTTAAACCCTCTCGTCCCATCACCACCCAGTTTGTGTTTCAATGGTAGGTCAGTCTATTACCTGCTCGAGCGCACGGAGCTTCTCCTCCTTCATCAGAGCGATCTGCATGGTCAGCTGCGCGTTCTGGAATGGATACTTTGAGAAGCAGAACGGATAAACGTAGAACCGGAAGGTAGATATAATCTCACCTCGACCTCCTTCTTCTGGCACTCAATAGCCATGTCGCACAGCTTGCGCTGAAATCAACCATATTAGTTGTCAGTGACAATTAACCGGGAAATCGACTGTGGATAGACCGAATTTTGAGGTTTGACTAGATTCATTAGGAATTGTCTTTTCTCGGTGAAATACTAGCAACGTATTTGACTGAAGGTTGAGGCTTAATTTAATTTTTAAAACAGTTATAGCTGAATTGCTTACCGCTGCATCCTCGTCGATGGCGACCGTGGTGAGAGCCTGAGGGGCCTGAGGAGCGGCATCTTCAGTGTGCGCAGTTATGCGCTGCAAGACGACTGAAAACCAAAATACAGTTATGTTTACACAAATTGTATTGATTAAGTATCAATACATTGGTTTACCTGCAGCAGCAGCGGTGGCGCGACGAGTAGTCGGTCCATCCACTACAGCAGTGTTGCTCGTGCTGGCTCCCGGAGCAGTCTTGGCGGCTGGAGTATGGGCATAATTAGTGGGATGTGTCCCATTCAGTCGGCGAGAGGCACCATAAGCATTAATCAATGACGAAATACCTGTCGCAGCAGCAGAAATGACTGCTGCAGGGGTTGCTTTCGGAGTAGCAACGGTAGTGGTCGCGTCTCAAGTATGAAGGTAATTATTGGAGATCCGAGACAAATTGATTTCAATCGATACCTTTCGCGACAGCAGCAGAAGTGGCAGCCGACTTCGGAGGAACAGCAGCTGGATAGTTGGAATTATCGATAGGCATGTTGGATCACAATAGTCGAAACTTACCCCTTACAACGCTCCCGGAGTTCCTCATTCTATTCCTTGTTAGTCGTCGCGAGCGGTTCCCTCCCCATTTCTCTCTAGTGGAAAGCGGTTTCCCCTAATACCCCTCGTCTCTGTCAAACCCCTTCCAGATACCCATCTTGATCTGCGCTTCTAAAGCGACACAGATAAATTCATTCATTCATTACCCTTCACAACAGTCACAACAGAAGTGTTAGAACGAGTGGAAGCCGCAGGGGTTCCTTTCGGCGCACCAGAGGAGGTGCCTGCTGAATTTTCCATGCTAAAGAGAACGATCACTGAAGACATACCTGTCGCAACTACAGCAGCAGGAGTGGCAGGAATGGCGACTGGAGTAGATACTGTCGTTGGAGTAACAGTGGTGGTGCCTTTATAGGTATAATTATTGATGATCACACGCATCTCGGCTCCACAAACATGCACGGTATTTTCGAAAACATACCTCTCATGGCTGCATCGATGGCGGCTTTATCCGGTTTGATATCTGGAAATATCGAAAGTTCAGCTTGTACAGTGATGCTTATCACTCACCCACGCCACCCAATTGACGACGGCGCTGCTCCGCATACAGTCTCTCGAGGGCGCTGACGACAATATCACCAGCTCTTTCGAGTGGAGAGCCTAGTCCACCTTTGAATGTGATCAGAGATCGACTTAGTACCGAGAAAAAAACAAACTTGGAACATCAGCATCATTCATAGAAACGGCCGAAGAAGCGACCTGTCTGCACGCCGATCGAAGGACACGGGAAGAGTTGAAGCCTGTAAATATACTCAATTGCAGAACTAACAACAGACAGGCAATATGATACCAAGTTCAGGGGGGAAATCCTGACTGGACATTCCCTCAGCGTCGTCGGTGCGAGGGTCGACGATCATCGACTTTGCTGTTTTCTTCGCTGCTTTCTTAGGAGGCATATCCTCGGCCTGCAAAGAGCATGTAGACAATATTCACAAAAATGGAAACGGGATAGGAGAGAAACGTGCGAACAAAAGCGAAAACAAAGTCGATAAACGATCGACAAAAGAAAAATACGAATATTGAAAATAAAATATCTACCATATTCCTGTTCCGTACGAGACCATTTACCGTTCAATATTCAAATTTCTCTATTGGCTCTTTTCGACGTTTCTTTTCGGGCTCTCAGGGTTTTAGAAGGGTGTTTTTGTCTCTTTCGTGGTCGTATTAAGTAGTTGCGCATTCTGTTGTTCGAGTGTGGATATCCTTGGCGTGTGAAATAGACCTTATTTCGTTCTTGAGCGAACGTTTTCGTTCTAGCTATTTCCCGTTGGATGTCTGTAAAACCTTGACAGGCCGTGTGGCGAGCAAAAACGATTGGGAACGGGCAGATTCTATCGTGATTCACTGACAGATGTGAGATGAACGAGATAGGGAAAGGGGAAAAGACGTAGGAGAGACGCTCTGACTCATTCCGTTCGCCTGTGGATCTATTCTCTTCTCCATCGAGTTGTATTGTCCGTTTATACGCTCCTTCAACACTTGAAAATGAGTTCTTTGCTCAGTAAACTTCTTCTGCACCTGCTGATTGCTGAGATTTCTCCTTACCGACGAGTAGTAATTTCTTTAGTTAATGTTAACAAAACATGTTTCTTCGACCCAAATCCTTTCAAAGGGGAAAATTCTCAGATGTAATTGTATTCTCATTTTTTTTTATCCTAGTGAAAAAGTCTATTAGAAGTCTATTCGTTGTTGTTGTTTTGTCGTTAGTTTATTCGTCACAGTTTACGTTGTTTAGCGCCCCCATCTTTGGCGGGAAAGTCTCTCTTTCAACTGTGAATTCGCCATGTTTTTATTCGCGGCTGTTTTGTACTTTTTATAATTTTATTATATTTAAGTAATCAATTTCTACAGATTCGCCCGTTTCCGTAATGCCCGAAGTCGAGCAGAGGCCGCCATTCAAGCCCATGCACGTCAGTATCTCCCTTTTATTGATTTTTCTATTTGTTTCATTTATAATTTGACTGAATATAAGTATTGTTTAGGCGCCGAACGCGGTTCCCCCGCCTCCTCCGGCGTCGAATCCGCCGTCAACTGCTGGTGACAAGCCGAAAGTGGTAGAGTTGAACGGACACGTCGGATTCGACTCTATCCCTCACCAAATTGTCAAGAAGTGCATTGAACAGGGGTTCGTTTCTTTCTGAGCTTTGAGCTTCAACAGGGCTTTGTTTTCTCCTATGTATCACTTGGGCAATAACAACGCTCTGTTTCCAGGTTCCAGTTCAATCTGATGTGCGTGGGAGAGACGGGAATGGGCAAGACGACTCTCATCCAGTCCCTCTTCAACATGAACCTCGAGTTCGAACCCTGCAACACTGAACTGAAGACGGTCGAGCTGCGATCCAAGACTTACGGTAGCGATTATTGATTATTGATTTTTGATTATTGATTGGCTATTTGATCGTTCATTGTTTCTAACACCATTCCATGAGTAGATATGGAAACAGAAGTGGAGCCGATCCCAAGTGCCGAGGGTATCCGTGTGCCGTGAACAATTTATCTCTCACTTTCATCTTTTGCTAGACGCTCTGAATCACTTCTCCCCCTCCTTCTTGTTTGAATCAGCTTCCAGCCTTGCGGGGGTGCACTGATGAGAATGACGTGTGGGGTGCTGGCGAGTGCCTTGCGATTTTCTGATTGGGCATCTGAACTTTTCCTGCACATAGTTCTTTCAGTCCTGAAGGGAGAAGAGTGGGAAGTGCAAGCATGCTTTTGACATCAAATAGTATGCTTGCCGGTCTTTCCCACCATACTCTGTCATCGGCCAGACAGAGGGCTAGAGAGTGTGGGCAATGGAGAGACGACGACGTCGATCAATCGATATCCTTGCAGACGTCGCTGAGGGCAGCATCCGTCTGAAGCTGACGCTCGTCGAGACGGCCGGATTCGGCGATCAACTGGGCAAGGAACAGAGGTAGTGTCGCAGTTGAAACAACAATCGCAAGGGCCGATATAAAGCTTTTTGGCTGACATTCGTATTGAATGACGCATCTTACGATTAGGAGAATTCTGATCAATGTTTCGTCGGGATCCACATACTATTATTTCATCTAGACGTGTAGCGTAATGTTGAGTTTCCCGATCGGAAATTTGGTAAATGTTAGGCTTTGTTTTAGTTGGAAACAGGGATGGCATACAACTGGTTGATTGTATGTTTCACAAATATGTTTTCTCCGAAAATACTGCGTGTTTTCCAGCGCGAAAGTGATTGTGGAGTACATCGAGGCCCAGTTCGAGAAGTACCTCAAGGAGGAGCTCAAGGTTGGTAATGAGTTAATTAATTATCTAATTAGCTAAATAACAATATTAATTATTTAATTAATGAGCAGGTTCGTCGTCAGCTGGCGTACTACGATGACACGCGCATCCACGCCTGCCTCTACTTCATATCGCCCACCGGACACGGGTGAGACGACGGGACGACGAGTTTATCCTGCACATGGATCATAAAAATGCCGGGCAACTAAACTCTTTTGAAAACGGGCAACACGTTATCGTTAGATTTCAGTTACTTATCCACAAGGGTAAGAAGAAGACAGTGCCCCGTAAGTCTGGGTTAGACTTAGGTGGGGGTCTGCCGTCTCAATGATTTTCTTCTTTTGTCACAACTTGGGAATGGAAGCCGGGTTCTTGGGTGTGTCTCACATGTGAGGAAAGGGAACCACCCACCGGGGAGCCGCGCCCGATCCTCTGACCTTGTCCACAAAGAAATCTCCCGAATAGATCGCATCAGTATGAACATAGGAATGCGCAGTTCGGAGGGGATCCGAGGTTACTCACAATGTGCAATTACAATTTTGGCCATTTTAATCTATTTTGTCTGGAAGAAACAGTGAAGTCGAGTCAGCCTTTCGCTCGAATTAATTATGATCAAATTTGTTAATTATAGACTGAAGGCACTCGATCTGCTGACACTGCGCGAGCTGTCCAAGCGCGTGAACGTGATTCCCGTGATAGCCAAGTCGGACACGACCAGCAAGAACGAACTGGCCAGATTCAAGACCAAGGTGCGGAACTTCAACGGCTTCTAACCGCCACTGTCTCGATTAGCAAGCAACTCATGAATCTATCAATGTTATTGATCTATGACACTGTTTTTATTTGAAAAAAATGCCCTGGAAAGAATGCGTTTCGAAAGGCAACTTATTGATTTCGGAGTCAACAAGGCTGTTTGCAGATACTCTCCGAGCTGAAGGCGCAGAACATCGAGATCTACCACTTCCCCACGGACGACGAGACGGTCGCCTCGGTGAGTACGGTAGCAGGGAGGGGATATGGTATCGATCAGGGTACGGTGGTGTAATCCAAGTTATCGATTTTTGTAGGTCAACGCGGAGATGAACGCGATCGTGCCGTTCGCGATCGTGGGCTCGAACGATTTCGTGAAGAAGGAGAACGGCAAGATGGTGCGCGCGCGCCAGTACCCCTGGGGAATTGTTGAGGGTGAGTGCTCGCTTTTTACGCTCAGTAATTCATAACTTGTGTCATTCAGAGACAAAATACCGAAAAGTTTCAGGCGAATCGTTTTATCGTTTCAGTTACGGTGTTTTGCAGATTTCACAATTTCATACATTTGTCATTATGACGAGAGATGCATTTTATCTCTCCCTTTTGCAGTGGAGAACGAGAGCCACTGCGACTTCGTGAAGCTGCGCGAGGGCCTGCTGCGCACGAACGTCGATTCGCTGCGGGAGAGGACGCACAAGGTGAGCATGATGATGAACATGGCCCGATTACCCCCTCAAAAATGGCGTATGCAACCCACATTTTGAACTTTTTTCTTCAAAAAGCAACCTACAAATAAACAAATTTTATGACGGCGACCTGCAAAAAATATAAAAGATACCCACATTTTATACAATTTTTGCGAACTTTTTCAAATTTTTCAAAAGCAACCCACTTTTTCAACATTTTCATGAGCTAAGTAATCGGACTCTGATGATGAAATTCGGCAGCTGACAATGAATCTGGTCAATGACGATAACTATTCCACGCTACGTCTAGACTAAAAATTATCTGATCTCTTTTGACAATCGATAGGTAATCATGAACATGTGACATTCGCCCAGGGTTGATTGATTCACACAGTCTCTCATTCTTCCTCTGCATTGTAGGCTTTTCTAGCTCAACGTGATATCTGATCCCCCTCCACATCGTATCCCCCTTACAGACGCTGTACGAGTCGTATCGTCGCGAGCGGCTGCGCGCGATGCGCATCGGCGACGGCGACGCGGGACCCAAGTTCAACCAGGTGTACAAGCAGAAGGTGAGGAAGGGGTGATGGCGTTATTGTGACGTCATCGATGAAACCGTCAACCCGAATGTGGTTTACAAGAGTCAACGCGTTCTGAATAGAGATGGGAAAGCAAGAGTTCGCAAAGACACATAATCGATAATTTGAAAACCAAGACACGTATCTTGATACAATTCGACCCTAGAGGGTGTGTAGACCGTGGGTACACTCATTTTAAAATACATCATGACCGGTCAGCATAACCTCATTTGCATATTAGAGCTGTATTTCGGAAAAATGTGCAAAAACGCTCACTCTTGTGCAAGAGTTTATGAATATCAAGCAAGAATGTAAACATTTTTCATCGTTCGAAAAAGAAATAAGTTCTTTAATGGTTTTGGAATCGATTAGAATCAACTCTTGCATAGGTTTTCTGTCTCATTCGCGTAATACGACCGCTCAAAGATTTCGAAAAATAGCAAAATCACTCTTGCTTTCTCATCTCTTGTTCTGAAAGTGGGGAGTGAATGGAAAAAATGGGGAAGTTCAACAAGTACAACAAAGCAGAAGTTGATGAAGGGGAGATGATGACGTCATTGATTTTGATTACGCAAGGTGTTCGAATCGGTTTCCCTGTGTATGGTACGGTAGCGTTGCGAACGCGGTGTGAGGGGACGATTATGACTCTTACCTTCAGGAGGCGGAGCTGAACGAGGAGTTTGCGAAGAAGGAGCAGCGCATGCGGGAGGAGTTTGCGAGGAAGCTGAAACAGGCCGAGGACGAGTTCAAGAGAAAGGAGGATGAGGTGAGGGGAGGGTGAAATACAGAACTGACGGGTTGGGAGGGGGGATGGTAGCATTTTGCACCTTTGAGAATGAGGTGAGGGAATACTTGGTGAATACGTAGTTATGCAACCATCATTCGTCTAATTGTGGGAATATTACAAATGAGGAAACTCGTGTGAGGGCTGGGGAAATGGTAGGTAGCTGATTGGAATCTGAAACAGGACCTGAATATTTCTGAAAGATAGAGAAGAAGAATTTTTGTCCGTTGCAGCTGACCCTTCGCGAGCGTGAGATGGAGGATAAGGCAACGACAGAGATGAGAACACTCGATGCAGAGATTGCCAGACTGAGAGAGGCTAAGGCCAAGGGAAAGAAGCTCAGAAAGTAGACCACTCTCTCACTTTCACACACTATCTCGTTCTGTATGATGATAGTTTTCCCTTGTTCATGCTCTGCCCCATTGTAGCTCCCATAATCTCCCCTATTCCCTAATGGTATTTTAGATTTTCGTCTTTTCGCAAACTTGTTTGAGAAAATTAATTACTGATGAAAGAGTTGCATTGTTCCTTGCCCTAGCGCCCCATATACTCGAATTGCCTTAATTGTATTCACTCGATAACTGTATCAATACTGACTGCCTGGTTTGTGTATGCTTCACTTATTAATAAAGTAATTTATTGAAAGTGGGTTGTGGATAAATCGCAGCTCATGGTACTCATCATGGAAAAAAAATACAAATGCTCTCGCACTCCGATAAGTTGGATCAGGGGCGAATCTGTTAATTCTGGCGATGAGTTCTCTAAAGCCTCTTGAAAAACATTCGGCGGATCACGATGATAGGGGTAGAGGTGGGTCGTGTGATAACTCTGGCAGAAAAAAATAAAAATTTAATTTGAAAAATAAGTCAGTTCACGATTGACACGTTCACTAGTTGAGTACCGTAATTTCTCAATGCCAAAACTTGCTTGTCACTCGAGCCGACTCGCGTTTTCCTTGAATGCTCCTGCTTTTTAAACTTATTGTGTTGCCAGTGAGTAGAGGTAGACGTGGCACTATCGATTGACAGCTTTATCGCCTATTTAGCGCGTCCTTTCCAGCACTATGGCCGCTCTCGCTGGTGGTAAGAGGAAAGCGCCCGCGAGCGCGCAGGAAAACGCCCTTGCCAAGCGATTGTTCGGCCGTGGACTGTCGGATTCTGAGGATTCGGACGTCGAGGAAGCCGGAGGAGTCGTCACCGTCGAGCCGGATTCTGATGAGGTGCGGCTTTGACTTGTGTTTGTATCGTTGTTGTTGGTTTCAGCTGTTGTGAAAGAGTATTGATCCTCATAGTCAAGTGATCTGTTTCAGGAAGTAACCGCTGCACAAACTGCACTATGGAAGGACGAGGACGATGAGGAAGGAGAAGTTAGTCGAGTTGTTTCATCTTTGATATCACTGACAGACTCTGATGTCTAATACTAGGGATTTTTGGATCTTCCCATGAAGCTATCATTATTCGATAGTTTTGAGAACTTAATTGTAAATAAATTTATGAGAACATGGTGTTCAGATCCATCTGGCGACGTTGGGTCTCAAGCGACGTGAGAAGTTGAGAAAAGAAGGAGAAACGAAGGATTCACATATTTCCACCAAGGTGGGTGATGGAATTTCGATATTGTGTGGTTGTGTTTTGACAGTTTGATTGTCAAATTAAATTAAATTAATGTTTTTATGTTTTAAGGATTACACAAAGCGACTGCGCGACAACTTCACGAAGACTCGATCCGCAGGCACTCAGCCGAAATGGGCGCAGAAAAGTGAGCACCCTCCAATGTCGTTGAGCTTATGGATGCATGACCTCTCTAATGCGCCCTTCATGCTTCTTTCTCGTAAAACGTTTGTTGTATAGATGAAGATCGATTATTCGAAGGTTCCAAACGCAAAAAGGCGGCTAAAAACGAACTTAAAAGCCCGATTTTCTCAGAATTTTGTCTTACTATGCATGCCGATTTGCAGAGGACAAGGCAGTGGCCGATTCGGATTCGGAAGCAGAGGACATCGTCAATGAGATCACCAAAACGGCCATGCAATACGTCGAGAAGGTAATTAGTTAATTAATTCATTGGTTAATTAGATAATTGACTAATTAGTTTTTGGTTAATGCGCGATCAGCTAAGATTTATTGTTTAATTAATATTAATAATGGGAAACGCAGGACACCCGACTGTGCAAGGGCCTCACGAAGGCGCGCCTGCTCAAGGATATCACGCAAGGCCATCAGGATAAGGTACGTTTCGCTGAATTTTGAATCCCGAATCACTTGAGTATTTACTCTATTATGAAGAAATTTCGCTTTTCATCGAGAATCGCTGATCAGTGCGCTAGTTACGGAACAATGATGCTTCTGGCTCCAAATAAGGTTCAACGACTTCCAGACGCCCCTCAACGTCGTCCGATTCCATCGCGGGCAGCCGCTGCTGCTGACGGGCGGAAGGAGCGGCAAGCTGCGGATGTTCACGGTGCGTATTCTCAAAACTCCACTAATTCGTTAAAGTATTGGCCCATCTTTGAAGAACACAAGAAACTCTGTTCGGGAAGTTTAGATTAGGTATTGGCTAACATGTCTGACACGTGTTTCACCATTCGGCACAAAACGCAACGTGTGCTCTACCCAACCATCGAGCCCTCAAATCAGGTGGACTCGGACCCGAAGGCGGAGCACTTCGTGCGCGCCGTCCACTTCGACGGCTTCCCCATCTCGCACTTCGACTTCGTGCACGGAGCGACCGGCGTGCTGCTCGGGTCGCCGTCCAAGGTGGGTGGAGACTGAAACAGACAGGGAAACAGGAGGAGACAGGAACAAACTGAAACAAGCTCCGGCGCAAGCCGAGGCAATGGTGATGAGTCTCACGTTCTGATCATTGCTCGTAGGAGAACCTCATTTTAAAAAAAAATTCGTCAAGGCGATGACGTTACTCCGCATAAATGGAAGAAAAAGTGGAAATGGAATGCGGAATTGGACAAACAATATTAACAATTTGGCGCGTTGCTATCGGGGCCTACAAAATGTTTCATGAGTCAGCAATGTGAAGCCGAAGTAATCTGTGTGACCCTCCGATAACGACCTACCGTACTCGCAAATAAAAATATTCACCCTTGCAGGAGTACCTGATCAAGTGCGACATCGAGACGGCCGAGTTCAGCCAGCTGAAGCTGCCCAAGTGTGAGTGGGGGAACACTGATTTGTCTGGTTGCAATTCATCCTAAAACAGATTTTTCTAGAGGAAACAGTCGTTTCTAGAGGAAAATAAGAGCTCCTTTGGCTGGTATTCCTCAATTAATCTAAAGACAGATTCGAACTAATCACCAATTAGTCTAGTTAGTAACTAATTGCAGCGGTTCCGAAGCAGAACGCGGGCACGTTCGCCGTCTCGCGCGACTCCAAGCTGGTCGCCGTGGCGGGCAAGAGAGGGCAGGTGTACGTCATGGCACTCGCGGTACGGTTTAATATTATTGATTTGCTTTTACAGAGTAGATTGATATACCGTAACCCAAATCCACTCACTTATCGATCGATCTTTTACAGTCGATGGAGGAGGTGCGGACGTTCGCGCTGCCCGACGCCGTCGTCTCGCTGCAGTTCGCGCCGCTCTGCTACGACGAGCTGTGGGCGATCACTGGTGAGCGTGTCTGGTGGTTTCTTTAGGCTTTCCGTGTGTGGGGATGGGGAGTTTTGTGCTGGCAAAAGCCTCACTGAAGCAGCTGATTTCAGGAATACATCACACAACGTTATTGATTGAGTTATGGTTTTCCTCCTTGCAGAAAAAATCTTGCGAATTTAGAATATTGAAGCAATGGATTTCTTTCAGAGACGGGCTCAGTCTACATCCTACGCGTCTCGACGAACGACGTGCACCACTTCATGGACGAGGGCGCGGTGAGGGGCACGAAGTTGACGCTGTCGAGGGATGGAGCGTATCTGGCGACGGGGTGAGAGCCGTAACCGCTAAATAGGATCCGTTAACACTACGGCGATATTTCCCATCGTGTTGTTGCCGCACTATGCTAGGATGAAAGAAAATGAATGATGAGAAAGTGGGGTGAGGGACGAAGTTGACGCTGTCGAGGGATGGAGCGTATCTGGCGACGGGGTGAGCAGGGGAATCGAGAACTGTGTTTATTTTCAAGATGACGGTAACTAGATGAAAGGATGTACATCTGTCACAACTGTGTGAGCTTCGAGAAACTATGCATTATGGGAGTTAGAGTCTGAAATTGAATCAGTTATCGATAACTCTCTCAATTCCGCCCGTCGTTCCAGATCGAACACGGGTATCGTCAACATCTACTCCTCCTCTTCTGTCCGCGACTCTGCCTCGCCCCGCCCCCTGCACACGCTGACCACCCTCCTGTCCGCCTGCAACACCCTCGCCTTCTCCCACGACGCCCAGATCCTGACGGCAGGGAGCAGTGTGGTGGTGAGTGATGCTAATGAGTTAATTAGTTAATTAGGGCTAATTAATTAATAATTAGCAAGTTGAGGTGGTGAGGTGATGGCAATGTGAGTTAATTAATGATTGCTAATTAGATTGCCATTGTCATTCTTATAGTGAGTAACTGTTCCATTTCTTAATCACAAATATGTTGAATTATCTAATTATAACTAATTAATTAAGACGAACGGGCTGCGCGCGATGCACGTGCCGACGGGCACGATGTTCACCGACCTGCCGGCAGCCTATGAGAAAGTGCCCGGTGAGACTTAAAGTCAGAGCGAAACACGGATGGTTCGGTTGACGAGTTTTATACAATGGGCTATAAAATGATGCTTGTCGACACGTACCACTTTAACCACTGTTTCATGCATGATGAAATGGCAATACAGCGAACGATTCGTGATTCAAACCTGTATGATCACGGTTACTCTCCTAGGATTATCTAGAGGAAGGAATTTGAACTATCTGCTAACTGATTTATTCGCAATCGAACTACGGTATTCAGGAGTGCTATCGATCGATTTCTCGCCCAACTCTGGCTACGCTGCAGTGGGAACCAAGAATGGCGGCACCAGACTGTACCAGATCCAGCACTTCAATCAATACTGAGGATACTGTATCCCCTATTGCCAGTTATCGATCCTTTCCTAGATACCGTAATTTCTGCGTTATGTCCCACTTCCAATCCATCGTTACAGCCCGTTTTCGTTGTTGTTATCGCTTGTTCATCGTTGTTTTTGTTTCACGTTCGCACGATAAAGGATATATCGAAATTTTGCTTGGTTCTATGAGAATGACTGGTACGATGAGCCATGAAGAATATCTGGATCAAGAATAATCACTGTCGATTCCATCTGCAATAATGCACTTCAGACCTCCGAGGGAGGATCGAGAGGTACAACAATGGCCAATCTACTACGGGGAGCAATTAACCTCCTGGGAGGTAAGCGATCAAGGAGTCAATTGACGAAACTAAGGCTGGTTGAAGCGAAAATCGTTCCTGACCTTGTTGTGTTCATGAGAGGAGAGATGAGATCAATTTACCTATCGTATGATCGTTGAGAGCGAATAATAACGCACAAACTACCGTATCTGAGAGGACAATCGGAAACTGACTTTTCAACAGGCGCAGATCTCGCGGGTGCGACCGAGCAGGGTCGGCTGGTCGGAAAGAGCATCGTCATCGACGGCAAGCGGTACAATGTGCGGGCGCAGATCGCCAAAGGTACGGTAGTTATTGATTGACCGAGAAAATATTGATTATTGATTGGTGGTAAAAAAAAGTGGTAAAATGTGAGGGCGCAGATCGTCAAAGGTAAAATGTTGAGGCTTTGTAACTCCAAACGGGATGATTCTTTATTTTTGTTCTCACATCCCTAATAACCATCCCTTATCGATCGATTATTGCTATGTATTGACTGATTATCGATTAGTGTATCGATCGATCAGGCGGTTTTGCCACGGTGTACACGTTCTTCTTCCAATTAGAACATGAATTCCTCTCAAGACCCCAATGCATGCTTTCTGTCTTTGCCTGATTATCGATTAGTCTATCGATCGATATTCAGGCGGTTTCGCGACGGTGTACACATGCCAGCAGGCGGAGAGCGGCGCGTGGTACGCGCTCAAGAGCCAGCTGGCGGGCGACGCGGCCGCAGCCAAGGTGATACAGCAGGAACTGAAGCTGCTGAGAGAGGTGAGCGATCGAGAACTGACGGAGGGGATACGGTAGGCGTAAGGAAAAAGGCGGAGTGGGTCAGACATTAGTGTAAACGGTTTTCCTGTTGAATGAAAGCATGACAATGTGGAGCAGTGTCTCTGCTATGAAGAATACAGAATTTATTTAAATATATCGACAATTTAAATGATAATAATTAATTAACCAATTCGCAGTCCTCCCATCCGCACATCGTGCACTACGTCGGGTCGGTGATGGGCGCGGGCACTGCCTCGACCTCCTCGAAAGAGTTCCTCATGATCACCGAGCTGTGCTCAGGTAGGCCGGGGGTTGTTGTTGCTGTTTTTTTTTGTTTTGATTGTTGTTGTTGTTGTTATGTGAAACAATAATAGTGATGTTCCAGGCGGCTCAGTGATCGATCTGCTCGCCGCGGGCAACCCGCTGACGCTGGCGCAGGTGAGCGCATCAGTGCGATACTTGAAACCTGAAACTGATCATGATTTCGAAAGTGGTCTCTTTCACGGGCCAGAATGGTGAGAGAGTGGGTGATATTGGGAGACGCGGACTAAAATCTAACACCGAATCGCAGGTGGCGAACATCACGCACGGCGCCACTGCCGCGATCGCCTACCTGCACGCGCGACCCGTGCCCGTGACACACAGGGATATGAAGGTGAGCAATCGGCGGTCCTATACTCCGGCTCCGTTCCCGGAAGAGGAAGGATTTTTTGTATGGTTGCATAACTGTTGCATTCTAGCAATAGTACACGGGAACATGAACCTAGGAAAACTCAGAAAATGCCACACGCTGTCGAAAATACGACAGGCGACGAATAAGCTTGAATCACACCACACCTTCAGGTGGAGAACCTGCTGTTCTCCTCTCGCGGCTTCGTCAAGCTGTGCGACTTCGGGTCGGCGACGACGGAGGAGTGCGCGCCCGACGACACGTGGAATGCAGCGAGGAGGACGCAGCTGGAGGAGAATGTGAGGGGGGGGATGAGGGAGGGGCTCCATTTCTGACTCACCCCTGAGGGGTGATTATCGACCTGTGATTACGAATTTCAATGGGAACGAGGGCAACTTTTGCAGTTCCCTTATTTTTCAGAAGCTCTCTCATTGAACGCGTAATAAATACGAAAAGCTCTAAAATGAAATGAGCCCGAGGTAGTGTGATGAAACTGCTGAAATGGATTCTATATCGAAAAATATCGATTTGATTTTGTAAATTGAAAAAATTTGTTTTCGAAACAAATTTTTTAAAAATCTACCTTTCATCAAAATAATTTCATATTATTACAGGCGCAGCTGGCGACGACGCCCATGTACCGTGCGCCCGAGATCCTGGACACGTACCTGGGCTACCCGGTGGGACGGCTGCAGGATGTGTGGGTGAGTAAACTTTACATTAGGTGGTTGGTACAGAGGTGTTGAGGAAACAGTCGTTTTTACTACATAGGTCATGGGATAGCGGCATGATGTGGTTGAAAAAGGCAATTGAACAATCGTTGTGCCGTAGTCTTGATAATGAGCACGATAGAATCGAGTTATATTCTTACGGATCGCTTCGAATTTTAAAGCATTGATGAATGCCATGCATACTTTATATCGACACTACACCAGGCGCTGGGCTGCGTGCTCTTCTACCTCTGCTACCGCTCGCACCCCTTCGAGGACTCGGCCAAGCTGCGCATCATCTACGCCAAGTACGCCATCCCCGAGGAGGAGGGACGGTACGCGC
Organism: Pristionchus japonicus; assembly: GCA_900490845.1. Classification (NCBI taxonomy): domain Eukaryota; kingdom Metazoa; phylum Nematoda; class Chromadorea; order Rhabditida; family Neodiplogasteridae; genus Pristionchus; species Pristionchus japonicus. The sequence goes on from LS506824.1 coordinate 66,805, forward strand.
CTTTCCGGCCGTTGATTGGTGAGTTGGGAAAAGACAGAAAGGGCGCACGCAGTGGGAAATGCGACAAGGGAGCTGGTTTTTGGTGTGGGGAACTTGACAAGTCAACAGGTGTTCAAATGTATCTAGTTCGGGAGTGAGCCGCAAGTGATCCAAGCTCTTCCTTGCAGAGAGTAGACTAGACGGAAGGAGAGAGCGTGTGCAATGAAGAGAGCCAGACTAGAGTCTAGTCTCGAGTGTTGATAAACGGAGATTTGACTTGCAGAGAGCACGCTGAAGCCGGATCCGCGCCAGAGGCCGTCTGCTGCTGATCTGCAGCAGCGAATCGAGGCCCTGGCAGTGGCATTGGATGGTCAGTTATTGATTTTTGTTTATTGATTATTGATTTTTGAAAAAAATAAGCGCTCTGAAAGTGAGTCTGTATAAAATGGAAATTGCAGTCCGGGTGGACACGGCGGTTCCCGGCATCGACACGACCGCCCTGACTGGAGGAGAGCCAGTGGGAGGAGGAGGAGGAGATGAGAGGAGGTGAGGGTCGAGTCGGGACTAGGACGTATAAGGGTGGAGCCAAGGGTTCTCTATCATCTTGTGGTTTTTTTCTCATTCTCAGCCGATAACGTATCAAGAGAGAGAGGATCATGATATATTATCGATTTATTGATTGATCGAGTGGTTGAAGGACGGAGAGACGAGGAGAGGGAGCAGTGGAGAGGCGAGAGAGGACGGAGGATGTGGCAGCGGCAGCAGCTGCAGCGCCGCCCGTGACTGCGGCTGGAGGAGGACAGGTACGACAACGTCTTCTGACCATACGTGGGCATCATTGTTGCTAGAGCAGCAATACCCACCCGATTTTGAGTCCAAACCCCACCCGAATTTACCCACCCGATTTTGAGTCCAAACCCCACCCGAATTTGCTGATTTTTACCTTGAAAGGTGTAGTAACCCACCCGTTTTTGCTCAATCTCATCTGATACCCACCCGATTCTAATTGCTGACAACAACTCCTGCCCACGTATGCTTCTGACCCTTCGCCTACATGTATAGTTGTGTAGAGAGCGAATGAGGTCGCTATCGAGAGACCCTGTAGGAAGTCATCTTTCTGACGAGGTTTATTTTTGATTGGGTCAACTGTGAATCGAAGCTATTTTGTGTAGGAGGCCCTTTTTAATTATTTAAATAATTAGTTAATAATGTATTTATTCCCTCTGTGTTTGCAGACGTCGACGGCGTTCTCCCAGCTGCGCGGCCAGGGTCTGTCCATGTTCCGCAACCTGAAGGAGAAGTCGGCCGCAGTGATGCAGACGGTGCAGAACACGTACGGGTGAGTGAGGGAGAGACTAGAGTCTAGTCTGGGAGCAGAAGGGGTGGGGCTTACGGCGAACACGCAGTATCAGCCAGTGCTGAAGTGTCTAGACAAGATGTGACTAACAGAGGTGAAACACGAAAGTGGCGGAGAAAAGGAGATGATGTGAGTAAGGAAAAAAATTGCAGATCGAAAGGCCCCGAGCTCGTCTGGCTCACGTCGCGGATAGTGATCGCGCCCCAGGTGCGGTAGATTTACGGTATTGTATTGATTAGGAAGTTATGATGGAACGAACCGGCTAGTTTTTGGCTAGTTGTGCTTGTGCTTGACTCCAACTAGCCAAATGTGAAATACGGGTTTTAATTTATTTAACTAATTAATTAACTAATTAACTAATTGCAGCAACTGGAAGGCGTGCCGGAGCCGCTGGCCGCCCAAGCCGAGGAGTCGCTGCGCGCCGCCCTCTCCGCCCTCCGCCGACCCTACAAGATGATCAATCTCGCACAGAGGTACCGTAACCTCCTCGATCAATACCGTACTACTACTCTATCGATATTATCTACCTACCGTATCCCTACAGTACCCCTTTGCAGACGACTGCGCTGCGAGTACCCCGAGGCGGCGACGGACGTGGCTTTCCCGGCCGATGGAGCGGGCGGTGAGTCGATAGGGTTACGTACTCGAGACTAGAGTGTAGTCTGGAGATAGAGAGAGAGCACGCGAAATGGAGAGACGATGAGACTTGAATGTTCTACTCTCCGATTGCAGGCCAGCCTCCCCCGATGGACTCGCTGCTGGCGGTGGCGCACGCGGCGGGCATCTACCTGCGACAGGCGCCCGCCGACGCGTACGTCGTGCTGGTGGGGAGCGAGGGTGAGTGGGAGAAATGGATAGGCATGATATTCGAATTGTGGAACATGAAAGGAGATTCTATCAGTACTTACATTATGATATTGAATAGCAGGACTTAAAATGTGTTTCATGTGATCGGGAGAATCTGACCACAATCTTTTCCAGTGCACTCATCTCTCGCGGCCCTCTCGCTGCTCGTGTACCACCGCGTGCTGCGGCAGCCGTGGTGCGCCATCGAGTTGCTGCAGGTGAGGGAAAGACGCTTCTGCAGGTCCGAGACGAGAATATGAGAAACGATGTATTAGTTTCAGATTCGTGGTTCACATTGAATGTATACTGTGGAATCCTCTCCTTGATTTGATTGTGTAGGTATTCAAGAAAAAACCAAAACGAATTCTGTCCAGGAGAAGCGCCCGGGCACGCCGGTCCTCCTCCCTCCGTCTTCCCATCGTCTGCTCGACGCGCTGCACAAGAGCGTCCAACCGCACTTCAAACAGGTAGAGTTATCTTCTTTGTCCCGTACTTCTGCGTCGAGCAGATTAGACTCATTTGCTCACTCATCTGCCCTCTATGCGACAAAATTAGAATAACTGTTCTCAAGAAAGTACATCACTGTTTCAGCATCCTTTCAAAGTCCTGACTATGAGAGTCCTCAAGCCATTCTGTTGTAGTCTGAAAAATAATTGCGTCTTGAAATGGGAAAAAAATATGTTTATGTTTCACCGATAACCCAAATTCAACACTTTTCTCGTTCAGATACGTCGTGACGCGCGCCTACAGCTGGTGCAGCTCGTCGTGGAGCACTTGCCCACGTTCAACAATAATGTGAGTTAATTCGCAGTAATTAGTAATTAGTTAATTAGTAGAAAAGTAGTTTTTTTGTTATGACTATGCGATACCTTCGACAATAATGTGAGTTGATTAGTAATGAGTTAATTAGCCACATCACCAATTCGCTCACCAAGCAGGTAGTTCAGGTGACTTGTGCAAATTAAATATAGTTAATTAGCCTGATTAACCCTAATTTGCAGCGCACGGGCGCGCGACCGCTGCTGATGGTGTACGTGGGCGGGACGGCGCTGTGGACGCCGCAGCCGTACGAGATGATACGGTGAGCGATTGAATTATCGATTAAATTCAGGATAGGGAAACACCAGTTAACATTTTAGCAATACGGGACAGCTAAATATTAGATATTGCTTTCGAGTGTGTGTGTGTGTGCCGCATATTGTGTCGAATTATCAAAAAATTCTTTGTTTATTGTTTGTTCGATTAGATCTGGGTTTAAAGTTTATTTTTTCCGTTACAATTAGTCCATTTGTACAGCTTGGGTTTCATCGTTGTCTAATTTGATTTCATTACAGCGCGTACGAGGGTCCTGCGGAGCGGGCGCGCGTCCAGTTCGGCCTCAAGAAGTCGCTCGTGGCGGGAGACGTGTGCGTCGTGCTGTACCATGCAAGGATGAGCAGCCTCACGCAGCGAATGCACCAGGTACGGTAGTTGAGAGGATACGGTAGCAGTATCGATTGGTTTCGGAAAATAATGGGTACTCTGAAGCTCAAATGGTTAAGATTCCCTTCGAGTTTCGCTGGTTTTTGTAAGTAGCGAAAGTGTGGATGATCTGGCATGTTAGATTCAGAATGAAATACTAGTTGAAGCACAGTTGAAGTTGAAGCACGGTCTCCATCAGCGGTTAATATTTGTTGATGCGACAATTTTAGTAGATTATTTTTGGTGGCGCTGAATATCGCATGGTGAATTGCAGATCCCGATGGTCTCGTTCAACCTGCACACGGCGCTGGTCGAGGCGGGCTCGAACAGCGTCGAGCTGCGCAAGGGCGACCTCGACTTCGCGCCCGCCGATGAGCAGTTCGTGCCCGAGGATATCAAGTGGGTGTTTCCCTTTTCAGTCGTGCCCCAATAAATGGTTTGACCTGGTAGAAGAATGGTGTTAACGAGGAAATTCGAATTGCGGTAGTTGTCTGATTTTTCTGACGTAGGAAAGAGCAAAAAAAAACGAATGGGTGAAACAGCAGATATGTTACGTGAGTTTTCCGATATGAAACTCGTGTTTTTCTTTCAATCGACTGCCAGAAGTATGCCGTTTTCAGTAGCAACTGTTAGTCTTCTCAACACCCCATTGTAGAATCACGCTGACGTTCTCGCACCGCGAGCCGGCGGCGTCCGCGCCCGCGCCGCCCGGAGCCGCGCGCGGCTTCTACGACTACCCGGCGGACATCGTGGCGCCGCGTCACGTCGTGGGCAGCACGGCCGAGCTGCAGGAGATGCAGGCGCGGTTTGAAGGAGGAGGAGCGGCGAAGTGAGTACTTGTGAACCTGAGAAGCTCAAAATCTCTCGTTTTCTCTGACCGGCGAGAGAGCATTGCGAAATGAGAGACCGTTTAAGGGGCGAGCACATGCTGATTTGTCTTGCAAGGTTTATGTGGAAAAATATTTGAGATTGGGTGTGATATCATATTCTGAAAACGCTTCTGAACATATCCAAGATGAAGTGGGGATCGAAGGATCAAGCAAGCGAGAAACTGAGCTCTACTTGCTTGCAAAGGTGATACAAATTTCAGGAAGCAGCAGCCCTCTGCGCCTGCAGCACCAGCAGCGGCAGCGGCAGCCGCAGAGCCCGCGCCCTCGCAGCCCTCCGGCGGCTTCTTCGACTCGCTCTCGTGGGATGCAGCCCCTGCAGCAGCAGCGGCTGCAGCTGCAGCTTCCCCTCCGCCGCCGCCCCCGCACAGAGCCGCGTCGCTGGCTGCGCCTGCTGCAGCTGCAGCACCGGCCGCCATGAGCGACCGATTCGAGAGCATGGTGGTGAGTCAATAATGTTTTTGAAAGGAAATCATCCATGACAATGAATTGTCCTAATTTTTCGCGTTTCATTCATGGCCGACAAATGGACTAAAAATAGCCAAAAAAATCTATTTCTCCTTCTCTGCAGTTGGACCCGAAGGAACAAGAAGGAACAAGATCGTAATAGTAGTCTTTCCTTTTTCTGAAAGCCTGAAATTTGAACTGACGAGAAGACATGATAAGCATTGATTACTGTACTCTCTCGCCCTGCCTAGACATTGATCAGTGGCAGAAAGCGTGTCTACAATGGCTGATTGCAGTTGGACCCGAAGGAGACGCCGATCCTGGGCAAGAACACGTCGCCCAACACGACGATGAGTGTGGTGGATGTGAGGGGGAGAGAGGAGTATCGAGAGGAGGAGGAGATCGATCTGCTCGGGATGGGCAGTGGTACGGTATATCGATTATCTTGACGAAGGTACGATATGATCTTGCAGCCGCGCCCGCCCGTCCGCAGCAGCAGCCAGCTGCAGCCGCAGCTCCGACGGCCAATCTGCTCTTCGACCCCTTCGACACGGTGTCCTCCGCGACGGTGAAGGTGGGCAGTGATCAGTATTAGAGCATCCGATGAAACTTCATGATAACAGCATCTGGAATCTCAAGAGACGACGGTTCTGATCAAAACTGTAGGCATAATGCAACTTTAGCATGTTTTTCAAATTTCATTAGTATTATTCAGGCCCCCGCCGCCCCGCAGACGCTTGATGATCTGTTCGGAGGAGTCTCCAGCTCGTCGTCCTCGTCGCTGAACAAGCCGCAGTCGCATCGGGATCTGGACGATCTGTTCGGACTGGGCGGAGGTGAGTAGCCTGACTCTCTCGTTTTCCCGTACTCTCTCGCGCTGTCTGGACATTGATCAATGGCAAAAAGTGTGTCTCAAATGGTCAGATGGATAACAAAAAAGGAGTCTTTGCAGGAGGTGTTCATTGAGATTGTCGTCATGAGGACTTTTTTAGAACGATAGTTTCGAAACTCTCGAAAAAAACGGAATTGTAGTTCCCAATGGATGCTTGATTGAGCGTGATGGATGGGAGTATTATTTGTAGGAGGAGGCTCGGCGAGTGCGGGAGGAGGAGGGAAGACGAACGGAGCGGCAGCGGATCTGCTGATGGGAGACCTGCTCGGAGGAGGAGGAAGTGGTGGGTAGAGTTTTTGTTTCTTCTCTTTTTCTGGCTCTTGCGATAGTAAATGCACAACCTCGGGTGAATTGCAGAGCTTTTTTAGTCGACTCTTGTGTTAATGATGAGGGCATGAATCATCCACGAAAAACGGTAAACCAGTGCTTGTGACAGCGGAATCGATACTGTAAACACTCTGCCCCTGCTTTAGAATCACAAGGCAGTTTATCTCTCTGCCTTTCGCCGTGGGTGGAGTGTATAGACAAGAGTACTGCTTGGGAATTGATCGACCATCAGTCACTCATCTGATCTACCGTGCTACCGTACTCCTCTGCTACCGTATCCGCCATGCAGCGCTCGCAGCCCATCCCAACTCCCAAGGGGAAGAATTTTCAAGAGCACGAGGACTCCTCTCCCTGGGCCAGCCCTGCTTCCAGAGGCGTACCAGTGCGCTTCTCAATCAGTGGCCAGTCGACGGATTCACTGGCCCATTCTCCGGCTCTGGCTCCGGCCTTGGGATTCTCCGGCCAGCGAGATAGTGAGATGGGTGGAGCAGTGCGCTTCTCGATCAGCGGAGCGTCAACGCCAGTGGACGCGCCCTTTCTGTCCTCGTCGCCCTTACTGCAGCCGCTCAGGCCTTCTCCGGTCCCCGGGCTAACCAGGAATGGCTCTTCCAATCTCGCCCAATCGCTTGCCTCCCTGACCGGATCCCCAGGTCGGGCATTCCTGGAGTCACCGGCGGTGTCGCGTTGCCTGACAGGGGAGAGAGGAGGAGCCTGGATGAGGCCGGCTGCTCCGTTCCCGGGCATGTTTGGAAAAGGAGGAATGGAGGAGGGAAGAGGAGGAGGATCGACGATGAATCTGGTGGTGGAGCGGGCTGTTGGTGAGGCGGGGGAATTTTATTGTCAAATATTTATTCTCTGTCCTTTCTTTTTTGTTAGGCAAAGAAAACTGAGAATGAGAGTACTGAATTAACGGAGCTCCTTAAAAATGAGAACATCTATGCGATTCCTAAGAGATTAAATATATTTTGGAAAGGTACTCGATTTTCCACTCTCGTCTCAACTGACAATTTAAACTACTAAACTATCGTCTTGAACGATTGATTTATTGATTGATTGATTCAGGCTCGTCGATGCACCGCAACGCGTCTGCGCCCTCGTTCGCGGCGCCGAAGAAGGAGGAGAAGCGGGCGGGAGGAGGAGGAGGAGGAGGAGGGTTCGACCCGTTCGCGGACTTCCTGGCGTCCACACCCGCGCCTGGTGAGAAATGCGCAACTTCTTTAGTTCCCCGGAAATGATTGAGTTTCACTCATTCCTAAAATTAGAATATAACATTGCAGCCGCAGCCTCTTCTGCCAACTCCACTCGCAGCAGCACGCCGTCGATGGCGGCGCAGCAGGCGTCAGGTTCGTCATGACTAGATTATAGTCTCGAGTTGAACGTCCTTCAAGGCTAGATTTGAATTGCAGCTGCCGTAGTATTTGTGGTGTGATTGAGATAGAGATATATAGAGTGACGAATTGTTGCAGTCGTGCCTCCGCCGCCCCGTCCCAACTACTCTCGCTCCGCCTTCGACGCGCTCAACGCGACGGGCATGCCGGCCAAGCCGAGGGTGAGAACTGGGAAGGATTAGAAATTCAAGAGTATGAATTGAGTGGCAAATGATATTCACATTCAATGCTGCATTGTAAAATTGCATGAAAGTAGAAAAAAAACATTTCAACATTTGGCATGTTTCGAGGAGTCTTTCTTGAGGTTCTTGAAACCTCAAGAACCATGCTTATGTTGGCGGATTGATAGACTAAAAATATATTTGCATTCATATTGCTAATCTTCAGCCGTCGGCGAACGCGTTCGACGACCTGCTGTCGGCGCAGGGCTTCAGTGCGAGTGGAGGAGGAGCGGGAGGAATGGGCAAGACGATGGGAGACATGAGGAGGGCAGAGGAGATACGCGATCTCACCCCAGAGCAGATCAAGGTGGGGGATGAGAGACTATTGATTAAATTGAATCATTGAAACTGACATTGAGTTTACCCATTGTTTTGCTGATGGGATCAGGTTTGAAAAAAAAATTGCCAGGATACGCTTCTGAACAATTTCTCATCGCCCCCCCCCCCCCAACTGGGGTTGTTCTTCATGAATCTCGGATAGACTTACACTTCATTGAAACATCCCCGTTTTTCGATAGTATCTGTTTTGATGCGAGATGAGCGCAGTCGTTTTTGCAATATAATTGTGATTGGCGGAAATCCGTTCCAATCTCGTTGGCATGCAATACCCTTTCAACGGCACCAAAGAACAACTGCGTTTGCTTAAATTTTTTTTTTTTTTTTTTTTTTCTATGTGTGGACCAGACTCTTCGAGACAAATGATCTATCTATTTTAATTAAAATGATTAATTAATTGATAAATTATTTCTAATCAATGCAGATCCGTGACTGGACGGCGGGCAAGGAGCGCAACATCCGGGCGCTGCTCGCCTCCCTGTCCGAGGTGCTGTGGGCGGACGACCCGCGGTGGCAGCAGCCTTCCATGGCCAGTCTGCTGTCGGCTAATGAGGTACGGTAGTTGGGATACAGTACATGATGCGAATTGCGAACTGACTTTTTTCTCGAAAGTTCAATGAGGCGGTAGTAAGGATACGGTAATGAAGATAGTTTATTGATCGATTAGGATTCGTCCATGGCTAGTCTGCTATCGGCTAATGAGATACGGTAGGAGGAATCAAGAACTGATTGTTTTCGAAAGTCGAATCGCGAACTGAGTTACGAGTTGCTTCGCAGGTGAAGAAGTACTACCGCAAGGCGGCGATCGTCGTGCACCCCGACAAGCAGACGGGCCTGCCGCACGCAGAGTTGGCCAAGGTACGGTAGTCAGTGGGGGTACTGTAGCCAGGAGTACCGTAACCCGCTGTTGGGTCAGAGGAACACGGTAGTCGGGGATAAGTATACGGCGCTCTACTGATTGCTGGATTAATGCTAATGATTTGAGTGAACATTCCAAATTGGCAGGCGATCATGGGCGAGCTGATCACGGCGTGGAACGCGTTCGAGGATGCGGGAGCGCAGTCGCTCGCCTAATCTGGAATCTACACCCCTGCTCCACCTGCCCCCCCCCCCCATCGTATCCCTCCCATTCACTTGTCGATTGCGTGACCGTAACCCGTTGATTGCCCTATCATTTCACTAGTGAAACACTTTCTCAATTACGCGTGCTCTCTAGTTGTTCAGAGGTTGATTTCCCACCTCGATTGACTCGTTTTCTAGAAAGTGATGCTAACGACCCCACTGAATCATCCCAAATACCCTTCTCTCCCTATCCTCAGCGCGCTTTTGCTCCCTTATTCATTCATTGCTATCATCTCGCCCCGCCCCCTTCTCATTAGCCCCGCCCCCTTTCTTCTTCCCATCGATTCCAATGCAACTTGTGAAATTCATCTCTGCTCTTTGCCCCATGCGCACATCATTGTACTCATTTGTATCAAAATTATATATTTATTGGAGATTATTCTAAGTATCTAAGTAGCTATTGAGAGAGCCTTGCATTATACTCATGTGTAGTAGTCTCGGAAAGAATAGTGTATATCCATCTAATTATTAACCACCCCCGTATTGTCCATTGGTTTTGACCACAAACGCTCGGTTGCTTTTCGATTCATTCTTTCTTTCATCCTGGCTGTCTAGAGTTATCAGAGTTGTATTTCCTGTGATGTAACGCGCTTCCTGCATCAATTGCTAATTAACCAGTCCACTCGTAATTCCCCTATTCCACCCTGCAACTGTTGTAGTAACTGTGAAGACGTGCGATAAAGTGCGTGAATATGGCTAATTTGGGGCTTGTCGGGAGGGGAAATTGAGGGATTGATAGGAGTTTCTTCAGTTTACAAGCTGTCTTGTTCTGTATGATCATTGAGAGAGCATGCAGAGTGGAGAGGCAAGAGGATACCTCGAAAATTGAAAATTGGTAGTGAAGAGAGAAGGCGAGACATGAATCCGATGCATCTGGTGTGAGGAAAGGAGAGAGAAGAAGTGAAGATTATCTACCTCTCTCGGTTTCCCATGCTCTCGTTTCTTATACCAGAAGCCTCCAAACTGTTTTTGGCCCAGCAGCTGAGTCTGAGTGCGCGTAAGGCAGCGAATGGGAATGGTAGTTATAGAATAATAGCCTGGACCCAAAACAGAGAAGTACCGACGACTCAACGAGTGATTTATGACGGACAGTAAAGGATTAGGGCGGGCTGTATATCATCGAGGAGAAGCATCTTTTGGCAGAGAATATGTGCGGGCGTGTAGATTGGGCCTATTCTATGATTCATGAGGAGGAATTGGAGAGATGCCCTTCTGAGGAAAGAGTTTGGAAGCTTCTTTGAAGCTTCTCTGAGCCTTGAAACTGCAGAAAATTTTAGTTGTTTTATGATTCGCGAAGAGAAAAATTGGAGAAGGAAGCTCTCTGAGGTCAGATGATTGTTCCGTTTTCTGGCGATTCTTGAGAAGGAAGATGAAATTGAGAAGGATGAAACTCGAGAGATTTCTAGGGTGGATGGGGAATCTTCCGTAAGAACGAGGTGCCATGGTAGCTAAAAAATCGTGTACCCAGCTGTTCGCACTTGGTGGGCACTTAAAAGTGTTCTGACGCTATTTGATGCTGTTGTCTTTTCGCATGCACTGCGTTCCGGATTCGCCCAGTACGAATTTCGTGGTGAGACCTCTCTGGCCATTGGAAAGTTGCCGATTTCATAGTGCGATTCAGTTTTCCCTCGGTTTTCTCTGCGCTCTCTTTCTCTCGCTCCCGCCTCATAGAACGCAGTGCGCATGTTGCATCGCCGATTGGAGTGCCTAATTCATTTTTCGACGAACACAGTGAGAATTCTCGCCAAGAAGGCATGCTGAATCATCCAGGAAGGCTGAAACTCATTTTAACTTCCCTGAGATACTGAATAGCCCTACTCAGAATAGGGATCCGAACTCTGCTCCGGATGACTCTCTGCCCTCTCCATTTCCTCTGCTCTCTCGCTCTGTCTGACCGGCGAGAGAGTGTGCGGAACGGAGAGAGCAGCAGTACGTGTGGTCAGTTGGCCAAACAGTGGCGAGTCTATCCACAGCAAGTTAGATGGGGCGAGAGAGCATGGGGAATGGAGAGAGCGCAGAGAGACGGACAGAGAGTTAGATGGAGTCAGATGCGAGCGGGGGGATTCAATTGGCCTGAGGGGCGCCCTCCTCCTCCCTCCTCTCTCTTCCTCTTTCCATTCCCCACTCCCATCTGAGAGAAGCGCGTTCTAGTATGGAGAAAGGGCCGTCACGAGACCTTTCCTTGCTACTTTGCCAGTTTCGAGAGGCTTCGCTGAGTACTTTGGAAGTACCGTTGAGTTTGCCTCATTTTTGAGGATGAATCGTTTGTCGCTCTCTTGTTGGACTGAAGATTCGTAAATTTCCGTGCTCTTTGTTGATGAAAATACTAGGTATCTCGAGGTCTCTGAGCCAGCCGTGGACTTGCCATTCCCATTCCATTTCTTTGAAATTTAGACTTGTCAAGTTCTAATTCTGGCTCTCGACATCTGCCAGTGCACTTTGGCCAGGTGAAGAGTGAAGCCATTTCATAAATACTGTCTCTGATATAACAGTTGCCTCTCGGCTGCCAAAGTTCTCATCCGGTGTAGTGCCGACATCTGCTATGAAGTAGTGCACTTTGCCCAGATGAAGTGGAGCTATTTCTGAGAGAGGCAGTTAATCAGTCTACTCTAGAGGCAACAGTTGGTGAAGCTAGCCGGGCACTCACTCCATCACTTTTTGCATTAGGCTGCATTTGGAGATGGCCTTTTCCTTTCTTTATTCACAGCACTCTCTAGCAGTGTCTGAGGGCGAGATATCTACTGCGAACTGTGCATAGATGAATCTTATGACTGTTCCCTAAACGTCGAGATAGTTTACCTTTCGTGTCAATAAAGCAGACTCGCACTGTGAATCATCCGCACTTCTCGAAGAAGCCTTCTAGGAAATAACGTATCCGACTTCATGCACTCGCACCTGTCCGAGTGACGAGAATGGACGCAGCAGTAGAGTTAAGAGTCGCCTTATTTGATTTCACACACTCCATCGCCTCTCTGACCGGTGAGAATGCACGCATCAGGAAGTTCCTCTTTCTGGCAAATCCAATTCTCACCTCTACTGCATTTCCAATGATCGAACGCCAGAATTCCTCGTTCTTTGACTTCAACTTGCGACCATGGTTCAACAGGATTCTAAGAAAATTTAAATCCGCATTATTTTTTATTCCGTTTGCACTACTTACTCTGTCGACATAGACTAGATCACGCATCTGTCCACGTGCGCCCTCTCGACTCTTTTGCATAATCCCCATCCCTCTCCTATTCTGACTGTCGCATTTGCGTGTAAGTCTGATTGATTTGGTTGTCGAGAGAGAGCTCATAATCGTCGTGTAATAAACCTTTCCTTCCGTTTGCCTTCCGTTTCCGTGTCTTATGTGATGTTGTGTGTAGGTCTTTGAGAGAGTGCGCGGAATGGAGAGAGCGCTACTCTCTTGGTTTTGATAGGCCGGAGTGAGCTCATAATCGTCGTGTACTATCCGCTCCTGCTGTTTCCTGCCGTGTATTTGTTACTTCTCCGTCTTTGGCCCAGGCTATTCATTCACCGACTTGCGCCCACTCCGAGTGGCCGTAGCCTGGGCCATACCAGAGAATGTATTGCATACCACCGTGCGTAGGTCAGAGAGCGAGAGAGTATGTGAGATTGAGAGAGCTGCGTCTCTTGTTGTCTCGCGATCCGAAGAGAATCATCTCGTCAGTAAGCGTATTCAGTCCTATTCTCTGTCCTTTCCCCCATTCTTCTTCTCCTCCTCCTCTCCCCGTGTTTTTCTCCCCTCAGTTCTCCCCTTTCTCTTCGTCGATTTAGCGGCTCTTCTTCTGTCGTCAGAAGAAAGACCCATCACATCTCGTAGTGTGCCCATTCCGTCTTTCAAACACTTTGGTTAGGGAGAGCGAGAGAGTGGGTGAAGTGGAGAGACGCGGTGGTCTACTTGGTTCCTTGTTACGCCTACTCTTCGGTTCCCATTACTTGCTCTATCAGACGGTCTAGACCGAATCACAGAGATTGCTCAAATTTCCATCCAGAAATCGCATTTCTCAGGCAGCCTAGAATCGTTGTCTACGTGTCTGGGAGGAATGCCATCCATCTTTGCGTCCGAATGTGTGCTCTGTCTAGTGTGAAAGAAGTAGATGGACAGTCTTTTCGTCTTTATGCCGCTGTCTTTGTGTGATTCATTGCGATAGATTTGAAGCTTCCGGGGATGGATCTACTACCCGACCATGTTTAGTCTAGTGTCTGATCTTGTCACGCAGATGTAAGGAAAGTCAATCACGGGGAAGCTCAGAAATTACGGGTGTGTGCCTAAACCGATGCCATGTCTTGTGCCATTAGTAGAAGCAGGCATGATATTGCGCATTCGCTGTTTGTTTGTTGTTGTTACGTAGTGCTTATTTGAGTACACCAGATTAGGTGACTCTTAGCACCTATTGCACCGAGCTCAAGTCACACATATCATTCCATATTTGGGCATTCTGGGTTATCTCTCTTATCCCACCCCATTTTACAAGTTCCCGTATTTGATTCTGAAGTGCCTGTTATATACACTTCTCTTTCTTGCTCCATTCTTTCACCATTCCGCGCGCGCTTTCCGAACATGTGGTGCGAAGTTAGTTCCCCTCCTCACACACCTGTCACGCTTCCTTCGTTCTGCTCTCTTTCTAGAAGAAATCTGACGCAATCCTACTTTGTTTGCGAATATTCTGTACTAAGTTGTGTGCTCGTCCTCTAGTTCATACCAAATTTGACGGTTTTCGGATCTTCTTGGCAAAACTCGACCACGTTGGGTGAGAAGTGATTGTTTCTGAGAGAATAGTCTGGGCCAAATTCCGAAGAAGAGCTCTGTTTCCCTCTTTTTCTGCTTTCGGTTTGTCTTTGTTCTGTGCAAATCTGTGCTCTTTGCCCTGACGGCACATGTCATACATTATTTAGACGGCGCTTCGTTTCGTTTCGTTTCGCTGATTCTGATTCCTGTGCTCCAGTTGGCTGCATTTCAATAGTTGGTCAAGGTTCCTTCATTCTAAAAAATGATTTCCCTAGCAATCGTATTCCCTTCCTCTCATTCCATTCGATTCGGCCGTGTCTCTCGCCTCTCTCCTCATTCTTCACCCCTTCAGTCATTCTGAGCGGTCTACCTCTAACGTTTGAAGAAGTTCCGGCAATTCATCACCCTTCTCTTGTCAGTAAGCCAGAGTTTCTCTCATTTCCCACGAAAATTGTGTTTACACGCTTTTCCCTTCCTACTACAGTCATACCTCTTTCTTCTCTTTCTCACACTGTACCTCTCTTTGTCTCGTTACCTTCCTGTTGCCCCGGTTACTGTGCTACCGTATCCCCCTTGACTACGCGTGACGGGACCCTAACTACTACTATCAGCGATACCAGTTACTAGACTAGTAGTAAGGAGTAGTATGAGAGGGAGAGAGAGAGAGGAGGAGGGGGAGAGGAATCGATGAGAGTGTGTAGAGAGAACGAGGAGGAAATAGAAGACGGAGGGGGAGGGAAAACTTCTGTGCTTCGAGGAAGAAAATAAAAGTGAGAAGTAGACCAATTCGTGTTCTCTGGTTCGTGTCTTTGTCAGTTCTTCTTTTCCTGGCTTTGTCTATCTTTGTTCGCCTCTGTCGAAATTGGATGTAGCGCGCTCCCAATCTGATTGTCTGAGATGACGTTGGGACATTTACGGAATCATTGTCCATTCTCGATTCGAATTTCTAACCATTCTTGCTTCAGATAAACGAATCAGTAGGCTAAAAATGTGTAGAGAACTGAAGAAGGGATGTTTGTGGAATTCGTGAGGGTCATCCGAGGCTGCCTGTTTACGTCTTTCCGAGTGAGAACGCGGACTTTTGTTGTCTTTGGGAAGAGCCGACTCATCTGAGACCCCCCCCCCCTGACTCTCTCCATTTCGCGTGCTCTCTAGCTCTGCGATGAGATAGCGCGTGAAATGAGGAGAGCTTCGAATTACGCGAACCCCTCTGGCTCCCTCTATTGAAGCCTGCGGAGGCGTGAGATGAAGGGGAAGACGGGGAGAGAGAAAGGAGTTCGCGGAACCTATTGCGTGCCCACTTACTGAGAACGGGCGCCTTGGGCTGACCGAAAACTGTGTCTGACACAGTCGGTTCCGAGTTCTGGCTACTTTATGTTCTTTTTTGTCGTATAAACTGCTCAAAGGAACTCTCCTGTTTTTTTGGCCACATTGCACAGCTTCAACAGCATCTAAGCAGTAGGGAAAGAATTTTCTGCAGTAAGAGATGAGATAAAAAAACTGCCATCTCTTCACCCTCGTGACTATCCGATTTCGTGTCCCTTCGAATAGGAGTCAGCCAGTCATTTGCATTCATGATTCCCACGCACTTTCCCTCCTGAATTGCGAGAGAGTGCGCGAGATTGAGAGAGTCGAATGAATTTCCCTTCCAATTGGTGGGCATGCGAACACCGTATTCTGTTGTGCAACGCTCCTCCCCATTTATATAAATTGCTGAAGGATTCTAAGAGTTTTCTCGCCTATTCTCTGAGCATCTGGTACTTCCGAATCGCATCATTCTTGCTGTTATTCTCGCCCGAAGGAGCTAGCCAGCTGGTCCGGATTCATTATTCCGATCTTTTATCTCCGCTTAGCATTTCAACTCTGCTATCCTCATTTTGACTACCTTCGTTCATAGCGTGAGCCTTCATTTTGACGTGATCTTTAATCTCTGTCCTCCTCACTCTACCCGGGTTTCGTTGCTGTGCTGTGATCTTTGATCTTTGAACTTCAAAACTTCCGTTCAGGGGTGCATGTCGTCATCGTCGTGAGTCTCCTGCGTCGTCGTCGTCATCTGCATCAACGTCATCAACGTCAACGTCACCAGGAGCGCGTCATACCAGGAGCAGCACCTTCATCGGTCAGTGAAACTTCCTGTTTTAGGCCCTCACTGCACCGCTCCAACCGCATGCATGGGGTAGGATGAAAATGGTCGAAAATGGTGCTGCAGCAACATTTTCGATATTTTGTTACCCTAGAACAATCACTGAGCGCTCACAATTTTCACAATGCGATAAGCACATAGACAAAGGATTGTTATTGTTATGCCTGTTGTTGTTATGATGTTATTGTTTTCGCAGGAGCGATGAGCAGCGTGGCGGCGGTGGCCGACCGACTCGGCTTCGTCGACGAGTCCAACCCGACGACCAGCAGGGAGACAGCGAGGGTGCGTTGTTGTTGTTGTTGTTGTTGTTATTGTTGTTTTTGTTGTTGTTGTTGCTGTTGTTGTTGTTGTTGATACAATGATTACAGCCCGTGGCCATGATCTCCCCCTCTCTTCCCTCCAATGGCACCTCCTCCGCCCTTCCCACCTCCAATCTGCTGAGTGTGATGCAGGACGAGGAGGAGGATGAGGCGTACACGCCGAGTGGGAGTGGACCCCTGCCTAAGAGTTGGTTCTTTACAATTCTAGAAGACCTAGAGCTGCAGTAAAAAAACTATCCAATAGTTAGTTGACGAATTAGTGTTCTTGAGTAACCCGTTGTGTGCATTATTGTTAGACATCTTAGTATCCGTATGAGCCTTAGTAGCTGCTGTAGCACTACACGCGGTAGCCACTCTCATATTATGCGAATCGCTCATCCTTCCGCACTTTGGAAGCACGCCGAAAGTGGAGCTCGAAAGTTCCCTGTACTCTGGGATTATGCAAATGAGGATTAGCTGTCTATTCGATGAATTGCTCCCACTTGCTGTACAGCGGTCATTTCTTTCTGTGAGTGGATGTGTATGTTGATGGAAGGGGTTAAGATCAAAGATCAAGGATCAAAGATCAAAGAACGAAGATAACCTCGTCAGGACAGAAGCTGCTCTTCCTCTGGGAGTACCTCACGCTGCGCGGCTTCTTCCGGTTACTCGGACGACAGGTGGTGACCATTCATCAAAACGAATTGGTTATTCTGACGGGGCACATACAGGATTGATTCTCAATGAGAAGGGCCCTTTACCAGAGTGGAATGCCTGATGGACTAACAACTGCGACTTCAGGTGGGCACTCAACCACTCGCGTTCATCGCCGTCGCCTGTCTGCTGTCGGCCAACTCGCTGGGCATGTACAACATGGTGCTCAAGGTGAGGAACAAGATTTCGAAACTCATTTAGACGAAAAAAAGCTCTGTTCGCTTGTGAACACACTGTAGTTCGTGTTACACTTGAGTAGTAATCGAACAGCAACGGATTGTACGAACTCAACTCTACCAAAATCAAACGAGAAGAGTTACTGGCCCTGTAGTAATATGGTAGATCAGACAAAAGCTTGCTCAAACGCTGACTGAAGTTCATTGATCCGTTTCCCATCCTCCATCACTCGTGTCATTTCCGTCGTTTGAATGTTGGGCGAGCGATCTTTCTCACGTCCTTCCTCTACGAGAAAAGTCGGCATGACGGATGTGGGAAACTTGATATTTTGCTTGACGTCCTGGAGCTATTTTGTGCAATAGATCTCATAGTATTCCGAGGGACCGATATGCAATTTCCTTCGAATGGCGCTTAGTCGCTTTCTGAATATATTGCGTATGATAGTTTTTTTTACATCCAAGGGAACGAGACGACCGATTCTCATTCAACTGATTGCATTAGAACAAAGGCTGATGTAGCAAGAGAGCCGTAAAACGCTGAGCCGTAAAGTTGAATCGCAGGACCGTATCCGCGACGGGTACACGCCGATCAACGCGCCGTCCCGCTACGAGACGGATGTGATCCGGCAGTTCTGGAACTCGAGCGGTCAGTTGCTATGCTGGAGCTTCTGAGCTTCGGAACAGGAAAAGATTATTTGACTCTGTTCTGCATGCCGATTAGACAGAACTGGGAGCATGTAAATTGACAAACGTCAGATTCGTCAGAACGTCGTCAGATTGACGTTCGTCAATTTCCATGCGCACAGTTCTGTCTGATCGGCATGCAGAACAGAGTCTAATAATTTCATTGTGACTACGAGAGTGGTGATAATGTGTGAAATAAGCAGATGGCGATATTGTGCAAATATGCTACTCCATTGAAGGTCTTCCTATTTCAGGCGACCCGATCATACCGCTGTAATGTTTAGGCCCAGGAAATACAATTCCACGAATGGCCAAAGAGTTTCAAGTTCGTTCGTTGATAGAATGTCGCTATTCCAGGCGACCCGATGATGACGTTGATGATCATGGTGGCGAAGGACCACGGCAGCATGCACAGGAAGGCCCATATCGATGAGGTGAGCAGGCCTACTCTCTTCATCTCACACGCTCTCTCGATCTGCCTAGCAGGCGAGAGATCTCACTGATTGATGATATGGGAACATGCTAGATGAGGTAACGGCTCCTTTAAACACGGTTCGGAAGAGCTGTGTTATGTAAAGCGTGGCTGTGCAAAATGAGGAGACGTTTGCCGCATTTTTTAGTGCTTTTGTAGTGCTTCTATTCCAAGCGCATTGCAGGCCGCCTCGGTGATTCGCTTCTTCAACTCCAACTTCAGCGTGCCGTTCGAGGGCGAGCAGCTTGTGTGAGTATACTGTTTTCAGGGACCTTACTGTTTTTGGCCCGGGCTACGACCGCTCTGAGCGTTCGAAATCCGGAGAATGAGTGGGATAGGGAAAAATTGAATCACTGTCCGATTCTTTCCATTTTCGAACTCTTTGCCTGACCGGAGAAAGGGGATGTGGAGATGAGAAAGCCAAGGTTTTTCACAGTCAGATCATTGCAGATTCAACCGAATGTGCGACCCGTACTGTGGCATGACAACGGCCTTCGATCTGTTCAAGGTATGGTATTCACACCAATCGATTTCGTCGAATACCTAGTGTGATTCAAGAGACTGCAGATATCGTGGCTACCTGATTTTGTATACAGTCGTATAGCAAGAAAGAAAGATATATTGTGAATTACAATCTACGATACTGAGTATCGTGAGACATACAACAAAGTTGTTTGTCGTTTCGTATTTTTCCCGCGGTAGGTAACTCCAATCTTGAGGAAAACAGGTGCTTTCTAATGTAAATCACATTGTAAATTACAATCTGCGATACCGAGAATAACGAGACCTACAGTTGTTTGTTTCGCTTTTTTCCCTGCGGTAGGTAGCTCGAATCACTTGAGAAAAGCAGGTGCTTGCTTTCTAAGGTAAATCGCATTGTAAATTACAATCTGCGATACCGAGAATAGCGAGACCTACAGTTGTTTGTTTCGCTTTTTTCCACCGGTAGGTAGCTCGAATATATCGAGAAAAACAGGTGCTTTCTAATGAGATTTGTGAGCTCACTCGGGAATTAAAGAATACGAAAACAACTATAAATCGAGAGAGAAAAAAGAGTTACGGTTGGTGGTCAATGATTAGCAGTTGTGTGTTTGTTGTATTGAACAATGATCAAGTTGATGGCTGTAAGATTAGAGAGAAGGGATCAGCAACTGGAGAATCCAATGGAGAATCCAGTAATATCTGCTAAATGCTTGAACTTGTTTTCGAAGCAGAATTTCGAAATAAAAGTTTCAAAATTTTTTTTTAATCACTCATTGTACAGATGGCGTACGTGTACGCTCTCCATCAAAGATATAGAACGCGAGAGAGTGTGTGCAATTGAGAGAGTCGGACTAGACTCTAGTCTCGAATTTTGAATTTTTTCAGACGGAGTACGACAACGTGTACGCCGCGGCGCTCAAGGGCGAGAACGTGACGAACATGGCCAAGCTGCACTACCCGGTGGTGAGTTTTAGATTGATCTTTGATCTCTGATACGGTCTTCTGAGTGGTCCAGTAGTGACAGAATGAAGATGAAGGCGTCTAAATGGCGGGAATTTCTTTTTTCACGAGCTAAAATTAGAAATTTTCAGGCGAACCTCAACGGCTTCGAGGTGCATCTGGAGAGGTTCGTTTTTTTCACCTTTTTTTCCCATTTACTTTCTTCATTCCTGTGATCAGAGCTTGTAAGGAAGCCTAGAGTCTATCGAAACGAGACTCTAGTATTCGGGGTGCGTAATACCGAAGTTTACAAAAATACGGATAGATCAAAGATCAAAGATCAAACAAACTCTGTTGCAGGTCGATGTTCGGTGTGCGAACCCGTCCACAAGACGCGCCGCTCTCGCACTCGGACGGCATCGAGCAGAGGATCACGAATATGGAGCATGTCGAGGTGAGTTTTTTTATTCCGTCGAAATGCTAAATTAGCTTGCTCCTTCTGCCAGAAATTTAGCTATTTCGCATTTTGAATTATTCGAAACGATTGCGCATACTTCTGAAACTAATTCCCAACCCTACACTGAAGAGGTCCAGGCTCCGAATGTGCTGAACTTTGAACGAATGATCTGTCCAGAAAATAAGATAATTTCGATCGCAGGTCATCATGATGATCTTCCGCGGCGACAAGGGCACGGAGCGGCTGGAGCGGCAGATGGCCACCTGGGAGCTGGCGGCGTACGTTGATCTATGATCTTTGACCTTTGATCTTTGATCTCCGAGTCACTTTGCAGTTACGACTACGCGCAGGAACAGTACAAGAACGGCCTGCTCGATATTATGGTGAGTGATCTTAGATCTTTGAACTTCTGATCATTGATCTTTAAAATCTGAACTTTGATCTTTGATCTCAGCTCGTGGGCACGGACGTGTTGGACCGGGAGATGATCCGCGACGGCAGCCGCATGATGCCCTTCTTCGCTGCTGGTGAGTAGGGACTACGGTATCGGGATACGGTAACTGCCTACGGTATCGATTGCGATACTGAATCAGGCTGGTGTATTCGTACTAGGGTTGGCAATACGAGCATTGCGGGCCCGCAATAGAGAGAGGTCACAATGCGGGCCCGCAATGAATGAGAGAGAGGAGGGGAAGGGATTGCGGGCCCGCAATTCTCGCATCAGCCCGCATGCAAATAGGGAGTCACCCTATCAATTTCACACACTCTCTCGCCGTGCTCTGCCATCCCTTCTCTCATTGCGGGTCTATGCGAGCATTGCGGGCCCGCAATTCCTCCCCTCCTCCTTCTCATTCAATGCGGGCCCGCAATCCCGCAATCGTATTGTCAACCCTAATTCGTACAGTGGACTGCAAGACTCTCACTTATCGGGCAACGGCCTGCTAAGATCAAAGATCATAGATCAAAGACTAAAGATCAAAGATCAATCTCAGGATTCGGCATCATGATCTCGTTCGTGTCCCTCTGCGTGCTCGTCACTGCGCTTTTCTACGACGAAATGGACCGGGGGAAACTGTGAGTTGATCTTTGATCTTTGTGCCACGCCACTCGCTTCTGCTACGGTGCAACTTCGGTTTCTGCCGAACTCTAGACAGTTCCGAATGGAAAGCTAAGCTAGGAATGAAGAATTGCCAGAAACTGGCCGATTCTGAGATTGATCTTTGATCAATACTCCCTCCCCTTCAGTCTGATCGCGTGCGTTGCCACCCTCTGCCCCATCCTCGCCATCACTTCCTCGTACGGAATAGTCTCCCTGCTGGGATGCAGAATCAACTCGTTCATGCTCGTCATGCCGTTCCTGATCATGGGCATCGGTCAGTTTGTGATCGATTTACCGATTTACAGTAACCCTAATCGGCTGTTAGAAGTAGGATCTATAACTCAACGCTTTTGGAGAATAAGATGTGAGATTAGAGTGGGCACAACTCGTTCATGCTCGGTGAGCAAACTCTGTCGATTTCACATGCTCTCTCACTGCTCCGGTTGCATCATGTAGCTCTAGCCAGTACATATGTAGTAGTAGTGATTCTATAGGAAGCAGCAATAGAAACTTGAGTGTAGTTACAATATTCAGGAGTCGATGATGATTTTGTCATGAATAGTCAGCGCGTTTGAAACTAGAGTATAGTCTCGATAATTCAGGAGTCGACGACGCCTTCCTCATGACACACTCGTGGCAGCGAATGAGCAGACAGGGCTATGGAGTGCCCGAGAGACTCGGAATGGTCTATGAGGAGGTGAGATACTACTTTGGGGATTGGAAGAAGTAGCGTAGATACTTGGTCGCGCTGTTTTATATTTTTTATGGGCATTGCGTGTGCAGAGGTGAGATGTAACTTGTCTTCCATCCGGCCTTGACTGCTCTACCCAAAGAGGCGAATGTTCATGGAAAACTATGTTGTTGTGACCTACAAGTTGAATAGGTAATGGCCGAAATGTCGATGTTTTCCTCCATTATCACACATCTCCCTCAGGTCGGTCCGTCGATCACGATCACCTCCCTCACCAACTTCCTCTCGTTCGGAATCGGTGCATTCACGCCCACCCCAGGTACTCGTGAACTTTAATACTTTGGGCCTTAGGTTGTTTGAATCTTGGGGATTTTTAATATCAAGATACTTGCACATTCGTGCAGGTAACCCAATAGATACGCAAATTCAGCGAATTCAAGATCATCAGTAACTCACTCCACTCCTTCAGAGATCCGCCTCTTCTGCCTCGTGACGGCGATCGCGATGGCCGTCGTGTTCGTCCTGCAATTGGTGAGTTGCTAAATAGCCGTAAAGCTCCGCCCACTTTTGGCCCCGCCCACTGTGGATCTTTGCAATTTGAATAATTAATTTAATTTAATTAAGGTGCTCTTCGGTCCGATCCTGGCCATCGCGTGCCGCTTCGAGAAGAAGAAGGACGAGAACGAGTGGGAGCATCGGGCCGGGTGGAGGAAGCGGGTGAGTGGAGGGTCCGTAATATCGAGACTAGAGTCTAGTCTCGATACAGTGTTCTTGGTGTGATTTTCGGTTAGGATACGTAATGAATTGGGTTAGAAAGAGGAAGAAGGACGTGAACGAGTGGGAGCATCGAGCGGGGTGGAGGAAACGGGTGAGACAGAGAAGGTGTATATCGAGACTAGAGTCTAGTCTCGAATTATCTCGAATGACTTGAATGTCAAAAGCAAAAAAAAATACGGTTAGAGAAACTCCTGGCTACCGTATCTACAGTAGCTTAGTATCGATTGGTGGTCTCGCACAGACTACCGTAACCCGCAGGTGCATCTTGACGATGTATCGTACCAGTTCGATCCAACGGCACGACGAGACTCAACCATCAACCGAATCTCGAACCGGGCAAATGATTATCTCGCGCTATCTTACTTCCATAGAAAATAGAGCTCTCTACAAGTAGCCCATACAAATTAGATGAGAAATTCGAACTATCATCTGTACTAGACCCTAGATCTGGTTTTTCTCGCACTTCTTTGTCATTACATTGCAGCACTCTAGTCAAAGATTCATAGAAATATGCTACCGATCAGCTAATTACTTTATAAATCTAAGGTCGAGGAGTGGTTCGAGAACATCCTCACGCTCTACTGCAAGCTCATCGGCCACAAGGCGTTCACTATCGTGATTGGTTAGTGGTCGACCTTTGATCTTTGATCTCTCCTTCTTCATTTTTTGAACAGAAGCTTACACTTGTTACGTCACCTAAACTCGGAATCATGCCAACAAAATCTCATCTTCAGTAGCTGCAACGTGCGTCTACTGGTACTTCGGCATCATCGGGCTCATGAACATCAAGACGCGGTGAGATTCGACTTTAAGTGCATGTTTAGACGCTTCTTACCGATAAAAATGATGAGAGAGCACGCGAAATCGAGAGAGTCAGACAAATTGTTGGCTTTGTCAGATTCAAAAATTTCAGATTGGACGCAGTGAAGATCCTGCCGAAGGACTCGCCCATCCAGGAGCCGAACCGCATCCTCACGAATATCGGTTAGTCCGCTCGTTGTTTGTTGTCGTTCCTTGGCTGTATTTATGAATTGAAACATACTCTGAATTGTTGAGTCGACACTAGCGTTCGAAATACGCCGTCTCTTCATTTTTGTGCGCTAAATGAAAAGAAGTACTCGTATTTCGAACTCTTACATGAACTATCGGCTGACTGATGAAGGAGCGTGATAAGATGTGTTCGAACACTACATACTCTATTTAGTCTGGGCGGAGTACCACCCCGTGACGATCCTCGTCAACGCGCCCTTCGACGTCGCCAACCCGCAGCACGTCGACCGATTCTTCCAGATGGTCGCTGACTTCGAGAGTCTGCACCACTCCAAAGGTGAGTGGGCGGGGTTTGAGGGGCGTGGCCAGGAAGGGGCGGAGTCAGAAAGGGGAGGAGCCTAAACAAACCTATTCGCAGGCCCGGAGTCCTCGCTGATCTGGCTGCGCGACTACGCCGACTACAGCGCGCGGTGAGTTTCAAAGTTTTTTATTCGAAATTAGGAGCATCGAAAGGTATTAAGTTACATTCAAGATGATGAGATGTCACCGTCAGTAACTCGTATTTCGTGCAGTAGCGAGCCAATTGATATTCTAAGCGCTGAATTCGTTCAATTATCTTTCAGTGGCGAGCCGATCGTGGACTTCCTCTCGGTGCTGCTGGGCGAGATGCGCATGACGAACACGGCCAAGGTCGATCCACTCACGGTGAGGAATTGAGTTTATATGACAGGGCTGAACTTCGGTTGACGAATGAACTTCGGTTGTGAAGTTCACCAGAAGAGTTGCTGCCCACCTCGACTACCAACCCTGCGTTAGGATCTCTAATTTGTAGAATCAGTAAAAAACATCCATTCTTCCGGGGAACTGCGCAATTACTAGATTGAAAGATTGAAAAATTGAAGACTCGAAGATTGAAAGTTAGTTGTTGATTGAAATTTGAGATAATAGCTGCTGAAGGATCACTAGGGAGGCGTCTTAAGATCTTAAAGTAGCAACTTGCAGACAAACATGACGCTGGACAAGCTGGACGCCTTCCTCGCGTCGCCCTTCTACAAGCACTGGTCGTCCTTCCTCCGATTGGGAGTCGATGAGCGGGGAGAGAGGGTAAGCTGCTTTAGCTAAGACCATAGTGATAAGGTTGAGTAGTGGGACTAAGGACAAGAACTAAGAAACCAAGATTCGCATGGTTTGGTACTTCTACAAGCACTGGTCGTCCTTCCTCCGATTGGGAGTGGATGAGCGGGGAGAGAGGGTAAGCTGCTTTAGCTAAGACCTTAGTACTAAGACTGGGTGCTAAGGCTAAGTTCAACGGACCTTAGGGCTAAGGTAGCATTAGCTAAGTACTTCTACAAGCACTGGTCGTCCTTCCTCCGATTGGGAGTGGATGAGCAGGGAGAGAGGGTTAGTAGATTTGTTCCTCTGTGGTACTATTCCTTCTGAACTCTTCTCATTTCAAGCACATTTGGCGTTATTTTTGATAGCATTTTCCTGATGTATTTTTAATTTCCCTTTCAGGTAATCAATCAGTTCTGGATCAACGTCGCGTACCAGAACACGTCGTCGTGGGAGGTCCGAATCGATCTGATGGAGGAGTGGAGGGAGATCGCCGCGAGGTACGGTATTATCGATTGATGGATATGGTGATCGATACGGTATTGGGTACGTAGGATACGGTAGTTCAAATGCGCGGTTATCAATCTGGAATCACCAGCTCCATCTCAGGTACAAGGACCTGAACGCCTCGGTCTGGGAGCCGAACGGGATGTTCGTCGACCAAATGCTCAGTCTCAAGGGCGTCGCTGTCCAGGTACGGTGTTTAGACTAGCCGTGGATACGAAGGGGGAGGAGCCTACAATAAGACCCTGAAGGAAGAGACCGACTCTACGTCCTTGAAATCATACTGCTACGGCCGGGCCCCGAACCGGGTGGTAGATTACGGCTCTGATTTCCCGGCTCTAGAACCATTCTTATCTCTTCAGACGGGCATCCTGACTCTAGTCTGCAGAACCGGGTTGTAGGCTCTAATTTCCGGCTCTGGGTCAAATCCTCTCAATTCCAGACGGGCATCATCGCTCTAGTCTGCAGAGCCGGGTTTTAGATCACGGCTCCTAATTCCCGGCTCTAGATTCATTCTTATCTATTCAGACGGGCATCCACACTTTCCACTGAAGCCCCGTTCTATATCACGGCTCTCACTTCCCGGTTCTGGCTCTCAATTCCCGGTTCCATTCCAGACGGGCATCCTCACTCTCGTGTCCAGAGCCGGGTTGTAGGCTCTGATTTCCCGGCTCTGGCTCTCAATTTCCGGTTCCATTTCAGACAGGCATCCTGACTCTCGTGTGCATGGCGGTAGTCTGCGCCATCTTCATCCCCAATCCGTGCTCCGTGATTACGGCGAGCATTGCGATCGCGTCGATCTCACTGGGTGAGTTGATCTTTGATCTTTGATATGCCGCTATCGTTATCATAATCTTGGGTAACATTGCGTCGATCTCACTGGGTGAGTTGATCTTTGATCTTTGATCTCGGAGATCACCGTCTCTTTATTTCACGCATTCTCGGCCACTATGACTGAGAGCGTAGAGACGATGATCACAATGAGTCATTCAACGGTTTGATCTGTGATTTTTGGATATCCTACTACCAATTCATTACGTACGAGAAAAAAAATAGCTCTTTGCTTGGTAGGGCGGTCGATCTTTGATCTTTAGGGTTAGATAATCGCCACATAACGATCTTTGCAGGAGTGATGGGCTTCCTGTCGTGGTGGAGCTTCGACCTGGACCCGGTGGTCATGGCCGCCGTTCTCATGTCGATAGGCGAGTTACATTTATTATTTCAATTAATTAAATAATTTAAAATTATTATTATTATTTTCAGGAATGAGCGTGGACTTCACAGCGCACGTCAGCTACCACTATCAGGTTGGTTTTAAAACATTAATGTTCACAGATTTAGCAATTTCAAACACGAGAACTTTCAAAGAGAGTAGTAGAAACTTCTGAATTTGAGCAGTCTTGACTGATACCTACAAGTTCTTATTTCTTGCACGAAGCAGCATTCGCGCAAATTCTCGCACGAATCTTGCACGAATCAGCAGCTTGGAGGCATTCGGAAACGTGTGAATGAAGTTATTTAATCCCTTCTCAGCTCACGAACCGCAAGGAGATCCGCAACGGGAAGGTGATGAAGATCCCCGTGATCGGGCAGCACCAGAAGCTGCGCCACACCCTGCACGCCGTCGGATGGCCTATGGTGAGTGGGCGTGACCTAGAGGGGGCGGAGCTTGTGGGGGCGGAGCTTCCTGATCGCCCGTTAGGATGGCATATGGTGAGTGGGCGGGGGCGTGGCCTAAAAAGGGGCGTGGCATGACATAAAATGATCTTTGATCATTAACTCTCAATTCTCGATCATCACAATGAAGCCCTACTTCATCGAGCTCATCGATCTTAATCTCTCATCGATGTTACAGCGCTATTAAACTACTCAATAGAGAGAGTTGGGCGATTGATCAGTTTCCTCTTTCAGTTGCAAGCGGGAGTCTCGACCATCTTCTACATTCTTCCTCTCTCCTTATCTTTGCGTACCCATAAATTATAGGCCATAACGCGCCGTAGGACTAGCTTGAAAAGGGGATATTTGGCTGATAAAATGGCAATTCTCCACCGTTTTCAATGCAATCCTTTGCAGTTACAAGCGGGAGTCTCGACGATCTTCTGCATCCTCCCCCTCCTCTTCCTCAAGTCGTACTCGACCTCCGTCTTCGTGTGCACCATATTCCTCGTCGTGTCATGGGGACTGCTGCATGGTTAGTATTTCCTTCCTGTTTGTTTCTCAATCGAAAGACAAAAGGGGCCTGATTTTCGATGATTCTCGAAGTGCTTGCACTGTGCACTTTGACCTGCGAACTTTTATGCATTTCGATTTTTTTGTGAAAAGAGAAGGCCTTTCAAGAAGATGAAACGCGTGAGATTCGGTTGATGGAAAAATCTCATTGAGAATGCTGGAATCTATCGATAATCTGCAGGCCTCATCGTCCTTCCCTCGTTCCTCTCCTGTCTGCCCGAGTGCCTGACGAACGCCAACTGCTACCGCACCTTCCTCTCCACGAGCTCGGAGAAGAGCTGCAGGTCTATTCCTATTCCTTAATATTACTACCAAACTTAATAATTCTGAGATATTTGTTTTCTTAGGACCTGCAGGTGACTTGATTTGACCTTACCTTAACTGGCTTATCTTGACTTTATAGACTTTATAGGACCATAGGACTATCTTCGTTATCCGAATTTCTCCTAAGGGTTTCGCTCAGCATAGACTTGTTGAACCGAATTGAGTGATTGATCAATCCGTTCAGATACGCTGGCGCCCCTCGGGAAGAAATACTCCCGATGCAGGACAAAATAACTCAAGATGCCTGATCGGGAAGCTCCGCCCCTCTAGGCCACGCCCCCTTAGCCCATGCCCCTTTCATACCCGTTTGATGCATACTGTAAATACCTTTCCTCTGTTTTCCCTCACTCTGGGTCGCACATCCTAGCCATAAGTATCCCTAACAAAACATGTTGTAGCATCCCCATACTGGGATACAGGTCTAGCCCCCAATTCTACCAGTTTTCATTACTATCATCGAGATCAACAAATAAAATCAGCAATAAAGCAATAAGATCAGACCCCAGGTACAGTATCCTACCGTAGTAGGTACCGTATTCTTCCGCTCTCATTTTCCTCTTTTTTCCATCGACAAAGTTTCGTCTTCTCTAGTCAGCCGATACGGTGAATCCACCCAGCTTTATACACTGTATTGCAATTGTCTACCCTCTTGATTCCCTCCTTCTCTTTCCCATCCTCAGACTCTGTCAGGTACTTTGCCCATCTAGTGCTATACGACTCTATCCTTTCCTGTCCCTTTTCAGTAGTCGAGTCTAAATTATTTCTGTTACTGTGCATAAATATATCTTTTATTGAGAGTTCAAATCAGCAAGCCGAATAATGTCCGAATTTCTTTATTCTATAGAGGAAATGGATGAGATCGATGAAATGCAACAACGATGTTTAGAGGGAAAAATCGATGGCAAGGGACTATCACAGTGCGTGTCTTTGGGACGATTTGTACAAGAGGGAATGAGGAACTATTCAAAAATGCAGAAATAGTGTAAAAATCAAAGAACATACTCTGTTGAATGGTGAACGATATCTTTTGTGAGGTGTAGCGGTTTGAAGGTTGAATAACAAACAGGAAGAGGGGTGTTCGAAATACGTTCTGATCATTTCACCCATCCTCTCATTGGGCTGGTCCTCTTTAATGAAACTCCTTCGATATCTGGCCTCGCTCGCCAGCTCTTATTCGCAAGAGGACTGGGAAATGAGAGGGATAGAATACTCAAGGAGAGATCCAAGAAGTGCAGGTGAAATCAATAGAACTCTACAACGCAAGCAGAGTCTGATCAGTTAGCGGATCGAAGTCGATGGGCGAGTTATCACATGAGGTCTGCTGCTTCGGCAGCTTTTGCGGACAATAGTCACGCAAGCGGAGACCGCGCATCCCTGTAATCAAATTAATTAGTTAATTAGCATTATGATTAACAAAAGGCTTCACGGTTCGACTTTGAATCTGCTACCGATAAAAATATTTATTGATTATTAAGAGATCAAAGACCAACGAACCCAGGATGGAGTCGCGATTGAGCGGGTGCAGCTCGAAGCCCATCAGTGCTGAATTATGACGAATTTTAGAGATCAAATAAGTAAAAGTGAGACCAAAGATCAAAGATCAAAGCTCACAGCAGATCTCGACGTGGTCATTGCACTGGGCCAGTGTCGAGAAGAAAGCGGGAAGAGTGAAGAGGAGATCTTGCAGGCGGGTCGGGGCTGAAAGGATTGAATGAAGGAAAGTATTTTCGTAATATTTCTTTTTCATCGACGCGTTGTGATCCCCTTCTTCACCATAAAAATGCATTATCACACTAAATGTTGAAAATCCCCGCATATTTTAGATATTGGTGGCTGTTTGATTCTTGCTTCTTCTAAATTTGCACAGAGCAGAGATCAGTTTCGTTTTGTTTAACCAAAAATAGAGAAAGAGGCTGATAGATACATTGCACCTGCTGTATGTAGTGAGCGTGTGTCGAGCAAATTCTGTTAATCCACGAATGCATTAATCTATCTCAAAAATCACCCACTCAAAATTCAACAAAGAATACTTCAAACAAACCAACCATTTCCTCCTTCACTGAACACCAATCGAGACAGCACACTCGTGTATCGCTCGCGAACGGATCGGATGACAGTGACGGAGGATTTGGTGAGACCGGGGACTTCTGGAATTGATCTTTGATCCCTGAACTTGATCTTTGATCTTCACTCGATGCTCTCTTTCTAAGTCTATATGCAGTACCTGGATTAAAGAGGTGGATGGCTCGGAGCAATGCGAGGTGCGTTCTGCAATTAATTTGATTTATTTTTCTAATTATTCTACTTTTTTAAACTTTTCTTCTATTCTTCAATGCCTGAAATTCACACCTCGTAGCAGACAGTGGCCGTAGCAGGGAAGCCGGTCGGCGATGTAGTCGATTGAAGATGGCATCGAACATGTTCGATTGCCTGCAATCAGCGATGGTTTGTTATCATTCTTTCATGATGTTGGTTCCAAAGAGAACGTTCGGATAATTACTGTCTGAATGATGCTCATATTCATCTATGATTCTGAGAATAAAAAAAACGACGGTTGAGAATAATCAATCGATTTTCAGAATCATCGAAGGGCATCGTCTAATACCAATCATCAACTCATTTTTATTTCTCATTCGACTCTCATTGCTCTCATTCTGACTAGGGTCAATGCCTTTTAAAAAATAGGTCCTTACATTGACTTCTTAGCTTCCCACGCATCCCGCCCGTCCGGGAAGACGGTAGTCTCAGACTGCTTTTCTACCTGGAAATAATTGTTCTAAAAACTAATTTAGTTACACTAGCTTAGAAGCTGGAATCTAGTAATACAAACTTCAAATCTTGGAAACAATTGAAGAGTTTACTGACCGTATCAAAAGCCAGTGTTAGCATTGCTAGGACGGATGATGCGTGAGCAGCGAGTAACCACTGGAATGTGAGAATAAACTGATTGTTGTTCGATTCGTGATTGCCCCATATAAGAAACCAACACAACGAATCGAATATTGAACTGAATGTGATTTTCAATACTTACCTGGTCCTCCTTCGGCAACTCATTGAAGACAACAAAGCTCTTGGCGTACTCGACTGCGAGGCCGAGCTACAATTAATTTGATTAATTAATAGTATTTAATAATTATCTAATTAATAATTATTTAATAAAAGCATTTGCCCACCTCTGCAATGATCCAGAACTTGACGGGCTCGGTTTCGTAGCATTCCTTCGACAGGGCGGGAACTACCTGCAATATAGGGAATCTGAATCAGAGTTAGACTTCGTTTTCAGATACTGTCTTCGCAGAAGGAAAAGGGAATAATTCCAGCTCAAAGCAAACTATTGTCCTGGCAACAGAAATACAGCAAAGAAACAACGAGGGCGAAAAAGCCAGGGTTTAATCAAACCTGTTTCGGTCTCGTTCCCGAAAAGTCCGCAAAGAGCGACTTGGTCAGCAGTAGCTCCTCGATTCCGCAGTTAACGTAGAAGGCTGACTTGGGGGAGGTCACTCGCAGAGCATCCAAACGAGACTCGCGGAGGGACTGAAGGTTAAATCTGTTCGTGCACACAAAAGCTTTCGTTCTTACTCGCAAAACAATTCCCAACTAACAGTACACATGAATCGGAACAGAAATTGGAACATAAATTTCATATTGATATTTGATGATAATAACTGCTTACTAGATCTTTGATGGTCGCCGTTAGATTGAGCAGTGAACTCGATAGAGATACATCCGGCGATGGTGAGGGCAGATTGATCTGAATTGCTTGCCTTCTTTCATTTTCATTTTTCATCATTTTAGATGAAGAATATCCTTAGAATTGTTCAGTTCAGAGGTCGTACGAGTGTGCCAATTCAGAAAGTTGCTTGGACAAGGGTAAAATCATGTCTCACCTCCTCCTCCTCACGCTTGATCTGTGCCTCGTCCATCTTCGACTTGCGCACCCCAGTGAAGAAGATTTGAATGTCTGAAATTCGGATACTTTTTTTCAATCATGGCATTGATTCTTGTACTGATTGGCAACGTATTCGGTGTAATGTAGATGTTTTGTAAACCATTTGTAATGATAGCTCACTTTTCGGGTTCATGCCCACTTGCAGGCACTTCTGGAAGCGGCAGGCACGACAGGCGCACCGACGAGCTGGAATTTATTTATTTAATTTTTTATTATCTTAATGATTACATTGCAATAATACCGCTTCAACTTCTGTTATAGCGTTATCATCCCCATCACTAGCATTGGCTGATGCAATCGGCAAATCGAAAGAGCGATCATGTAGGGTACGCTGTAGCCGAGTTGATTGACAGGAGCATCGAAACAGACGATAGAGACTTCCTAATTCCGCTACTTCCATCTGGCATCTTGTTACTTCCTAATCACTCTCAGTCCTTTCCTTCTGATCTGTTGACGTATCCATCCAGTATGATATCACTAAACATACCTTTATCGAACACGCACATGCCTCCCCTAGTGCACTTGAACTTCCTCCTCGATATCACTGTCCGACGGAAGAACGTCTTGCACCCATTACAGGAGACCACCGAGTAGTGGAATCCGGATGCCTACATGGTTTGGTTAGCTCAGATCGCCATAGATCATGTGAATTCTTTGCAAACACCAATCAAAGTCGCTCAGAACTCGATGCAATCATGTACATTTTCTTTGATTTATTTATGGAGATTATGAAAGGAGAAACAGATTCTAGAACCGGTAGAGCAATTTCAATCTGCATGCATTGTGTATTCAGTTGTTCCCTATTTTCGCACCATTTCGATCCCGTGACTAGAAAGTGGTGACTTTTAGTAGAGCCAACGTTTCAAGGCGTGCCCTATTAATAATTGCCACTTCATGGCAAGTCTAGCCGAGGGACGCACTAATAGCTAATGAGACCAGTCCCTCTCGGATTTGTGACATGAAACGTCTAGACTAGGTTGGAAAGAAATGATGACGTCACGGCTGACATTTTAAACTAGACATTATCACTTACTCGATCCCCACAGACGACACAAGTAGTCATGCCACTACATATGCAATTATCAATAACAAGTAAACTTCGAGTAGACAGGCTTCAGTTTCAACGTCATGAGAGAGAATAGTCGAAACTTGGAATCTCAAAAATTACATACCCGATCCCCACAGACGACGCAAGTTGTAGCCTCCATGAGATGCATCTGTAATTTAGTCTTTCGTCATGCATTGCTTGCAAACCAAGAATTCTTTTCGAAAGTATGGCAAACTGTGTCTTCTTTCATGAAACTTTCCCATAACAAATGACGCCTGATGTCAAATAGGACTTCTTCAAGACTTGCAAATCAGAAGGTTTCAATCCAAAATAGATGAACCAAAGGCCAATTTGTGATAACATCTAAGTCTTTTTTCACGAAACATTCAAAGGGCTTCATCCCAACACAAGAAGTGCGCATGATGCTAGATAAGACTTCAGGGAAACATTCGAAAGGGCACCGGTTATGGGAATGGGCTTCAGTTCAGAAAAAGTTTCGAAAGTGCGCATTATAATGAAGCCAGATCGGACGGTCTTCATTTGCAAATGGTCGTGCGTGGGAGAAACCATAAATCTGCATTTGGCAAATTACTAATGCGAGAGAGCAAAGTTCCCGTCTTAGCATTTTGTATGCTCTCTGGACGGTCAGACAAAGCGAGAAAGCATGGGAAATTGAGAGAGTCAGAAGTGCACTAGGTCGAACGACATTCGTTACATAACAGTCGTTCTCTCGTCCCCATTATGTAGGCTAGCGTCCGAATGACAGACGATTGCAAACCTATCGTCGGTAAGACAGAGCTAGAGAGCATGCGAAACTGAGAGAGTCCTGATCACTAACCTGCGAGTACATGGTCGGACTCTGTTCCTGCACGACTGGCTTGACGTCCTCGTCTTCCTGGAAAGGACATCGGATTAGCAAATCAGAAGATCTAGCCGCCCCTCGATTCTCTTTGCATCGAAAACGCAATGCATCTTGCAACGAGTATCTTTTCAATTGATCGGGAAATAGAAAAAAAGAGTACCGGCATCGGCAAATCGTCCAGCAAACTGCAGTCGAATGAAGAAGTGCGCAAGCGGGCAAAGGCCGATTCTGAATGGTGTTGTTGTTGTGCTTTTTGTTGTTGTTGTTGTTGTTGTTGTTGTTGTTGTTGTTGTTGTTGTTGTTGTTGTTGTTGTTGTTTTGACAAGGACTCACGGCATCCGTCGAAGGAGAAGGAGTGCCGGATGGTTGACGGGACGACGGCAGACGTGGACGGAAAGGCGTCGTCTAGTTCCTGGAAAAGGAAGGGAATTGGCACTGTGAGAAAATCTATTACGTCATCTTAAAATATCTTTGCAACATTGTACCTCTGCCATTACTGTCACATTTGCTATGGGTTAGAGAAAATGGTCCAGAGCCACACCGTACTATAAGTGATCTGCGACCTCACAAGTCTAATCTGTCTGATTTCCCTGGCAAGACTCGACTTATGAAGCCGTAGAAACGCTTTGCCCTCACGAGCAGTGCTCTTCAGTTTGAACAAGAGAGTGAGTGAGATGAGGAAAGCCAGACCACTGATTCCTGTCTCATAGAGTGGAAACGGTCTCACGAATTGTCACCTGAATACTGACGCACAAGTGCCAAAGTGCATGTGCAATTTCAAGCCAACGTCAAGAGAACTGGCGTGGAGAACTCGATTCAATGATCGCAAAATCTACTGGGAACTTAGAGCGCCGAAACACGCAAGTATGGCTGCTAGTCTAGTGGGGAAAATGCGAAGATCACTAAGTGTTTCCATGATCGATAAGGAATCCAACAATCCTTCGGCGCGAGATCTGTTCTCTGTCCAAAAGTACAATGCAAGAGGCGAAAGTGGGAGAGGGAAGGGCGATTTGGCGTATAGATAACCTCATTTGGCCATGCATTTCGCTTATTTCGATCAGACTAACTACGCAATTGCATACCAGATTTATCTCGGACATTCAGATCAGATACGTTAGAAGGAACATAGATGGAGAAGCTGGTTACCTCGATTTTGATTTCGTTCGGGTTCTTGGTGGGGTGAACGCCGGAACTCCCGGAGGGAAAGGAACCGTCGAATAGTAGGTCCATCTAGAGGATTGGAGCCCTGGAAGAAAACGATGATTAAGCGATTCATTGTTCAGGACGGAGGATGAAAAGTTGTGAGAAAAATTGAGAACAGAAAATGGTCTCTGGTAGCGATGGACTTCGATATTTGAACACGAACGTATATCGAAGAACATTTATCGCGTATTGCAATCAAGTTTTCGAAAATAACGCATTCTGACAGACTGACCAATAACCACAACGATCAGATGGAAATGGGAGCTAATGAGGAAAACAATACGGGGGAAATGACTCTCTCACTTTCCCATGCTCTCTCGCCGGACACAGAACGAGAGAGACTCAGATCGTTGCTCAGGGAAACTACCGTAACGATGAATGGATAGCTCGGTGAGATGAAAACAATAAGTGGCTGGGAGAACAGTAATGCTATTGTATCAACACTGGAGACTGTGCTTCATTATTATTCCAAAAATGGGAAATGAAGTGGAAATTTCAAAAACATTTCCGGAAAAAAATGTATGCAGCGAAGATCAAGAGCGAAAGACCGAGTGGGTGGAGAGATGAAAGTAGATGCACATAGGGATGAGGAATAAGAGGAAATAGAATAGCGGAAGCCTGGAGGTGGGTAACTAGGCAATCGCAGGCATTCGGAGTCTAGCAAAGAGGCGGAGGAAGGGAAGGGAGGAGACTCGAGAGAGAGGAGACTACATATTCACACGAAACGGGTGACGATTGGGCGTGCAAAAGCTAGAGGAAATCACAGTTTCGAGATTTTATCTGTGCTCTAAACCGGCTTCATGTCATGGTGATGTTTGGGTGCGTGTAGAGGTCACTGGGTGTATGCACCAACCACCAAATCAAATTTACAGAACGAGTGAAACACCCATTCTTCCGAGGAACTTCAGGGCCCATATTTCGTCCTAGCCTATCGAAGAATTTTCGCGAAATCAAGGCCGCATCGGCAAAAACTCGGGCACTTTCAGTCGACAGATTCGATCTATACATCTCGCTCACTTCTCCCACGCTGAAGGCCGAGAGAGACTGCATGCTAGAGTACGCATTTCCGATCTCCGTCTCTTCATTTCACACACTCTCTCGCCTCTCTGACCGGTGACTGGAGAGAGACTGCCTATCAAGATGGAGCGAGAGATCGGAAGGACACTATCGAAACGGGGGGAGGGAGAGGAAGCCAGGTAATAGTGCGCTCGGATCTACGATTATATCGACAGTACTCTGAGTGCCGGTCAGGGAGAGAGAGGGCGAGAGAGAGCGTGCAAAATGGAGAGAGAGCGTTGGTCTACTGATCTTGGAGCCGATCTGTGCATCGGCATGCGCTATCAATGTGAGTGCTCTATGGGGCGGACACTATCGGAACGAGAAAGGGGAAGAAGCCACGTAATAGTGCACTCAGATCTATGATTGTCCCTAGTAGGACTCCCTGCAGTTCGTGTTCTCTCAAGTCAGGCAGCGCTAGAGAGTGAGGATACTGATGAGAGTCAGACAAAGGAAGTCATACAGAGCGAGAGAGTGTGTACAATTGAGAGAGTTAGAAAGGGAGGAGCTTGTTGCTCTACTGATTTCGGAGCCGATCTCTGCATCTGCTGTGATAATAATGTCATCGAACCAGACATCAGATTACACTCTCTCGTTTAACCACACTCTCTCGCTCTGGCTGACGAGAGAGCGTGCAGAATGGAGAGAGCCGAGGCTACAGGTGATTCATCATAACGCCCTCTGGTATTGCTCACCTAATAGGCCACCTAATATAGGGGGGTCTGAGGGCCCTCACCTAATAGGCCACCTATAAAGGATCGATGGCTTTGGGCGCCTCAGTCTCCCTAATAGGTCACCTAATAACCCTTCCTAATAGGCCACCTAATACAGCATACGTGCTAGCAAAGCATACATGCGCGGCCGAAGTGCATTTTGCGCTGTCGAGGAGTCCGCTCGCTTTATCTCGAAGTTTTATTTTATTATCGCTGTTTTACGCTGATTTACTGTAACCTCGCTGTATAAACTAAGATGTACAAAGCTGGAGATCACTGACGGCTCTTCACTATCGAATATTGCTCAATTTCACGCAAGCAACCGATTTGCCCAAGAAATGGTTAGTTCGTATTCACGTAGACTAGCGTTTTCATTTCAGAGATCGTCTTATTCCATTCAACTGCGTTTGTTCTTCATATTGGTCACTAAGGTTTACTTTTCTAAGCTTAATTCCATTATTTGATTTCAGCAGTTTTCATTAAATGCGAAGTTATCAAGATCAAGTTATTCGTTCTCTTCAAGTTCGATTCATGTTCAACTGCAAAGTGCAGACGTGTCGTAGATGTACCTCACCCATATTGTATCGATTGTGAATAAAGTAATGCAAATGTGCTGCGCTTATGCGCAATTGGATTACAAACTGATTACCTTCGACGATTTTGCTTACAGTATTCTGTTCACCTAATAGGCCACCTAAAAAGCGAGCCTCCCTCCTCCCCTCTGCTACCTAATAGGCCACCTAATAGAGATTTTCACCTAATAGGTGACCTAATGACTCACCTAATTGTGTACTAACTTGTGGCCTATTAGGTGGATTATTAGGTGGCCTATTAGGTGAGCAATACCAGAGCCTGCAGGTGATTCGCGGAAAACATTACATCAAAACGCACCGCATTTGCTATTCAGTCCGAGTATTTCGATGAATGCGAGAGAGAGCGCGCGCTATTGGACTCGAATTTGAAGGAGGAGAGCTCATTTGCCATGCCAACGCGACGAGTGAGGAAAGGAAGTAATGAGAGGGAGATGAGTGGAGATGACTCGCCCGTTTTATCCGATGCATATTCAAGGATGGGAACAGTCGAATAATAACTGGATGCAGGCGACCAAAAAACTTTTTTAAATGTATGCTTCAGGAAATACGATGTTATAGAAGGAAGATGCAAATGCATGACGATGCAAGGCTGGACTTCTTGGAAAATCGTAGAACGAGAGCTTTGCAATTGCATCAGCGCTAAGAGGAAAACGCGTGGGAAGGCAACACTAATCTCTCTCGCTATCACTAGGCTACATCGAGGCGTTTCTCTGGAGTTCTTGGAAACAGTCTAGAGATGAAAGTGGGGCATTAGGAGCAGAGTTCTCAAGAAGCAATGTGTCATGGTAACAGGTAACAGGAAGCCTGCAGCCTCAGAAGACAAGAGTTGAAAAATAAGAAAGTTATAATAGTCAAAAATAGTACAGGAGAGACCTAGTGTAGGTCAAACTCTGCTCGGATGCTCGGAAAGTTCGTAACCGTCAATCCGATACACCACGCGCGCGCTTCCCCCCTACCAGAGTGGATAGTGTGCACAGCACGTGGCAAAGAGAGATTGGAGAGACACTCTCTCCGATCCTCATGCTCTCTCGCCGGTTAGAAAAAGCGAGATAGTACATGCAATTGAGAGAGTCGAGATGCTAGACAAGGCGAGAGAGCGTGTGGAATGAATAGAGACAGAAGGAAATGCTTATCGCTAGAGAGAGAAAGAGAGAAACTCTCTCAACGAGGAAACGATCGAGAAAGCCAAGAGAGCAAAAAGGGACGGCGATTAGTGAAACAGCGAACAGGACCAAGGCTGGGCGTAAAAAATACGTTGTACGGATCCGTTCATCCGTAAAATCTCAAACCGCAAAATCCCAACTCCGACTTATTCGAAACCGATGTGTGATCGCAAATCCAAAACTACGCAGATGCATGAATACATTGTGCAGAAATAGCGTGCGTTTCGTAGTGAAGCGTTTCCGAAGCCCCGACTCTCTCCATTTCCCATGATCTCTCGCTTTCCCTAACCGATGTGCAGCGAGCCCACTCTCACCGTCCCTTAGGTTCTCTGATACCTCTGACTGGCTAGATATGATAATGATAGAGAGGATTCAGAAATAGCAGAAGCTCTCTAGCACCCTCTGACTGTCTAAATATCGCTGATAATGATAGAGAAGCTTCAGATAAATCGGAAGATTGATTCAGAGATGAGTAGGCGAAGTTGTTAGCCTAACACATCCTGACCGTGATTCTTGGTGGGACTTGCGTGAGATTTTGCACGCCACTCTCCATTAGAGACACACCTCTCCCTTCCAACGCGAATCCCCAAGATCAGAAAGTCAGCCCTCTCGCTTGGTCATGCTACGCTTCGCTACGTCGCTACGTCTTCTCAACGGCCTGGTCAGCCTGGTCAGAGCGAGCGAGAGATCAGGCAGAATGGAGAGAGCGCAGGCAGGTAGAGGGAAAAGTGAGCGAGATGTATAGGAGGCGGCGCGATACAAGTGGAGCAACGGAGAGGGAAGGGAGGGAGAGCCTTGAACTTCCGATATGGACAGAGATCTCTGGTTGAGATGGGGATTAGTACCTTGAACTATCTACCAGCATGAGTAAGTGAGTGAAATTTGTGTGGGTTCGAGAGGAAGTGATGAAAATACGATAGGTAACACGGAAAAATTCGGGCACTATTTGATTGCTTATCAAAAATGGCCAAAGAACTTGTCCGCTCTCACTCCACGTTCTGTATTACGCAAATAAACTGTTCGTTTGGCTGAGGACTGGCATACAACAAGGTGCTTAGCTGTTTCGATAGTCTGTTGCTCATTAGGCGTTGCGCAGAAGTCTCTGACCAGTCACATGATTTCCCAAGCTTGCAGTGCATGGTAAGGGAGTGGATTCTAGGGATGAAGAAATACTCTCCCCATTCTATGCACTCTCTCACCGGTCAGACAAAGCGAGATAGCATTGGAAAGTGAAAGACTGGGAGATTTTCCTGATGGTAAGTGAGATGGATTCTCGATCGCTAGACTACTCCAAACCTTGACCAATCGGGTGACGAATCAGTCATAATAAAGAACGAACCTCTCTATATTCTTTGTGATTTCTCATGACAGCAGCGAGTGACAAATGATACGATTAGAGATAGAGCCAATAAAAGTTGGAGCGTGATGAATAACGTTGGACTACGCCCCGAGGGGGAATGAGGAAGGGTGGGGTAGAGGTTGCTTTCACTCTTGGTAAGGGAACGATAAAACGGGGTACTTGCAAATCCGGTGCGCAATGGTGTTTCGCCCATGCTCAGCCATCATGCTTGATTTAGTGAACTGTGGAGCGTAGGCGAGAAATTCGAAATAAATGCAGCCGCAACGAAAGTCATGGTGACTGCTGTGGGAAAATGTAGGAAAGTAATACTCGTCGATATGAACGAAGCATGTGAGAATGGAGTGAAATTCTAGCTTGCTAGAACCTATCAGCAAGCCTTTCATCATCAACACGTGTGAAATTCCCACCAGAGACAGTCGTAATTGAGCATGACTTTCAGCTGTCATAGAAACGGTAATGGCAAAGAGTGATAAATAGGTAGCTGTGGGGA
The DNA here is from genome assembly GCA_900490845.1 of Pristionchus japonicus. Lineage (NCBI taxonomy): Eukaryota > Metazoa > Nematoda > Chromadorea > Rhabditida > Neodiplogasteridae > Pristionchus > Pristionchus japonicus. Next base: position 107,334 of record LS506824.1, read on the forward strand.
AAAACTATAGATCACGCGCGAATAGGTCGGGGAAATGGCAGGCAATGACGTACTGCTATTTTTCGAGCAGAATAGGTCGTGTCTCGAATAGATCTCGGAAAGCGGCAAAATGAAAATCTTTTTTGGATCTTTCTAACTATAGTACCAACAAATCACGGGTTGAATGGAACAAGTGGGCGAATAAGAGAATATCGAGAGTAAGGTGTGGCCGTCTCTTCGATTCACACTCACTCTCGTCGATGAGAAAAACGAGAGAGCGTGCGAAACGCAGAGACGGCGCTTTTCGAACTCTACCAGGGACGATAACCACTCGTCTATCGTCCTTTTCAATCTCGCAATCTCTCCCATTCTCCTCTTCCCTCCCTCTCGTCCTTTCCCCCGCGCTCTAAAACGCACGCAAATCCTTCACTAATAGTGCGCTGACCGTATCGATTGAGTGGGAGTTCGACTGATTAGCAATTGATTGTAATTTTATAATTTGATGTTTCTGTAATTCGAGGATAATCGAATGAGAAATGGACAGAAAGAAGGTTCAAAAATCTGATTTGATACACCCCAGAATCGAACCCAGAATCACAGCCCGCGAGAGAAGAGATATCGCGTGTTTATTCAAGCTATCTGTCGGTTTTTGTGCTGCCACCTTTCTGCCAAAGAGTGTCCTCTAGTTTGTAGTATACTCCAATGAACGCTCAAACATTAGGGTAAACGTAAATGTTTTATCGAATCAATCAAGAATAAAATGCAAGAAATTTGGTGTAAACTTTGTTCAAATGCACAGGAGGAGTTGTGAGATCATCATTCGGTTATTATTCACATTTTCGAAAATAAATAATTATATCTACAAGGTCGGTCCTTATTGGAATCGAGGATACTGCTGTTGCTGCTGCCACTGGAGTTGTTGTTGCTGCTGCTGCATATATCGCTGCTGAAAGTCAGATTTTGAGCATGCTTTGTTGAAAGTAACGAATAACGCTTAAGGAGCTTCAGGCTTGTTTTATGAAGGTAAAGGTAAGGTGCTGCTAGGTGGACCCACTGGTAAGGCCAGCTGTTAGATATGAAGGTTCATCGATAACCGAAACAACTCCGTACCTGCATCTGCATTTGCTGCAGCTGCTGTGGCGTCTGCTGCTGTTGCTGCATGGTCGGATGAGGCATCATCGGCATTGATTGCATTCCGGCTGCAAAAATAGCACTAGCTCGGATGAGAAGTACTTCACTAAACCGTCCCTGACATTACAAGTTTCTCCCACCTATCAAAAGCCCCAGGTCTAGTGCCGCGAAAATTGAAAACTTCATTTATATGATCCGGATGCTCACTTCATGGATACAGATGTGTATTCAAGTGCTCTAATGCTACTCGCTTCAACACAACATCAGAGCTCTCAATTCCTAACGTCTTGATAAATGAGTTAACTCGTAAAACGCACCATTCACCATTGATTGCTGCATGCCAAACGCCGGCTGTTGCTGCATCTGTTGCATCTGGGCCTGTTGTTGTTGTTGCAGCACTGAAATTTGACATTAGCAATTCAACCCCTGAAAGAAGAAGACTCACTGAGACGTTGTTGTTGTTGCTGCTGTTGTTGTTGTTGAGCTAGGAGTTGTTGTTGTTGTTGCTGTTGTTGTAATTGTTGTTGTTGCTGCTGCATCAGGTACTGCTGTTGCTGCAAAGTAGAACGAATACTATCATGACGAATACAGGTCTTGCTTTAATCTTGCGAATGATCGACACCAACAACGATCTCCAACAAACCCAAAGTAATAGTTGTTCGACACTGAAGGTAGCCCAATCTCATTTACCTGCTGCTGTCGCATCTGCTGGTCGTGCTGCATCATCTGGATCGGCTGCTGCTGCTGCATGATCGACGATGGACCGACAGCGTACGGCACGCTTGCAGCATGTGCTGCAGCTGCAGCTGACGTGCTGGCAACGCCCGCCGACGGGTCGCTGTACGTATCTTGAGGCTGCTGAAAATGAGAAAATTGTTAGTCGCTCTCTTTGCGCTGATCAGGATACTTGGGAAACCCATTCTTCGTCATCGATAATACTGCACCAGTCTGAACCAATCTTCCACTTTGGTTTATTGTAAATAACGTTTAAAATTCAAAAACTCTCTCACCAGTCCATGCAATCGCATCTTCTTTGCTGCGGGTTCTGTAAATAAACTCATTTTCCAAATTATCAATCTTCATCGCCCACCTATAGACAGTAGAATGCGAAATACGGGTGTTCGCGTCTTCAGTTACTCTCATTGGTCAGAGTGGCCCGTGTTTCGCGTTCTACTAACTGAATCTGTAACAACAAACTCACGCTGTGCCTGCAGGCGTGCCGCGGCAGCCTGCTGCTGCTGCAGCGCTTGCGCTGCACTGACAGCACGAGCAGCAGCGGCCTGCTGCTGCAGGGCGAGCGTGGAGGCGGCCGCGTGCTGCGCCAGCATCGCCGTCTTCTTGTCCATCTCCTCGCTGTCGTTCATCGACTCCCTCTTTGGGTAGGGAATGTTCTCGAGACAGCCGAAGATGTCGTTGGATGGTTTGGGGTCCTCCTGCAATTGCTTCGTTACAGCATGAACAGATGTTTTGAAACGAAAAGCCTCTACTCTACAGTCCTCGTATGAGAGAATATCGTTTTGTTAAAGGTAAATTCCTTATCTCGTGTCCTTAGCTTTCCCCCCCCCCCAATAATCGCGTGATTGTCATTTTCGGCAAATATTTTTTCAACGTATTAGATAAAGCCACGAACCCTAAAGAATTCATCCTTCATTGCTTCATCTGCTGACAGTCTCTTCATAGGATCCATTGTGAGCAGCTTCACGAGTAGCCTAGAATTCATCAACTAATTAATTACGCTAATTAGTTATTCAATAAAGCTACGTAAACTAATTAGCATAATTAGTTAATCACCTGAACTGGCTGTTAGTCGTGTTCTGTTTGTTCTTCTCCATGTGACGTTGCAGGGAACAGCCGAAGAAACTGCAAATAATCGATTTTTTGCAAATTTCGGAAGTTCACCAAACATTTTTTTCGGCTATTACTACACTGCAATCAAAGCTCATAGCTCCTAGTTCATCATGCCTCACATTATGTCTATTTCTCGTAAAACCTCTCTAATCAGAATCAAGTGAATTGAATAAACAGTGGAAAATGAAAATGCTCACCTGGACTCCTTGAAGTCCTGCCTCAGTCGTCCGTACTCTGGCGTCTCCTTGATATCCGGCCACTCTGCCTCTGTGGGGTAGCCCATTACGGAGAAGATTTGACTGGAAACAGGTGCGTTGGTTACATAAAAATGCAAATCTAGTTCTCATCTGCAGAAAGTACACTCTCCGTTTCGTGATTCACACTTTCATATTGTTCTATTATCATTGCGAAATGCCCTTTCAACGGACCCCAACTGCGTCTTGTGATACGGCGTGGGTGTCTTGATGTTCTCCTCTTCCTTGCAGTAGAAGATGGGATCGGAAGTGAGAAGTTCAGCAAAGATGCACCCAATCGCCCACACGTCGATCGCCTGTGAAGCAGAAATGATCTGACTCTCTCGATTCCCCATGCTCTCTCGTCGGTCAGGTCTATCGATTGCCTGCTAAAATGTTGAAATCTCGATGGTTTTTTAATCGATTTCTTCCCCTTGTGAATTCTCGAAATTTCCGTCTCCTCCCAAGCCTTCCTTGCGAATTAAACATGCATGCCTCATTATAATTGGCTCAATCGAGAAACATGAGTCGAAGGAGAGAGGAGTGAAACATGAATACCACATCCTTCTTCGTATAGCCAAAGAGTTGTCTGTCTCACCCAATACCTAAAGAAGTCACAAGCTATCAAGAGCACTGGTAAACCTAAGAGGGAGGTGTTTGTAGGACACGAAAAGACGAGTGACACGGATTTAGAACTATAAATTACCAACCTTGGTGTAGTGCTTGGCTCCCAGCAGTAGCTCCGGTGCTCGATACCAATAGGTCACGACGACCTGAAATTGCTCTTGTATCATTAGTTGAAGCCTCATTTCATTACACTTCGCTCTTCCTTAGTGAAATCGTAAACCAACGTACCGGGTCCAGATCCGACAACGGCTTGAGTGGGTTGTTGAAGATGCGCGCAAAGCCCATGTCCGCGATCTTCACTCTTTAATAGGAATCGTTTCGCTCTTTCAAGCTTCTAACTACTGGCTACACCTAACTAAGTAAGCTAACTAAGGATCATACTGTGAATAGTCATATCGAGTGAGACAAAGACCAGACAAGCTGAAAAAAGAATAACTGAACAATGAACACTCTCACCGTCCCCTCTCCAATCCATTGCCCATCACGAGGATATTGGCAGGCTTGAGATCCCGATGCAGCACCCAGTTAGAGTGCAGGTAGTCGATACCTGCCAATTAATTATATAACATGATAGTCAGCACCCGGTTTCTGAACCACCAAGCGTTATCGGTGATGCGTGATATCGATTTGATAACCAAGAAACTCCTCACCATTCAATATCTGGTAGACGACCGACTTCACCATGCCTTTGTCAACGTGGACCTGGGATGGGATTGAATTCATCACAATCTGGTTATGACTACTATTCAACTGCTCCATATCAATGATACTGTACATCATCGAAATTGCCATATTCGATGCAATAAACTTTCCCAATGGTTTCAGGAAGAGTTTCATTGAGGGAAGCTTTGGGTGATGTCAGGGAAAGCTCAAACGTGGCTTTCATTCAAACGAACCGGTGTTTTCTTCGCCTTTGCACTGCGATGAAACTTGATTATGTGCCATAGATCGTGCTCCGCGTATTCGAGCAGGAGAAAGACTTTGACTGAGGGCTCTCCGTTCGCCTGAAAGGAAGGCTCTTCATCTCGCTTAGATGCAAAATCAACATTGTCTAGCTGGAAGTCATCATGTGACAAATCGGCGCTCATTTCTTCTCTAATCCTTGAGAAGAAAATTGGGATATTTCCCTTTCAAAAGACCTTTCATCACTTCTTCCCTTCTCTCGCCCTTTTCAGTGCTACTGGTAAGAAGACTTCCCAATGGCAAGAATTATCCAGTGTCCACTTCTATCCCCCTTTTTATGGCAGAATTAAATATCAACCTTTCTCTCACTGCTTAGGAAGACTCTCTGCAGATTGATGAGATTGGGATGCCTGCAAGAGATTGAAGAACATGCATCTCTCCGTTTCCATGGCACCGAGGGAAGGATGGAAAGAGATAACTGAGATGGATGTGCGATAGCTACAAAGGTCTATGGCTAAGGAGCACCACAGAACCTTTGATTCCTGATAACTTTAGGTAACCATAGGTTCCTGAAGAACTAAAATCGACAACTGACATGGATGTAAGCTACTTTCTATCAGTTACATAGGTCTCATGATGCTAATAAGCTGTTATCAAAGACAGAGCCTACAGATCCTAATGATGAAGATTAAGAAGAACGCACGAAAGTTCCCGCAGAAGAGCGATCTCTCTGCATGCTGATATGGAGAAGCCTTGATTGTACTGAAAATAAGGACTTATCAATTCTGCAAACACTTTGTTTCATGGGTTTGGTCGATTCACAGCGCTCTTCAATGCAGATGTTTTCGTTTCCTTTCATTGTTTATTCCGCCAGGATAGTTTACAAGAAATGTTCGATAGATATGAACGATTCATCATACAAAGTGGCGAAAATAATCCTTACCGGACTGTCAATCAGCTTGAGTGCATACTCCTTGGCTGTGTACTGTGGAGTGGAGATGCTTTTGGGCACTGCTCGATAGACATGACCGTAGGTGCCCCGACCGATCTGTATTATCGATTAGTGCATGATTAATCGGCTACTTAGCGTAGTCGTAATGTTCAGAAACGCAAAGAATCACCCTCTTCAATTGAATTGAACGTTTTTCACAGGTAAACACTTGAAAACGAAGGATTCGTCTCACTTTCGATCCTTCATAGTGGAAGATTTCGTTCACTCGCTCTCGAGTGAGAGCCAATTCTTGTTTGAACGCATAATCGATCATTGAATTACCTAAATTGTAAATTATTTGAAGAAAAACAAACAAATGTACGTGCAATGACAACGGAAAGACGAGCTCTCGAGTAACTAGGGAGATACTGTAAGTAAACGAATTCCCAGTGGCGATCGTGAACTGACCCTCCTCCTAGCAACCATTGACAGATTGCCCTATTATTCGACTGGCAACCGACTTTCCTGGAAAATATTGTTCAATACGAAACTATGAAAGAATAAGATTATCAACTTCCGTACTTCTTTGCAGAAAAATCAATCAATAATGTGTAATGTTTGTCGTATCAAAACTATAGATCCTACTCATATTGTTCCATATTTTTAACTGACTCTGGTTGTGACGTGTGACAATAGGACTCCCAAGAGAAAGATTTACCGTGCGTAAGTGCTCAAGCTCAAGGTGGCAGCACGTGAGCGTTCGTGGTGTAATGGTCAGCATGGATGCCTTCCAAGCATTCGACGGGGGTTCGATTCCCCCCGAACGCAGAAATGTTTTGTCGATTTTGCTTTTGCCAACGGCAGCAACTGAAATTGTACTGACCCTTTTTGGGTAGTTACTGGGTATTAGTTTGTTCTATCTTTCATTCTACTAATTCTCATTTTGCTGTAAAATCTGATCTCAATCTCACAATCAGGCGAAGAAGTGAATTTATTTCTGACAGTACAACTTGAAACGTGTAATCATTCACCGAATCAATGATGAGCACTCATAATACGAACTTGTACACTAACTTAATAAATATCAAAATATGGTAGACAACCGACAGAAAAAAGGCTTCTTGGAATAATACAGGCATGTGAATCTACGAGATCAAGTGAGTGTGTGCGATATTTACACCTATGTGAATAAATAATAAAACTATTTCAACGATGGGCAGGATGATAAATGTAGGATGACAACAATTGTTATGGAATCGAAATATAGTAAATCATCAGTGATCATCCGACGCCCTCGATCAGCCTTTCGGCTCCTCTCATTGGTATCTGGGCGGCTGTTGTTGCTGTTGCTGCCACTGCTGCTGCTGCTGTTGTTGTTGTTGTTGCTGCTGCATCATGTACTGTTGTTGCTGCAAGAAGTGACATGTTCTATCACACGTTTTTGGATCCAGGTACCTCACTATTCAGGCACCAAATAAGCAAACGCTTTCGATCGCTCGGAAATGCATCACTACCACAGGAAACTTCAGAAAACACGAAATCGTTCAACCCGATACCCCAACTCGCCTGTTGCTGCTGCTGCATGGTCATCTGCTGTTGCTGCATGGGGTGCTGTGGTTGCTGCTGCTGCTGCATCATCTGCGGCTGCATGTGCTGCATGTGTGGCGCGGCTCCTCCAGGCATTCCTCCCTGCTGCATGCCGCCTTGCTGCATCGACATGTCTGCAAGAGGGTTCAATCAAAAGTTAATTTTTTCCTAATTCTTATCGGTTTGTTCGAATATCAGATGGGTTTGGTACTGAACATCACATGCTGCTGCAGTTATTGCACTATTAGTACATCGCATCGAACAATAACATACCGGGCATCATTCCCTGCTGCATGCCGTACGCGGGCGGTTGCTGCATCTGCATCTGCGCCTGTCGCTGCTGCTGTTGCTGCTGCATCACTGCAAAGAATATGATTGTCGTTGTTTTCTTCTTAGGCAATCTCCAACGTGATGTGAAATTAAAATATCCCAAACGTACTGAGATTATGCTGATGCTGCTGTTGTTGCTGTGCCAGCATCTGTTGTTGTTGCTGCTGCTGCTGCTGAAAATCATAAGTAAAATCCAAGTTATGCTTTCCAAGAGCATGACAACTTAAAAGAATGCCCACTCACATAGCTCATCTGCGGCTGCATCTGCGTCTGCTGCATCTGCTGCGACTGCATTGGCTGCATGTAACCCGGCTGCTGCTGCTGCATGGGGACGGAGGGTCCGGGCACTGCTCCGGGTGCCGGCCCTCCGCCGTACATGCCGGCTGCGGTTACGGCTGACGGGCCGGCAACGCCTCCGCCTGTGGGACCGCCGTAGACTGGCTGCGGTTGCTGCAGAGAAAATAAATTGGCTACAAACAGCATAAAGAACATAAATAGACTGCTAGGAAGATACACACAAAATATACAAAGTTCTTAAGGAGAATAGTGTGCATTGGATGAGTGTATTGGTAGTTTATCTGCGGTTTTGTTGTTTTGTTTAGGAAATAATAACAAAACCCACCATTCCCGACATCATGCGCATCTTCTTGGCTGCGGGCTCTGTAAATGCGAATGTCAAGAGAGGGAACATCAGGGTCCATAAGACCACGGTGAATCTCCAACTCGCCTTGCGGTGGCATCTGCATCTGGGGCGGCGCTTGCTGCTGCTGCTGTGCCTGCTGCTGCATCAGCGCAGCTTGATGCTGCTGCTGTTGTTGCTGCTGGGCTGCAGCAGCTGCAGCTGCGGCCGCTGCAGCAGCCTGCTGTTGCTGCTGTTGAGCAGCCGCGTGCCTGGCTGCAGCAGCTTGCGCCTGCGCCTGTTGTTGTTGCGCCTTCTTGTCGTCCTCGCTGCAAACACTCATTTGTCACTTCGATGTTTCATATCTACCAGAAAAACCTAGCGAGACCTCACCTATCGTTCATGAACTCCCTCTTCGGGTAGGGAATGTGCTCCAGACAGCCGAAGACGTCGCTCGACGGCTTCGGATCATCCTGGAAGCGCCACGTTTGCAATTAGACAGAATATGGTCATATTAGAGATTGTAATTGGCAACTTTTGGAATCGACACGCGCTCATTGGTAAAAATGAGCACAATTAGAAGATTGAACTATTGGGCATCAGCGTAGTTTCGGGCCCTTTCCTGTTTTTTGGCCCCACTTATTCCTACAGAGTATTCTCCCACTACCATTCTCATTCCTACCCCCTACATGGTTGGAGCTGTGAGTATGGGCCAAAAAACAGGAAAGTTCGAGTTTCGTAAGGCCATAAATTAGTCACTAATTAACTAATCACTAATTAATTGATCAATTAACCTTGAAGAAGGCGTCCTTCATCGCCTCCTCTGCCGACAGCCTCTTCTGCGGGTCCATTGTCAGCAGCTTCAGGAGCAGTCTGATTAGTAATTAATTAATGATAATTAAAATAACATTAATTAATTAGTTTAATTACTAGACCTGGCTTCAGCTCATCACTTCTCTTCAAGCGAATACTAATTAATTAACTTAAAATACTTAATTAATTAAGGTAATTAGCTTAATTACTTGAACTGGTTGTTGTTCGTGTCCTGCTTGTACTTCTCCATGTACCGCTGCAGCGAGCAGTTTGAGTAGCTGCAATACACGTAATATTTTTTCTATTGCGTATGGTGATCACTTCACCAAAACAGGGAGTCGTATCTTCCCCTCCTCCTCCTCTTCTCCTTTTCTCGTTGAAGAATACGAGGAGGGATAGGAGAGGAGTTAGAATAAGTCCGCAAAAGAAAACCAGCCACTCACTTAGCCTTCTTGAAGTCCTGCTGCAGCTTGCCGTACTCGGGCATCTTCTTGATGTCCGGCCAGTCCGCCTCCGCCGGGTAGCCCATCACGGAGAAAATGCGACTGCAATGAGTAGAGATATCATTTGTCTATCTCGCTTTAGCGAGCTCTATCATGGATCAAAACGGAAACAGACTAATGCAAGAATAGTATTTCTGTAGAAAACCAATGAGAGCAAACACATTATTCAGAATCATCCTACTCGTAATTTTGAAATAAACAACAACTACAACTACAAATATCGCACCCCAACTGGTCCTGATGATACGGGCTCTGCGTCTTGATGTCCTCTTCCCTGCAGAAGAAGAGTGGCTCTGACGTGAGCAGTTCCGCGAAGATGCACCCGATCGCCCACACGTCGATCGCCTGTCGAATAATTGCTATTGAAACATATTGATTGATTCCCCCAGGATGAGCAATTATGAGCGCAAAGGCGATGATTTTGTTGGTTCCTGCCCCCCCCCCCCCCCACAAACGCGTATCAACAGAAGGACAGAGAAATGCAACAATCTGTCATGAAAATCTGCGTGAAAATCAAATAACTGAAAGTAACCTTGGTGTAGTGTTTCGCTCCTAGCAGCAACTCGGGCGCGCGGTACCAGAATGTGACGACCACCTGGAATATTTAAATAGTTAAACATTTTTTAGAAATTAAATAATAGGCTCGAAACTCAAACGCACCGGGTCCAATTCAGACAGCGGCTTAAGCGGGTTGTTGAATATTCGAGCGAAGCCCATATCAGCAATCTTCACTCTGCAAATATGGTGGCTGAGTCGACATATTTTAGTGTAATTCGGGTTTTAGGATAGGGACACTTATTTTAACTCCGGTCTCCTAGCGTCTTTCAAGTCCACGTACCTGCCCCTCTCCACGCCATCTCCGTCGCCCATCACGAGGATATTCGCCGGCTTGAGATCGCGATGCAACACCCAGTTCGTGTGCAGGTAGTCGATGCCTGACAATTATTAATTAACTAATCAATTAATTATTGACGAACTAAAACAAATAAATTTCGCTTTTGCAGAGCACTAGCAATAGCATATTAGAATGGAGTATAAAATCGATAAACTGGATTCGATTTCCCCTTAGGACTCACTCACCATTCAATATCTGGTAGAGCACCGACTTGACCATTCCCTTGTCGACATGAACATGAAAAGGGTCGAGTTATAAGCAATACTGCAATCCCCCATCGCAACTCAGCTAGAAACATTACGATCGCCAACTAATTAATTAGCTAATTAACACCTACCGGTGCCTTCTTCGATTTGGCGCTTCGATGGAACTTGATGATGTGCCACAGGTCGTGCTCCGCATACTCGAGTAGCAGAAACACCTTCAATGAGAGTTGGCCATTCGCCTGAAACGAGGCAACGCCTGCAAATGGGATCTGGAGGCGTCCTAGCGGTCACTAGGTCGGATGAGAAACAATCGGGCATCATTGGGGTGACATCCACTCGCTTTTTGTCCGACCTAGGTCCGTCCTACATAAAAGAAATGTCACTCACCTTTCTCTCGCTGGACAAGAAGACTCGCTGCAGGTTGATGAGGTTGGGATGCCTGAATGACAACATCAGCCACGAATAACGGAACTACTTCGATATGTGTCCCAAGCTTAACCCCTCGATTTGGCAATAGGAAAATGGGATTGATATGAATTTTCTGTGAGGAAAGCCTGGGTCCTATATGACAATATTTGCAAACATAATCGCTATCTTACTTGAGTTCTCGCAGCAAGGCGATCTCTCGACAGGCGGACATCGAGAAGCCCTGACAATACTGCACGTTATCGAATGAACTCGTCCAAGACGTCGAGCGACGAGAAAGGGATACGCCAGTGCTGTTTCTCATGCTCAGTCTCTATCAGTGGCTTTCGGACGCTCACCTGACTATCGATCAGCTTGAGGGCGTACTCCTTGGCTGTGTATCGAGGAGTGGAGATTCCCTTAGGCACGGCTTTGTACACATGACCGTAAGTGCCGCGACCGATCTGAAAAAGCACCTTTCTAGTTCCTTCGGGAAAGTTGGGCCAAGTGCACTAAGAGGTAATGCCATGATAATAGTGTTACGAGCAATATCCACCAGAACAAGGAGTGAACGGAGACAAAAGCATCGCCGACTCACTTTCGATCCTTCATAGTGGAATATTTCGTCGACACGTTCTCGAGTGCGCGCCAGCTCCTCTTTGAACGCATAATCGATCATCGGGTTACTTTAATGATCAGTAATTAGACGAACACAGCCAGCTAAGCAGCTCATTAACACAATTAAAAAATTGCAGTGAAACGATTGTTGGGCCGTAAAATATATACTGTAGGACATGTCACGGCTCTCAAGATATTGATCGAGAAATGATTTTATATATTAAATAAATTTAAATGGAAGTTCATTGAACAAAACTGTTTTGAATAAATTGAACCTCTAAGACAAAAATGATGAAACCTAGAAAAGATGAAAAGAAAAAAAATAATCAGTACTTTTTAACTACCGATCGTTTGGCCACTCCTATAGCGATTGGCAGATACTGTATAATAAACAAATATCGACATTTCAGGATCAAGCTCGTAATCGATTTCTATCGCACTTTTAGGGATTGTTGTCTTGTTTTGTTGTTAACCTGGTCGTCAGGTCTCTAATCCTTAGCATTCAGTTCTGGCTGAGGTTTCGTCGCCTTTCATTGCGTGCATTTGTGTGTTTTTTAATGGAGCTGATCCTGATATTTCGCAGGTATTCTAAATATCTATGATGGATCCTAATGAGCCGAACATCTCGCATGTGTTTGTTGCTGGAAGGGAGATTGCTGAGGTGATTGTCTTGTTTGTCACCTCTCGTTGAACCCTTCATTTTCAGGACATTCGACTGACAGTGGATGTGGCAAACTTCGCTGTCACCCTCACCTCTCAGACCCTAAGACCCCAAGGATTTTGGCTCAAGGAGGATATTATTGACGTCCAAGTGAGTTCGTATGTATTTTGTTTGTCCGGCTCCTTCAGCTTTCGAATGCGATTTACTTTGTTAGAAGACTCTGGTGCCGTTCCTTTCAGTCTATTTTTATGCTCTATTTTGATCAATAATTTCTAGTTCTGCTACCTCGAGAAGGGCACGCTCCGCCAGTCCAGCTTCGAGGGATTCATCGTGTTCCGCGCAAATACGCCGAGCCGCTTCTTGGAGTGCGATGTCGCCGCCGGAGAGCGGATTGTGCTCTCCATGAGGTGAGCGAATTGTTAACTCTAGTTCGGTCCTATTTGTAAGTTACCTACTATGCTAGTCTTTTTAGATAAGCTGTTAGACTGCTAGACCCTCTCGTACGTTGTTAGGCGGAACGTGTTATTTCATTTCCTTGCAGGGGAACGTTCAATCTCTACCAGTTTATCGCAGACTTCATGGAACGGTTCAGAGTCATTACAAGTGCCATCGAATTGCTGCGTATGTTATTCATCTCTGTTTTTGTTATTATTATCATTCATAATTTTTAATATTTTGCTATTATTATTACTATTCAGCGCTCGCTCGATTCCCCGATTACGTGCAGACGGTTTTCCCTCATGTACCAAGTTTTGCCGACCGACGGATCATGGAGCAGATCCGGAGAGAGGCTTCGAACGTCAATGTATGTCTCTCCCTATCACACATCGTTGTAGGTCGTTGCAAGTCCCACTCTTTCTAACTTATTTTCGCACTAAAAATAAACATCCTCCGACGCGAAATTTTGCGCTGTTCATTTTCAGTTGTAAGTAGGGGTAGCTCGGTGATTTTTTGTAGGAGGTTACTTCGTAGTGCCAGAGGGTGAACGGGTCATAGAAAGAGCCGTTTCAGTTGGCTCCGCCTCCATCAGTCATGCTGTACGAGCCGTTCTCTCCCGAGGTGCTCGAGCTGAGCAGCGATGATGAGGTAATTGATTCACTTTTCGTAGTAATGCTCCCGATCCTGACGATACATCGTCCTTTCAACTATGATGTTTGTCCTTTCAACTATCTATAAGAGCACTTGTTCCAGGAAGACAAACCTATTCCCGTCTACTACCACATCGCAGGCCGAAAGATGCAGATTAATCCGGTAATTAAACTTCTTCGGTGTTGTTAATTTTGGATGAAGAAGTACTTTATTCTTATTTCCATTTCATGATGGCTCATTATTCTCCCTGCTCTCTGCTCCGACGAATAGATCGGAAGCATGCTTATGGCGGTCTCAATGAACTGTTTCCAGGAGGGTATTGACTCGCTTATCCCCGGCAAGTACGTCAACGACGAGATCATCGACAGCGCCTTCATCTGGCTGCAGGAAGAGTGAGTTCCCCAGACACTTTCGGGGTCGCTCAAGCATGCAACTGTCTCTGAATGCTGACTGTAAAGGCCATGATTGCTGTTAGAAACGTTGATTGTAAAGTGGTTTATTGAATATTTAAATAAATATGTCCAGACACCCCGACGTCTTCGTGTTCGACACGTACGCGACCGCGAAGATCATCAACGCCTTCCGGAACAAGACTGCCGTCGAGAAGAATACGGTAAGTACCGTATTATCGATTCGCTCTCTCGCTTTGCCTGACAAAGTGCAGCTATTGTGCTACGGTGGAGTGTGTTATCGATTATTGCGTTCTCTCAGATGGCCAAGGACACGTTCAACCGCCAGTTCGGCAACTTCTTCATGAAGAAGAAGTGCGTCGGCTCGTTTCTTGCTTCACCTTTCATTGATCTTTCCTGGAACCCTTTTTCTAGCGGTAGGAATAGGGTGTTCCTAATCGCCAACGATCGAAATATGGTTGTGCCCAATCTCGTCATGATTATGTCTGCTGATTGATTGACTATTGATGATAGCATGCCTAATGCAATGTGTTTGCAGCAGTGACGATCCTCTGGACGTGATCGAGACGTTCTTCTCCAAGAAGATGCTCATCTTCCCCATCTGTCACGAGAAGCACTGGTATGCTAATTAGTTAATTGCTAATTAGGTAATTAATGAATTAAGGATCCTCATAGTGGTCGTCAATCCACTCCTCGCTGATGATATCAATGCGTAAGTACAGTACCTTCCAAAAAGGACAAAAATCGATAATCAATAATCGATCGTCAGGCACGAGTCGAAGAAGACGCCCGGCCACGCGGCAGGCGCCTACTACCTCGACAGCCTCAAGATATCCAAGAAGTACACGGAGAAGGTGAGATGATGGGAGGGTACGGCAGAGGTACTGTATCATCAGGTTATTGTAGCTATTAGTCACACTTGTGATTATCGCAATGATAATAGTTGGAATACACACGTATATATCGATAATGTACTTGATTTCTATTATAATAAAATTTACCGAATTCGCCAGGCGCGTCAATTGCGTCAAGACCAGACGTGGAAGGACTGCGTGCTGCCCTTCCTTCGTCTGGCTGCCTTCCACCACGTGAAAGCATTCCTCAAGCCGGAGCGCCTGGTGTGAGTTAATTAGCTTAATTGGTTGGCTAATTAGGCCTTACAAGTTAGTTTGGAGTGACTTGGAGCTTATGATGTTGATTGCAGGCTACGCGCCAACAACAATCTACCTCTGCAGGTTGTTTATTTTCTTCCTTTGTTCCGTTTACACATAGTTAGGGGCCGCAAGCTCCGCCCACTTTCTGTGGACACGATTTTGCCAAAACACGAGACATTTGGCAAGCACAAGACGAATACTTGATGAATTTCGACGTTCTAGAGCCGAATCGATAGCTAATAGGATGCTCTTTCGATATCCGAGTGGCGACGTGTTCCAGCTCTTTATTAATTAGGTTTCATTTAAATGAAACCAAAGAGCGAGAATGGGTTTATGCCCTTCTCGACATGCGACATGTCGTCGCCACTCGATTTTCGGTTGAGCTTGTTTATTTGATTGTTTCCATGAAGGGAAAACAGAAAAATATATATTCTCCGAGTTGTGCTTGTCTTTTAAAAATATCGGTCAAAATAAATCATTTAACTTGGAGTAGGCATTACATTTACTCTCGCGGAACGGATTATTAGCGTCACGTTAGTTGACGCCAATTGACGTTATCACCGCTTCGAGTGCTTTGTTGTTGTTTTTTCGGTTCATTTGTATTCACATTTGATATCTGTCTACTAGGGCAGTATATTCTGTGTTATCAACCGCTGATAGGACTCGTCAGTTTGCCATATTTTGTGTATTTTCGGGAAGGTTAGAAGCG
>LS506824.1:124967-143470 GCA_900490845.1 Pristionchus japonicus
CAGACAGGCAGGGATACTGTAGTCGACGCGTTGATCACGGTAGATTCGCCGCCAGACAGGCAGGGATACTGTAGTTGACGCGTTGATCACGGTAGATTCGCCGTCAGACAGGCAGGGATACTGTAGTCGAGCCAATATTCGCTCTATTGTGTCTATTATTGCATGTGGTTGGTGGCTGAGAAACAGTCCAAATTGATAAATTTGATAACTACCATCCCGAAGAGCGTAAAGTACACAGAATAACATCCACATTCAATTTCATAGAGATTTGAGCCCGCTCTGGGTCAATTTGCATACGAGACGCGCGAGGGAAGGGAAGGGAGGGGAGAAGAGGGAGAGAGAGATAGGCTCCGCCCCCTTTCTCTCTCGTCTCGCCTCTCCCCCCTAAAAGAGCGTCCGTTGCGCGCGCACGTTTTGGGCTCTAGCGCGCCTCAGAGACAAGATTTTTACAAACGGTAAAAAGTATAATGATACTGGGATCATGGCGGACACATTGATTCCACTTGGGGCATCATTGTGAGAAGTATGAAATCTACGTTGTGGCCCCTACACATAGTATTAATGAAACATTGTTTGGAACGATAAAAAATTGAAAATAAGTGACTTTTGACTTTTGACTTTTGAAACTTTTGACTTTTTGTGAGGAAAGCAGTGCGATTGGCATCCGACCGGGAGAATATCGATCTATTTGACAGGCGAATCAGTACGACTGCGGCCCGCACTCGGTCGTCAACGGCCGCTGCGTCGCGACCATGTACGACGAGCTCATGGTGAGTACGGTAGATCAGGGAAATTGTTCGATTGATTACGGTAGCTGGGAGGGTCTTGCTGACTGCTGAAGTTGTGGATGCGTTAGCGATGCTAGGTGTATTGCTAGGAAAGGAGCGAACGATTTGGAATTTAACTAATTAGCATTAATTAATCAACTAATCAGTTCGGCCCCTCCCGCATCGACGTCAGTGGGGCGAAGACGGTAGCGATGGAGGAAGAGGCGCGCAACTTCCGCCGTGTGCATCGTGACAAGTTGGCCAGTGTGAGAGAGTGAGGGTCGTCTCTCCATTCGGCACGCTCTCTCGTCTTTCTGACCGCTGATAGTATGCGATAGGTGTATCTAATAACCCGTAACCTATGTGTAGAGCTCTAAATATACCTCTATCCAACCATTCCGTATTTGTGCCCAGTGTATAATATGTACAGTGTACAGTGTACAGTGTATACTTTTTCTCATTGCTGTTCCTCTTGTAATAAAGTATGTGATCGAGGTATGTTCAGTTGCTAATTGTACGAGCACGTTTCCGATTGTATTGTAAATAGCTTTAAGCTAACAGTTAGCTCAACCCAATACCAAATTATCCATTGGTTGTCGTATTAATGAAATAAACACGTAGTGTTTCAGTTTCGAATGTTCTTCTCCATGCATACGACTTCCACTTACTAGCATTCAATGGAAACTTTATTTTCTGGTTTTTATGAACAAACATTCAACTAATGAACAAGAGTAACAATTCAGCACAACAAGCCTACACTACAACTGTCAGAATAAGGAAGACAACGAACTCGAGATCTCATCAAAACATTCAATCGATTGGTTAGATCAATAATCGATAATCGATACGGTAGATCAAGCGATCAATTTTCCGACGCCTCCTCTATCCGAGTTGACGAAGACCGAATTCTCGTTGATCTTCTCCACCTGCTCCTTGTGCTTCTCGATCTCGCGAACCTGTTTATATTTAATTATTATAATTAAATAATAAAATTCAGGTTCTGTCTACTCATTCCAGAACAAAATGTAGGATTCACTCTCACTGGCATTGATTGTCACGCAAAAACTAGGAAGCTCGATTTCCCCCTGTTTTTTTAGCATCCCACTTCGATTCCTCAATCTCTCACCTCCTCATTGTCCGAGAACATCATCGGCCAGTTGAACGAGAAGGTTTTCGCCTGAAAAGGGAAACATTTAGATATGCTACAGTACCTACACCTACCGTATCCCAAACAGCGTTGCAGAACCATTGATGTACCGTACTCGTCAACTACCGTACCCTCACCCCTTTACCGTACCATGAACACGTAGGCGTACTTCTTGTCCTCCTCCTTCCACATCGCCTTCTTGTACTGGTAGTCGGTTGACGAGTTCCACATGATCTCGCCCATTTGCACCTGCAACCAATCAATATTCAATCGATAAATGAAGATGAGCACTCTTCATGCAATCATCAAGAATCGATCGATGCGATCAAATAAGTCACTCCTCGATCACCAGTTACCGTATTCCCTCTCACTACCGTACCTCCGTTCGCACGCTCCTCACCGGCGCACCGTACACCTTCTCGAGGTACTCGCGGATGTCGTGCTTGCTCATCCTGAGTGCAATCGATCAATATACCATATTCCCATCTCGCTACCGTACCCCGGTCCTTGATCACTACCGTACCCCGTTACCGTACCTCGGATCGACCTCGAATTTGACGCAGTTGGTCGGGAGGCGGGCGCGGCCGACCGTCGGTGCCTCCACGACCGCCATCCAGAAGTCGGGCAGGAACGCGCGCGATTGGGGTGCTCCGGGCTGGGAAAAAACCATAATTAATGGCAGCCATCCTTGAAAACAGAGCACTTCAGTACAGAGCAGTGCCTCATACTCGTATCATTGTCTGCTAGAGCATCATCCGAATTGACTATTTTGTGATCATTATATCGACATACCGACGTGAACGTTTCGAATCCTGCAATCGATACTACGACCGTACCTGCCAGAGACGAGCGAGACGGGAGGCCATCGGGGATGGATGAGGAGTGGATGAGTGGAGGATGGGAGAGGGGATGTGGGGGAGTGATGAGGGCCTTCAATAGTCAATTATCGTCAGTTTGTCAGTTTGTATTTGTCTTGATGCTTACACTGCTGAGTGATTTTATATTTGAACCAATGATCAACATGCCTGCCCCAATGTTCATCAAGAGAACTCCTAAAACTATCGCAACTTGAACTCAACGCGAACGTACAGCACTCAAAATTGCCCTTTCTCCGAAGCACTTAGGCCGCTTCCTTCCTCCACTTTAATTTCCGCCTTCTATTGCAAACTTGTGGCGTCATCCTTCCTTCATTTCCCCTCTCACAGAACAATGGGCTATCTCAATTCTAGCTGTTCGCTAGTACAGTGCAAAATACGGATCGTCGTCTCTTTATTTTACACACCATCTCGCAACTCTGACCGATGAGAAAGTGCGTAAAATGAAGAGGCCGCGATCCGTATTTCATAATGTATTCATTAGCCAAAGATACCCACACCATAGCAGTTCGTCCCGTGCTCAGTCCTCTACTTTTCATTACCGCTACTAGAATTTTACATTAGAATCTTGTTCCAGACACACACGCATCTCTCAACAGACAGAGTATGTCAAATGAGTAGGCAACTACCCATATTCTGAACTTTAGTGTTGATCTGTCCGAACTTTTCTCCTCATCTCCACTCCTGCACATGATTGGCACCATCCACTCTGGTATTCATTCGAAAAAGAGAGGCGTGGCATCAGTTATTCCAATTCTGGCTTGGACACCTCCATGCCATTTCTAGAAGAGATGTGTCTCCTCCCTCTCTATTCAGCTAGAGGTCGAAATGTGAGTCGCAGTTTCCTCATATTGCACAGTCTCGCATCTCCAATCGATGAGTGAGTGTGTGAGAATTGAACAGACAACTACTCGTATTTTTGAGCTCTGCTCCACATGAGGGGAGGCGGGAGGGTTAGGAACCCCCTTGGGTGCGCACACATTGGGGAGTCTATCCTCTCAATGCTGCCGCGGCCTCTCCACTCTCTTCCTCCCTCCATTTCTCCCCCATAATGACTTCTTCGCTTCTTCGCTTCTCGCTGCTTGCTTACTACTATCTAGAAGTCGCGGTCTGTGCTTTCTCCACTGCACATCCTCTCTTGCCCCATCAAACAGAGCGAGAGAGTGCGCCAATTGAGGAGAGGTAGACCATTACTGCTATCTCTCGCTACTTATCCATTCATAGTCTGTCTCCACTCCTCCTTCATCATCCATCCCTATTTCTGTCTTGTGAGCTTCGCATCTTCCGAATGAGTTCATCACATATGCAGATGAGCATTAGCCTCTCTGGGTCTCGCCAGACTTGTTTGTCCGAATATAAGTCCATGCTAGACCATCTTCCTCCAGTCTATTCTGAATGTGTAATCCATGCTGAATGCCGAATAGCATTTCAGATTCCGGAAATTCCGAGTATTGTTCTCACTATTCTTGTTCCTTTGTTATCCATATATCAACTCCATTGCAATTTTACCAGCCCATATCATGAACAAAACAGATCTATTCCACATTATCAAATGTTGTATTGATTCCAGACCCCTCCCCGAGATGATCAATCCGTCAGGGAACGCCTCCGCTGACTTCTGGTTCTCCACCTCCAATCAGTTGCCCATCTCTGCACCGTTCACTGCTTTCCAGGTCTCTTCTCTGATCCAATCTCATCAAATGGTGATAAAAACAACAAAAGATCCAAAAGATAAATAAAAAAAGTGCACCTCCTCCATCTTCTCACTAACCATCAGCCCACTCCCTTTTACAAATTCTCATAACGCCGGGGGCAGCACATATGCGCTGGTCCGCACTCATAATGAGGCCACGTGTACGATAAACAACGCACGGGGGTGTATCATTTTAGAACTCACGTTTTAGAACTGGTCATTTTAGAACTCTCGGTGAGTTCTAAAATGTGGGTTATGGACGTGCCTTACCTCTAATTTTCTGGCATGTCATCTCTATTATTCGTGCAACCTTAGTATAAAATTATTGGAAGTTGAGTCAGTCTAGAACCCACATTTTAGAACTCATCGAGAGTTCTAAAATGACCAGTTCTAAAATGTGAGTTCTAAAATGACACACCCTCCAACGCACATGACCAAGACGGGGCTAAATATGCTTCATCCTTGGGCCTTGGCTAGAGCAGGGCAATAATTGCACCTTATTCTGTCCACCTACTGAAAAAGACGAAGAAATCGCACAGACGATACATATTGAGGGACTTGTGCCTTTAATTCTGCAGAGGTGCCAATAAATATCATTAAATAACTGCAGTCCGCCTTCTGCCTTCTGTCCATCCTCTCCAATCTGCTGCTCGGCTACACGCTCTGCGATGCGCCCTTTCCTCGGCTGCCCAAGTGAGTAGTGGAGATTCGTCTAATTGTAAGGCAGCAAACAGTATGTGCAGACAAAATTGCAATTAGCCTTGGCAACGGCTATTCCAGAATCCTCCTCCTCTTCTCCAACCTCGGCTTCCTGCTCCTCGCTTCCACCCATCTCGTCGTTGTTGTGCGCGAGTGGCACGATCACGACTACTCCTCACAACCCGGTTAGGAACCAACGACTATCTTGATTGCTCACACTCTCTCGCCCTCTCTGACCGGCGAGAGAGCATGCTGTTGTGAGAAGGCAGTGCATAGTCCGTTTGGATAGTATGCATTGCGTATTCATGGAGGCGCATATCACATGCGCCTATTTTCAACCTTGTTGACTGCGTGCATCTCTACAAGAGCACAACACTAGAATCTCAATTCTTCCCTCCTGCAGGGAATCTCTGAGAAGTGTAAACAACAATCTCCCGATTTACGATCCTCTTGAACTGAAGGAACTATCTCTTTGCACACTACAGGCGTCATCGCACCCCTCTTCCTCCATGAAGCCGCCTTTGCCCTCGAGAACTTCTCCCTCTGCGTGCTCCTATTCGAGCGACTCTTTTCCATTCTTCTATCGAGGTCCCTAACGTAAAATTCACGAAACAAAACGCCCTTCTAATCTTCTGATAGACTCATATTATTTAAACCCTAAAATAACTCCGAATGCGAACTCAATCTTACATAGTCACTGTGGGCCATTGAGAAAACAAAAGCACATTCAGATGGTCTTCCGAGGAGGGCTCTCGGTTCACCGCCGACCCTCCGCGTGGCTGCAGCCTACTTCGAATGATAGTGCACGTACTTCTTATTATTTGCATCGTGAGTCCACTCATTTCTCTTCCATCATGCCTTCCCCGCTCTTCCTCCCACTTCCTGTTTCTCATTACCACCCTGGCTAAAATGAGAGCGAGACGAGGAGCCTAAATTGGCGTGCACTCTGGAATGGCCTCGCGGCGTCTCGCTGAGCCCAAGAGGCAAAGAGTACAAAGTCCATAGGAGCTCATGCGGAACCAGAGGCCAAAAGGGGCTCTTCAAAAATGGGAGAAGTGCCTACGTGCAGGACTATTGCGAAATTCTAATTCACTTGACCCCTTCCACTCTGCAACAGAGGAAAGAGGGCAGTGCTAGCAAGAACAACATATTATCACTTAAAACATGCCTAATTCCAGTTGCTTTACTCCGCTTGGTATGCGACTATGGTGCGAATAGGTGAGTGTACCTCTCTCTCAAATCGATATTTACCATAATCCTTCGCTTCAGTCAAGACCTGGTGGATTCCGACCAGCATCATGACCATCATCACACTCACAACGCTTCCGGTGAGTGGCTACCGTAACCTTGCACTACAGTACTTTAATACCGTACCCCATCCAAGGTGTGTCTGCTCACTCGCAGCCTCAGCGCCTCGCATTACAAGCGAACCATCGCTACAAAGCCGCTGGACGTTCGATACAAGGTTCCTCCACTTCTGATTTCTGATTGATTTTCTCGTTCACCTTTCCTCATTAACCGAATTCGGACAGAGTTGAATAGAGTTAGAGAGTGTGTAAATTGGAGAGAGTCAGATGAATATTCCCTCAATTCTATGACAGATCTCGGAGACCATCCGCCTCACGCACTGCATCATTCCCGTCGCGCTCGTTGGTAAGATTGAATCGATAACTGGCATACAGTATCCACTTCCCGTCAGGAGTGCTCTTCTCTACGCTCTCCTTCATCACCTTCTACGCCTATCTCATGGACAAGATCGGACGCAGTTTCACGACGCCCTTCTATCGCAATGTGAGCCCACTATTCAAACGTTCTCAATCACAACATTCACCAATATCCATTCCGGGAGCTAAACTAACAAAAATATATAATATCGACAGCATAACAACGAATCCAGGGCTGCACCCTGCAATCTCTCCTTACTCCCTGGCTGCTCATGCTTCGACATCCATTCCTTCACTCGCGCATCCTTCCCTTTTTGCCGAGCTGCCTCGCGCAGCCGCCTGCTGGTCCAGCAGTTAAGGGTAACTCGCTCTCTACTCCACGGTATTTAAAATCTCTGAAGCCCATATCTCACTCCTCCAAGTAATCCATGCAACGAATATTCCTAATCTACATTGCTACTGCAACAACCAAGCCTGACTAGTGTCGCAGTGCACATTCCTCTTCCGCTTCGCCCCCAGTATTCCTCTTTGAGATCGTCCTACTGTACTCCTCATTTTCCCTGCAGGAGTCTCCTCTCGCTCGACCAGTCTCGTTACGACCGGGCTGCCGGAGCGGGCGCAAGCCACTCTCGTTACTCGCTGCTACTTTGATTTACTTGACAGGTAACCGAAACTCACCGGGGTACTTTACATTCCTTACTAGGGCTTTCTAAATTCAACTCCTTACTAGCATCTGGATTGAGAAACCCACTAGAAGCGGAATGCTGATCATTCATAATCTTTTTCCAGGGCCTGGGACGTCTCGCCTCCTCCCTCCTCCTCCCAACAAGCCGCCAGGGAGAGTGTACTTATTGAGGAGTAAAGTATTACACCACCCGAGCTAAACCCCACAGTTAAAGAGCACTGTTTTGAAAGACACAACTGTAAACTGATCATCAGTTACTCACACTGTCTCAGCAGTATCGAAGCGCTGGGCGCTGCTGGTGTTGGGCTGCAAAAACGCTACGGTTCTTTATACCTCAAAATTGTCTAACTCTCTCAACTTCCCACACTCTCTCGCCTTGTCTGACCGACGAGAGAGCACGAGGAATCGAGAGAGTCTACCAATAGCTCACTCGACTTCAAGTATTGCACGTGCGGCTTGAACGCGTCTCCATTACACACTCAAGACTCGAATTACCAAGAGACCAATATCTTTATCACAATGGAAACACTCGAACCTACGAGGTGAATGACTTAGAAAGAGAGACAGAGAGATAGAAATGGACAACTTCTTACTTCGGCAACATTCTTTGCGAAAAAAATCCCATAGGAAATTTTTTTGTAATCACAACTAAGAACAGATTCATACATTAGCTTTTCAATTAGATAAAATACTTATTATGGTACAATGGCATACAATAAATATTAAATAACAAGGGTAAACATTAGGCTTTTAACAACGTTGCATCATTTGTGGCATCATAACACCCGCCATATGGTGGTTATCTACCGTAGTCGTCACATAAATTGATAGACTGGTACTATTGTAGAATGAGCAAGGAAGGGGAAAAGGAGGAAGGGGAGAAGAAAGAGTATCAATCGATCGATCTACCGTACTCCTCTACCGTACTACAACTCTTCGTGCTTCTCTTCGTCCTCCTCCTTTGAAGTCGCCGCCTCTCCTGCCTTTCCTCCGATCACCTGTAATGCATCAATTATCGATCGAGCTACCGTACTCCACTACAGTATCAATCAATCAATCCACCGTACCCTCTTGATCTCCGCATCGTACTCTCTCCACTCGGGGATAATACGCATCGCCGACTCCAGCTTCGGCTCCTTCGTCTGCGGGTTGTTGCACTGCAATCAAGTGAATCGATAATCGTGCCTGATACCGTAACCCTCGTATCAATCTTTCCTTCATTGACCTACTGCATCCCTTTACTGCTACCGTATCTCCCACGAACAACAAGATCAATCGTTTTGGCAGGCCTTCTCGTCCCATCATCGCACCATGCGCAACCCCCATGGATCTAACTACCATTCTTCGATCTACAGTACCCCTTTTCTGCTACCGTATTGACTATGAGCGACCAGATCAATAGCTACCGTAACCCTTGTTCCCCATTACCGTACCAGATCGATGGTCTTCGCCGCCTTCTTGCTTCCATCATCGCACCACGTCTCGCACCACAGCCACTCCTGCGGGAGCGACTTGATGCGCACCTGGTGGATCATGTTGTTCGGCAGGTCCTGCAACGAAGAACTAATCAAAGTCGAACAAGGCCATAGGCGATTGCTTGTTTCAACGCACTCGGATATATTCTATCTGTTTCCTCTTCTTCACCATTTGTTTCACAACTCTTTTTTTGTTGAAAAATGACACAGAAAGACGTTCATGAGGAGAAGCAACGTGCCTGATCCAGGTTAGAGAGGGAGTTCGGGTCGGAGGACAGGCCCTGGTACTGGCCACGCAGCCGATCGCCCGCCGCGATCTGCCGGAACTTCTTCAAATCGATCACGTAGAGGGCACTGCAAAAGGGAGGCAGGGTTATTGCATCATCGCTAGGTTATCTGCCCTTATAGAGCCATTCTCCACTATCAGGTTTCATTATAAGTTACGGTGGAAATCGATACTGTGGTATAACAATCAACAACAACAACAACAACAACAACCATACCTGATGTGGTACTTCCTGCCGGCCAGATGGTTCGCCCAGTAGCCCTGCTTCCAGAACCGGAAACCGTCCATCTCCTTGCGTGACTCGCAGAACGGCGTGTACCTTTAATTAGTCAATTAGCTAACTAATTGAAAAGATGATTAGTTGATTAATTAACCTCCACATCATTTACTTACGCACTGTACATAATAAATGTTTCTATTCGCAAGAAGTTATTCGATGATAATCGAAACTCCAGTGACCGTTCTTCTTTTGTACTACCATCGCGGCGCAAATCGGTCACGTAAACCGAATCAACCAATCAAGCTCCAGACCCCATTTAGCTACTTCGAAACGCGCCAACTCTCATTGTGGTGAAACAGCTACGAGAACAGCGACTTATTAGCACTAGTGAAGCACAGAAGCACCACGCTTCAACAATCTAGACCGAGGACTAGAATTACCCCTTCACAATCATAAAATCTGGAACTAGGTCGGATGTGAACCTAATGAGGGCGAGAGGCACGAGTTATGTAAAAAGGTAAAGGTAAAGGTATCTCCGCACTCAAGGCACTTGCGTCCTGCGGGAGCCCACTGCTAGGCCAGTGACTTTATTTCGAGTTATGTACTAGACAGAAACATGGAAATGGTTCTCATCCGACCTAGTAGTACCTAAAAACTATCAGTCACTCACCCGTACGGCGCACCGTCCAGGTCGAGGTTCATCAGCTCCAGCAGATCCGACCGGACCACCTGTAAAGAAGGAGAATAAAAACCAGAAGATCAACAGCAACAACAACAGCAACAACACCTACAATAACAACAACAACAACAGCAACAACACCTACAATAACAGCAACAACACTAACCTGATCAGCATCGACGAAGATGACCTTGTGCAGATCCAGCGGGAAGAGCACGTCCAGGAAGAGAATCTGAAATTAGTTGAACTAATTAATTAATTAATCAAATAGAACATAAACAATGCATTCTGTGAGCCAATCAAAGCACAATTAATATTTTTTTTAGAGACATTGGAATGGTCGAATTGAATTCCACTCTGACCACATGCCTTGTAAATCACTTATTCGCCGCACCACATCACCAGGTGGCATCAACCACCCAAGTACACAATTCTCAGTCTTTTCTACTATTTTTGCTCATTTACAACCTATTTCCATAAATATCAGCCTTCTGTGTGATCTCATTCGAACTTTATACACCCAGTAGACCTAATCATGGATCTGACCCATCGAACTCTCACCTTGTACGCCCACATGATTCGGTGCTTCTCCTTCTGGGCGTGCAGCCAGCGCGGCCACTTGTACTCCACCAGCTCGTACTCGAAGCCGTACGCGGCCGCCATGAGGGGCAGCGATTCCTGCAATCAATCAAATAATTTAGTTGCCTTCATAAAGCATACGTTTGTACAATTATCTTTGCCTTTACAACAATTTATTTTATGAAAACGTCTACCAATGTTAAACCGCTACATCCCGACCATTTCTACAGACTATGACGCCCCTGTATGGTTGCCATCTACTTTCACAGCACGAGCGGTATAGTCTTGCGCATAGATCGTTGATTACTAAGGACAGACTGAACGCTAAATTGGCTTGGGGTGGCACAGCCACCCTTGCGTGGAAAAGCCCACTCACCTTGAACTGCGGCGACAGGTAGTTCTTGAGTAGCCAGAACTTGACGGGCGCCTTCGTGTTCTTGATCACCGACAGGATCATGATGCGCATGAATCTGCGAGCGGTAGAGATCAAAGATCAGTTCGACCCACGCTTTGACCTCACAGATAACTGCTCCTAGGGAAGACAACTCGCGCCACAGTGCGAGAGGGCCTCTGTGAGCGCAAAATTGGCTATACTTTGCTTAATTTTAAGTGTGCTCAGTCAGGGAAGAACTCCGGTAGGGTGGTCAACAAGTCAAGAACAGCTAGCTACGTCATGACGAACGCCTACGATGACGTCATCCATACGTCATCCCCTCTTCTCACCTCTCGTACAGATGGCCGGACGCGAGCGAGAAGACGTTGATCGTCTCGTACTTCTCCTGCACCGCCGAACCGCCCAGGCTGCAATAAAATGGACTAGGTCGGATGAAACCTATTTGACGACATCGTCTCTGGCATAGCAGTTGTCTATCGCCCCCAAAAGTTCTCATCCTATGCAGTGCTCAATCAAAGAATATCAAAAAATTCAAATTGCATTTTGTTGCCTATCTATCTGATCTAGCATGCGCTATTGCAATCTAGAGGAGAAAATAGCAGGATTGAAGCGCTGAATCAACTAGACGAATTTTCCGTTGTTCTAATGCTTGTAACGAAACGCCAAGTTTCGGGCCTTTTCAGTAACTTGACAAACACCAGCATCACGGGTAACTCTCTTTAACCCGGCGCGTCGAGTCCTCTCCTCCCCCACCTGTTCTGCAGCGTGTCCCAGATGCTTCCTCCGCCCTCCTCCTGCCCACTCTCCGACAGCAGCGACTCCGCCTCCATGCCCTCCCGCTTGCTCACGCGCAGTCGAATCACCTTGCCTGCAAGCAATCGATAAAATCGATACTCGCTCGATTACCGTAAGCAATCAATCAATACCGTACCCGAGAACGAATCCATCAGGACGCGGATGACCTCGCCGCCGTCCGCCTCGCCCTCCGTGTGCATGTGCGTCGTCACCTGCGAACGATCGATCGATAATTGGAGCTACCGTATCCAACTAATCGATAAATCGATTTTCTACCGTACCTTGTAGATGTCCTTGCTGCGTCCCTCTCTCAAGCGGAGCTGCCACGCGCCGGGTGCTGCCTGAAAACGTCACAATTCACACTTGTTAGCTTCACGATGATCACAAAATGCTATTCGTTGTGTTCAAACACACTAAACACAAGTACCCTTCCCCTCGGTCTCTAACCCGGCGCTCCTAGCACGCACTCCTTTCCCCTACTGCCTCACCTTGAGCTGGAAGTAGCCCAGATTGGCCATGACGATGGTGTCGTAGAGGGCGGGCGCGCGCGGCGTGCCCAGCAGGAACTGCATGCCGCGAGGCGGCGAGCCGGACGCCTGACAATGTATCGATCAATAAATCTTCCAATTACAGTATGATCTCTACATCGTTAAAAAACTGAACAATTTGCGTTCAACGGGAAGAGAGAAACTGTCAGATTGCGTATAATTTTTCAATCGGTCAATGATTCAATTTCACATTGCGATCCTGTAACTACAATATGACCTCTACATAGATCAGTAAAAGATGGTGCGATTCGCGGCCACAATACTGTTTCAAGTTCTCCTCATCAGTTAGCAATACCTCGTCGAAGCAGTGTCCCTCCAGCAGGATGTGCTCGAGCGAGAAGAGCGCCATCACGTCTTGCTCCACCTGCAGAAGGGTTTGATGATCTTTGATCTTTCATCTCTAGCATTTCGTCCCATCTCAATTCATATACAGCATTTTACCAGAGCTGTGAAACCTAATCTCACAGCGTCTCACAGTCGAGCACTTTTCTTACAAACTAACTTGTATCAATGCGAAGAGACAGTTCCTGTTCAAAAATCGACAGGGCGACTATTAGTAAACGTCGCCGCTCACACACACCACTCTCCCTCACCTGCTCCATCTTGATATTATCCAGATCGTATCGCGCGCTCGTCGCCTCGATCATCCACGCATCGGGCGGGTGCATCGACAGAGTGAGGAGCTGCAGAGTAAGTAGTTGATTAATGGGTTATTAATTGACCAATTAGAGTAATCACATTTGTGCCAAGTTTCGTCAGCAGCTTCAGACATACTCTCTCTCTCTCTCTCTCTCTCTCTCTCTCTCTCTCTCTAGTACCACAAATCGAGACTAGAGTGTAGTCTCGAGTTGCGCAGCCTCACTTGGTTGGACAGCAATCCGGTGGAGGACTCGCGTTGTCCTCTTCTAACCCTGCTCACGCAATCTCAAACCCGGCGGAACTAGAGCACACAACATCCCAACAGCTGCTCACCTGCTTGGAGGGCAGTCCGGTGAAGAGGGCGCGCGGCGGAGAGACGTTGCCCTCGGCGTCGAAGGCCACCTCGGCCGAGCCGACGTACCGGTAGAATCTGCGAGAATATCAAGACTGCATCTCCTCAATGTCAGAACAAGTTCAGTACACTGTGGAATGCTTCACAAACACCACCGCATTCTTTAGCAAGGACCAGGCTCGAGAAAATTTGCGTCCATTGCATGAAAGGATCTGTAATCTGCCTAACCCGTCGCATCTAGGACGCAACGATCGCCTTTGAGCACATGATCCCCACTCACCTCTTGAGCGGCAACTCGCTCAGCTTCGCCTTCGGGTTCATCACCAGCTTCATGTTGCAATTGACGGCGGCGCGCAGCAGCTCCAGGATCGAACTGCCAAATAATGCTAATTAATTAATTAATTTATTATTATTATTTTGCTAATTAACAATAAGGAACCACGGTCTTCTAGCTATTCTATCGGAATTTTGAGTTGTTTTTGTATTTCGAATGCGACCGCCGCTGTATCAAATTGCACACCTTTCGTGCGGTATACAAAGATGCGCTGGCACCCAATTCCAACTGGGATGCAAATTCAACTTTTTTCCAAATTCGACGAGGCGCACCACTTCTGTATATATACGGGAGTCAAGACTTTCCAACTGTCATGTATATAAGGAATCTAGTAGCGAGCGAGTAAGATCAAAGAGCAGAATCAGTATGCGTTATACTAAAGTGCATTATTTCGCAAGAGAACAAAGTCTGCGCGTTTCGCAATATGAACCTTTGAACCATCAGAGTGCATTGTACTAAAGTACGTTGTTTCGCAACTTCTTACTATTCTTAGTAACGAAACAACTGCTAAGTAACGATGCACTTAGCATTGCGAAATGTCTCCGACTTAGTATAAAAGGAGACAGGAACTCAGTTGAGGGACTGCTCTACACCTGCACACTTCAGCCTTAGCTCCGCCTACCACGGGGTTCTTCCCCTCTCCTCCCGCCTGTTGGCGCCGTCTCTTACTTATCCTTTACTTTCTTATCTGCGCGTATTCTGATTGACCTCTTATTTCCCCCGCTACATAGATACGCTTCATGACTTGTCTTATTATCCGCTACATTGTAACTGTTAATGGAATAAACTCGTTCGTCTCTGTGGACGAAAGCTTTAAAAAAAAAAAAAAAAAAAAAGGAGGATGAGGATATGATTCACGAGTAACTTTATAACTCTATTCAAAAATCGACAGGGCGACTTCTAGTAAACGTCGCCGCACACCACCACACAACTCACGCGAGCTTCTGAGCCGGACGACTGAGCGGGTCGACGACGGCGACGACCGAGGCGGCTGCACGCGTCGCGTCTTCCGCGGGCAGGTGCACCACACTGCAAGGGGTTACTGTATTGCTACTGTAATGGAAAAAAATCTACAGTGGGTCGCCACCGGGTCGCTGTGTAACGACTACGATTGCATTACACAAGAGGTCTAGCTGTCACTCAATCGATACCCCAGGAATCTACCGTACCTGTGCTTCTCGCTGGGGAGCGTGAGGGCGACGCGCTTACGCGCCGCAGCGTACTTGCCGATGAGCGAGGACGCGCGGAGCACCTGTCGTGGAAACAATGTTAGCCGAGATTCTCAAATCGACAAAATATCACATGTCAGATCCTACTAGACTCGGTGTATAGTTTGTGCTTCTTGGCAGTGAATAAAAAGGACAATGAAGTCATACCATGTCGGATGCCTTTCCGTGTCTTCTCTGCACCTTCCACTTGTCGTCCACGAACTTGGCGATCGTCTGAAACACAAAATATGCAACCAAATCTCCGCAAATCATGTCCGCTTATGAAAAAAAAAACGTAAACGCCCAGACTTCTGGAACTCAATCTGGGCTTGTTCTACCCATACTAAATTGCCAATTACCAGATACAATACTTGACTAATCACTGTTACCTGTGCTCCCCTGCCCACAACCAGCTTCTCCATCAGTCCAATATCCTCATCGCCGAACGTCTCTCCCTCTGCGAGTGGCCCGATCACGAGTCCGTTCGCCACCAGTGCCCGCTCGCCGCCAGCGAGACCGATCACCTCGCGCGCGAAACTGCGAGTGATGATAATAATTACAATAGCAAACAAATACGAAAACGAGCTACTCCCTCTGCACCATACCTGTCCAGGGCTGGCGGCGAGTGACCTTTTTGCGCAGTGACGGGCATGAAATTATGCCCGTCACTGCGCACCCCATGAATAGGGGGTCATGGGCCAAAAATTTGGGGCCATACCCGTCGCGTCTCGAGCGCATCGACTCTTGAAGGCAGCGACTTGGGCGAGCAAAATTTGAGGCGCCCTGAGCGGGCGCACGGGTACCCGTCGAGTCGCCCCCTTCAAGAGTCGATGCACTCGAGACGCGACGGGTATGGCCCCAATTTTCGAACCATGAATAGGGGTTCATGGGGTGCGCAGTGAAGGGCATGCCCTTCACTGCGCACGCCGCCGGCTTGGACACCTATGCTCTGCACTAACTTCAACTTGTAAACCCTGTGAAACGCAGATGTGTTCAACGATAAGAAAAAGAAGGAAGCTTTTTTCATTGAAAATCATACAAATGACAATCGCCCCTCTCTCCTCCCTCTTACCTCGACTCCATCTTGACTCTCTCGCAGTCGAAGAGGCTCTTCTCCTTGAGGAAGGCGGCCACGTCCATGCCCGCGACCGACAGATCCTCCAGGGTCGCGCTGCCTTCGGCCAGCTTGACCACGTTCTCCTCCTGCGTAAGGGCAACGTCATTAGAATTAAAACAGTCGCGAGGAAAAGGCGAAATTCGAACAATGCGATTTTTCTGTTTTTAAAATGAACTCAAGGCAAACTTGCGTTAATGAATGCGCCATGTCCTAGTGATGTTCTCGAGCTGCAACTCTCTTTCAAACCCGGTGCACCTAGTACACAGCGCTGACCTTAATCCCGGCCCATCTAGTGTACTCACCTTGACGAGCTTGGGCACGAACAGCTTCGCCTTCTCGACGGGGAGCGTGCGCAGGGCGGCGTGCGCGAGGAAGGAGATGGAGGCCGGCTTGCAGGCAGCCGTGACGTCAGCCGGATTGAGCACCAGACCGATCTGACAAGAGAACCTTTAAAGTTCACAGAAAAGAATCTAAAAATGCCGTGAGGGAGGTTGTAGGGGTCGACAAAAGACAATAGAGAGTATACGGTATCTTACTGTAGCTACATCGATTTACACAATTTCTCAAGTCCATGAAATCATCTACGCTCACGGGCGTTCGCTCGAGGGATTTCATCCCTTCTCAAACATGTTTCATCTCCTATCCATAACCTCCTCTCGTCCCCTCCACTCACCCTGGCCTTGTTGGAGTGCTTGACGTGCTTGAGCGCGGCGTAGAGCACGGCGCGGCCTTCCGGCGTCTCCAGATCCGTCACCACCTGCAATGTACGGTGGTATTTGGGTTACGGTATCGTTTGGGGGTACGGTAGCTCTCTGTACCATTGCACCGTGCGACCAGGACAGTAGTAAAATTAATTAATCTCCAGATCATGTAATTATCGCGCAATTTAAAATAAATGTTTCTATTTGTTGAGGGAATTGAAATTAATCGAGTTGGCGATGAACGCTCTTCTCTCATACTGCTATCGCGGCGCAAATCGGTCATGTGAACCCAAAAAATAGGTCACTTACAATATCTGACAAATGTTTAGCACCAAAATTCAAACCATCAGAAGTTTCTCGATTTTGTGAATAATTTCTATAGGAGAATGGTGTATGAGTACTTTCGCCACCTTAGTAGTAACCCTCACCATCGATCTACCCCTACCGTAACCCCGCACCCACTCACCCAGACAGTCACCGGCCGGGTCGCCGCGTCCTCCTCTCCCCTCTGGACGTATCGCACTCGCTCCGCCACGCAACCCGCCTTTTTCGCGTCCGAGAGACGCGCAAAGTCGGACAGGGTCTTGGCCGCGCACGCTGCAATGGGATTATGCATTGATCAGGAGCTGAAACAGTAATCGAAGACCTTCGAAAAAATTCTCGTTAAAACCTCTTGGCAGAATTTATTGCGCCTTACACGGTATCTTCGGATTTTACACAGGTACTCTATGCAGAAACACCTAATGATCAGGTTTTGAAATCAAGTGAATGCACTTTTGATGCCAGATTATTTTATTTTAGAAAATATTATTAATCCTCACCGGTAGTATCCGTCAGATCCAGATATCTCTTTGTGGCGGGCGCGTCGAGGATGCGCTTGTTCAGGCGCGGCATCACGTCGCCCTGCTCCAGCACCCAGTTGCCCACGTTCACTGGAATGGTATTGATTAGGCGACATAAGGGAGGTAAGGACTAGGGCTTCTAACGGCTTCTGTAAGAACTCAAAAACGGCGCCCCTTGCTACAGCACCCAGCTGATTTATGGCCTTTCTTCGATTTTTGGCCCATACACAGAGCATTTTCTCCCTAACCTTTCTCATTCTCCACCTTACTATTCACTCAACGCGGTCTAGTCTGATCCAAAAAAACACGAAGAAGTTCCGATTTTCGTTCAGGGCCCTTTGTGGGGAACCCGGCGCGTCTAGAGTGCAGCCATTCCCTCATCACTCACTCTTGTCCGTCAGCTTGCCGTTCATCACTGCTCGCTGGATCTTGGGCGAGATCCGCATCACCTCCATCATCACCGATTCCTCGAACTTGTCCGATTTGATCTGCAGAGAGGTGATAAGTGCAGAAATCGTTAAAAGAGACTTTTTCAGGAAGTGAAAATATCCTTGGCAAAGTTGAAAAAATAGATCCGGCCCAAAACTGGTGTACAGGTAGTACCCCTCGAGTGTAGCTCACGTGCAGCTTTTGGAATCACCTGGGTCGCTCTCCGCCGAATGGTGGCGATAGATACAAACTACCGTAACCCAATCGACTTTGCGCATACGCAATCGTTTGAAACGACCATGGTCGCAAGAAATACACAAAATTCAGTTGATCATGCATATCAAGTTACATCCCGATCGGTTTCAAACTCGACGA
>LS506824.1:145608-174215 GCA_900490845.1 Pristionchus japonicus
TCGTCGAGTTTGAAACCGATCGGGATGTAACTTGATATGCATGATCAACTGAATTTTGTGTATTTCTTGCGACCATGGTCGTTTCAAACGATTGCGTATGCGCAAAGTCGATTGGGTTACGGTAGTTTGTATCTATCGCCACCATTCGGCGGAGAGCGACCCAGGTGATTCCAAAAGCTGCACGTGAGCTACACTCGAGAGGTACTACCTGCACACCAGTTTTGGCCGGATCTATTTTTTCAACTTTGCCAAGGTTATGAACAAAACTTTTCACTTTCTCAAAAAGTGTCTTTTAAAACAATCACCCTAAGTGCAGTCTTGCCAAATTATTCACTCATTCCGAATCATAAATCGGTCTAATTGATTAGTAATGATCCAGAAGCGCACCTCAAGCGCGTCAACCATTATTCCTCACTCACCCCCGCATCGTCCAGGATGTACCCGTTGAGCAGCACCTTCGGCGCGTCACCGATCGCCGTCTTCGCCAGGAACTCGCGGCCAAGCTGCAATAAACGATCAGTTCGCGATCATCCCGGCATACTGTAGCCCTTGAAAAATCGATAACTCACGTTTCTGCCCGCACCGTACTCGCTGTCCGGCCCGAACACCTCATCATAGTCGCCACGGTAGGAGGTCTCGAAGAATGTGCGCACGCCCTCCGCCGAGAACGCGTCGCCCAGTTGCGAGAACACCTCAAGTGCGTCAGGAATTATTTTGACGATCGGTTTCTCTACGAATCCATCAGACACCGCAACCGCGCCCTCACCTTGGCCAGTGATTGCATGGCGGCCGCGGCGTCGTAGTTGTCCTTGACGTAGTTGAAGAGGTTGAGGGCGGCCACTCCGGCGTCGTTGCGGCCCGAGATCGCCGGGTCGTCCGTCACCGAGAACACCAGACCCAGTCTGCGATTGAGTGGTTGACTACCGAAATCTACTTGGATCGATCGCTACAGTAATCCGCTACCGTACCTGAGCGGGACGTCGTGCTTGGAGAACATGTACATGGACTGGACGAGGTCGCGCGAGGTCGCGTCCGTCGGGTCGATCACTGCCACCTGCAAATTACGAATAAAAATTTTATTTAAATACATTTTTAAAATATAAAATAAATAACACAGGGGCAGTTAGATGTCGCAGCAATTGTTTGTTTTCGTCCACCAGTGTTTGTAATGACTTCCTTGGGTTTCTGCGAGGATATAGCCTCACTCTGTGACACCAACTTACAGGGCGAATGCCAAACCTCAAAAAATCTCCCCCTATCAAAACTGCATTTCACAAACAACTTTCTCTAATGAATACATCTCCAATAATACGCCACAAGTGAAACGGCGAGCATACCAGTGTGAACAGATTCCTGGCGATGGGTCGGATCATGCCGGGGTAGTACGGCTGGAGCATGAGGCGGACCGAGTTGCCC
This sequence comes from Pristionchus japonicus, assembly GCA_900490845.1. Lineage (NCBI taxonomy): Eukaryota > Metazoa > Nematoda > Chromadorea > Rhabditida > Neodiplogasteridae > Pristionchus > Pristionchus japonicus. The sequence continues at coordinate 147,025 of LS506824.1, forward strand.
CACTGCTTGTACTTCTTGTCCGTGTCCAGGTTGTTCAGGAACTGCAATTAATTGCACTAATTAGCAAAGTAATTATGAGTTTTAAGAGCTATCGCAGCCTCCATCAATCGATATTCGATAATACCGTAACTTTTCACCTACCATAGGCTCAGCCAATCGATAATCGACGGCGTAGCTCGACTTCTCGTCCGTGAGGTCCATCTGCGCCAGCATCGGCAGGTAGTCCGACTGCGAAACGAATGGTCATCTTTTGATTTCAACGAACCAATGTGTTCAAGTTGCAGTTAACCTTTGAAATTCGAATTGAAATTTGCCCCTAGACCACTAACATGTCAGAAAGCTTCACAGTACGTTTTTTTTCTTTCAGATACATTTACGAAAATCTGCACACCAAAACATGCAAACGTAGAGTATGCTGTCCGAAAGGATCTTTCCCTCACCTTCACTCCCATATCGTAGAACCCTGTGGCCAGCTTCTCCTCCTGCTTGAGGGTGTCGATCAGCTGGAAGAGATCGAGCGAGTCCACCTCCATCGAGATGCCGTTGACGTAGAGAGCCGTCGAGCCTGCAAGGAAGACTCTCCATTTCCGACCATCAAAAAGCTTGCTGCTATCACCATTTTCCTCCATTCTTAGCCCTCCAAAAATGAGTTTCACATGTCACTGTTAGCTCGGTACTTACCAGACTCCATGCCAGCCTCTCCCAGTGCCTCCTGGTTCGCCTCGACCTCGGCACGCAACGCGTCGTCGATCTGCTGGGACGACAGCGATCTGGAAAATCGATATTATGGAATCACGTTACCGTAACCCTACGGCTCATTTCAAAAACACTATTTCACACTGATTCAAACACAAATACATGACTGCGGACAAGTAATCGACAACGTTCCGGCGATTCCGGGAGACCCTCGTACCTTCCGTGGAGAGGGAAGTTCTGGGAGAGCTCCTTGAGTACGGTGAGCGCCTCCTGCCCGTCCGCATCGACTATCTGCAAAATTTGATCATTATAGTTAAACTCCGCAAGCGTGTCAGCTCAAACGAACCTTCTGCGCCGCCTGGTAGGCGAGATTCTGCACCTGCCACTGCTTCAGGGGCGCCAGCTCCTCGATTTCCTGAATTTAATTGATTAATAAAAAATTTTGAAAAACAATTAAATTCCTACCTTGAGATGCATACGCAGACTGGACAGGGCTTCCTGCTCGGAGGGATGGAGCTGCCTGGAAAGCGGTCACTTTGGTACTGTAATCATTGCACACCACAAGCGCGTCAGCCCACTCACTTGAGCAGTTTGATGTTGAACCCGTGGAGGTTCTCCTCATCCTCCTGCGGTCCGTCGTCCTTCTTGTTCGAGTCGTCCTCTGCCTTGTACTCAGTGTTCTTGATCGCCAGCTCGACACCGTAGCCGGACAGGGCTACCTTCTCCGAGGTGACTTCCTGCGAATAGAGGGTACGGTACTCGATGCGCATAGATCCCCATTTTGCACCCGAATCAGACAACACTTCAAGCGCGTCAACTGCTCACCCTCGAGAAGTGCCTGTGCACGTAGAGTCCCTTCTGCTGTCTGGCTGCGGACTTGGCCGCGGCGTGCAGCGAGAGCCACGAGGCGGATCCTGCAATTAAGTAATTAATTAGTAAGATTTACTTAATTAATAACTGCTTAAATAAATAATTAACTAATTACCGAGTTCTCCATAGACGATGATGGTCAGTGGCTTGGCGTCCACTGCGAAGGAGAGGACGTGATCTACGGACAGAAGCTCCACTGGTGCACTGCAATCATATGCTTCACTTCAGATTTCGATGTCTGCCACCCATTTTTTCTCTTCATTTTTATTGTCGAAAGGGATCTAAAGTGAAATCCTAGGAACCCTTCGAGTGCATAACCTTGGACCAAGCCATAACATTCATGTTTCACACTCACCTCTTATCCGCCTTGTCCACGGCCGTCTCGAGTTCCTTCGCCGTGCATCCCGTGGTGCCGTGGACGTCGAAGAAGGCGGGGCAGGAGATGGAGGAGTACTCCTCTCCGACCTGATGAAAAGAGAGTGATTAGAGGGGAAATGCAACATAGAGCTTGTGTTCTCAAAAACTTCAGAACTGCGAGTTGTGCCCATTATGTCTAATTTTCGACTTCTGGAACTAATCAGTCTCTATTCTCCATTCTTATTCCTCATGTAAGTTCGAGCAGTTGAGCAGGAACTAGAATTCAGAGAAGTCCCTGAGATTCACCTGCTGGAACAGCTGGACGGCGGGGGAGAAGGCGCGGATGGAGAGGGAGAACTTGAGCAGATCGAGAGCCGATTGCGAGAGGAGCGGAGTCGCGGCCTTGACGGCAAGCTCGTATCGCTTCTCGGCAGAGACTGGAAGGATGACATTCGAAGTCAAACTCATTATCTGAAGACCTTCAAGAGCGTTGTCTTTTAGCAGGTGATTTCAACACAAGAATCGACGGAAAATAGGAAAAGGCAGTGAAAGAAAAGAAAACTAACGTGAGGACCAGTCGGCGCTTCCAGCAGCCTCGGCGACGTTGCCAACGTACTTGAAGTAGCTAGCGTTGTTCTCCTTGCCGATGAACTCACTGAATGGCGAAAAGTTACACTGATATAATAAACTTAGTTAGGAGCAGAAGCACATTGCTAGATTACAAGTCATTGAGAGAGTCAAACCTGGTTTCAGCGACGAGCGAGGTTGCGGCCCACTTGGTGACCAGTGAGGTGATCACAGACTTGTCCGGGGAGGCCGTCGCCAGCCCGACCGCGAGCAGCAGCAGCGCAAAGCGCCGACACAGCTGCATTCTCGACCCTGACAGAGCAATCAATGATACGAGATAACAGGAACTGTGAGGCACAATACCGCGGAATACTGATGAAGCAACTTATAAATTACCTACCTAAGAAGCTTGAATAGCGCACTACCCAGGTAACCAAGTCCGAACAAAAGCGTCTGAAACTTCTACAAATATGTAAAGCGAGAAAAGACATCTAGGATCCATGACGACAGAAAAGAATTGAGGAGAATTTGAGTCGGCTAAAACAGGGGGAATCAATCAAGACTCTAAAGAAAGAAGAAAGCAATTGGCCGAAGTTAGACAACGAAACGGCATCCAACGTGTGATAATAACAATGGAATACGACGTGTCCTTCTCTCGAATGGTTTGAAGAACACCGAGAATGAGCTAGCTCACGTATTCCGCGCCAAGCTCACATAAGTCATTCTCATGATTAGATCAGCAAGCGAACGCAATATCCGATCTAATTCGTAGTTTCTCAACATGATACATCCAAAGGGATTACAAGTTAAATAAAAGTTGGAATAAAAATAAATGTCGTCAACCCACGATCGAAGCCGTTCAACTATCCAGATTTTAGCAAAAGCTCTTTGAGTCCACGTTTTCGGGTATTTTTTTGCGCGTTTCCGTAAAGTGGGCGGGGTTTCCCCGTAAATTTCTCATTTTCCCGTTCTATCGGTTTGTAGTTGTTTCAGATGCGTTCACTTTGACCTACTTATCTGGGTCGTTAGCGGTATATTCGAGCTTCTGATATTGGAAGCATTGTGCGCCATATAGTTCCGTTTCCTATGTTTGTTCAAGCGCTACGTGGTTTCCACGTCATTTTCTAATCCATTTCAATCGTTTTTCCCATCGCTCAGGCTCTGGGTATCGCAACGGGTGTGAGGAGGACGGGTTCGTCTCTATGAAAAACCGACGATATCCTATGGATAGCAGCAGTGAGGTGGGTTGGGGCGCGCGCTTATCTTTCTTGTCACTCGTCATTTGCTGATTGCTGTGATAAGTTATCACTGTTTTTGTTAAATCTAAGCCCTCGGTCAGGTCCTACTGCCGCTCGACGAAATGGAAGCCGGATCTCCCTTCAGCAAAACCTTCAAATCGGCGCGCGTGCCGTATCGGCGAGTGACAAAAGTGAGTGCTCTTACATGAACCTATAAAGTGCTCTGAAAAATCTTTTGACGGGCATTCAGACAGTTTGTAGAACCTTTGTTCAAAGTTGCACATACGCCTTCCTACGTCAACCACCTCAGTAAACATTGCGAAGTGATGGGAGAAAGTTGCTCAATCGAGCACCTATCGCTGCTGGCCCACTGCTTTATTGCCACAGTTCGACCTGTGCTTCACAATTGTGCACAATCTCTCTATTCCCCTTTGTTGGTGTTCTGTATTCAAACTCCCTCTCTGTCATTCTCATACCTCCTACTATTGTTGTGATGGAGCGGTCGAGCTCTTCTAGAATGCACAAAGCCGCCACTAAAGCAGCGCGCTTGAAAGCCCTAGTAAGCGTTAATCAGTTAATTAGCGGACTAAATAATTAATTGCAGTGCGCGATCGCGGTTCTGCTCGTGATCATGGTGTACGCGTTCGTCTCCTTCCTCCTCCACCTCAGCTCGATCAGCAACGCCTTCCCGCCCTTCGACCCGCGACCATTGAGCGACCACCAGGTACTGTTGTGAGGAGGGTGCGTGCTAGGAGCGCCGGGCCAAAGACAGCGATATTTCCCATTCTCATGCTCCTCTAAAATGGTTTAATCCACCCGTTTTATATTCGTTTCAGCTCCTCTATAGTGCTTCTCTCGTTCACTTTTGATTCCCAAAAAACTACATAATGCTTTGAGCAGGTCATCATTTTTCACCTTGTTCGTGTGATAAGCCGCGGATAATCTTCTAGGGGAGACGAGATTGTTGAAGTACTTTCGAACTGTATCTAACTGTTGAAACGAAAATCGTACTGGATATTGTTGCAAGTAGTTTGGCATGTTTGCTTACATTTAGTTTCTGATTATTTTGACTCATCTGTGAATCTTGTGTGGTATATAGATGTTTCGAAACAGTTGTTTGCTGTTCTAGATTAGATCTGGCGACGGTATAGCAAATATATCCTCATTTTGAAAGCTACAATGCTTGCCATTCTTACGCTTATCGTCATGAATTTGCGCAACTAATGCATTCTCATAGACGAACAGCGTTCACCAACAGACCCCAATCCTGATATGATCTAGTTTTAATGTCCCAATGAAACGCAACGTGCGCAGGTGCAGGTGCTTCATATCACCATTTTCTCATTCTTTTTTTCAAAGCGACGAGTGTGATAAATGGATAGACGGTGTCACTCTAAAACGCCAATACTTCTGGTGCATATGAAAGAGGAATATATCGAGACTAGAGTCTAGTCTCGATATGTTCCAAACGGCGACTGGTTGCAGGTGCCGGAGTGGCCCACATTTCCCCCATTCTCTGCTAGAAGCAATACTCTCCCGATCTTGGCGCCAATCCCATCCGACTTTGTAGATTTTAAGCTTGAACTGTGGCAAAAACCCACCAGTTTCCTCTTAATGTTACCTCGAACCCACCCGATTCCAAATATTGACAGCAACCTCTGCCCACCTATGGTTGAATGCTACTTGCAGGTGCTGGAGGACGGCTCGTCCGTGTACCGGATCGCCGTGATCACGGACCTGGACAAGGACAGCAAGACGGAGGACGGCAAGAAGTGGAGGAGCTACTTCCGCAGGGGACGATTGACGGTCAGGCACTTGTTGTTGTTTTGTTGTTGTTGTTGTTGTAGTTTTTTCGCGGTCATAACGGGCCTGTTTGTTTGGGTATTAGTTGAAGTGAAGATGGCTGTAGATGGCTCCTGCTGTGTCTAGTCACAACCCCAAACTAGAGAAAACAACTTGAATAATAGAGCTAGCATAAGTCAGAGAGATCTGTTGCGCTAGAAATAACGCACAAGTCTTGTGCTTCACGAGGAAATATTAGCTTGCCTCGTCTCCCACTTTCCCCTGCACCCTCTCTCTCTTTCTCTGTTCTCATGGCAGTGTCTCCGCGCGAAATAAGCTCTCTCCGAGAGTGGGCGGGGCATATTTATCCCAATTGGATGTGTCCAGGCCACTTCTCGATTAGTCTCCTCGGGAATCTCACTGGTCTCGGATTTCTACTATCCCATTTCGCACTGCCCCGTCTAGCTGTGTTTCGGTGTCTCTCCTTCCCTCTTCTCACTCGTTAGCACGCACGCTTTCGACATCATGTGTTTGCTTATCCCTCATTGTCGAAGAATATTTTCTTGTACTCACAATCAGCCGGCAATAGACCTTAGAACGGTATGCGCGATATAGCAATATTCAAGTAGTATCTGAGCCTCACTCCTATTTCTCTCATCTCACCCGTTTAAAAATAGCCCGAGGCTCTCGTTTCCCTCTTGTCTCTCGGGCACAGAAGCATATAGAAAGCGTGGGCATGACGTCATTGTTGTTGTGTTTTCATTCAAAGAACCATCAAGCTGCTATTGCTTATCTACAGTCACAATAGCTTTAGGAAGTGTGCAGAAACAGGAACGATATTGTGAAAATATACATTTTAAAGCGCGATCTCCGTAAGAACGTACATAGAGTGGCACATCACCTTAAAATCGTAGGCACAGTAGCAGAAAATGATAATGAATGAATTGCAGGTCTCGCCGGACTTCACGCGCGTCTCCGTCGACTGGGATGAGGCGAAGGACGACGTCTCGCTCATGTCGGAGGCCAGTTTTTAATTGTATTTTGTATATATTTAAATTTATTCGAGAACATTTATCGCGACTCTTGCCAAACCCCTTCTCTGTGAGCATTTTCTATTGCTGATCTTGGGGAATCTTCGTAAAAGAATATTGAAGAGGAACAGGGAAAACATCTTCGGAAATGAAATATTTGCAGGTGTCCTCAGGCGGACGGGCGATGGAGCTATCCGACCTCGTCGTCTTCGATCGGAATCTGATCACAGTCGACGACCGGACCGGCATCTTGTACAAGGTGAGAGCGAGAGATCAAAGATCAAACAACTGGTCCGACGGTCGCACAGAAAAACGAGCAAATGAGAGTGTCAGGGCGTTGCTTGATCGGTCAGTTGCCATGTACAAAACGAAACTATGTATAGATGATTCTGAAACCCCGAAAAACAAGAAGTGAAAAAGAAGACGAAAAGCGAACGGGCGAGATGAACAAGGTGAGGTAGGCAGGTCAAATATCGGCGATTTTTCCTTTGGCCAGTGTTATTTCAAATTCACACCCCAAATTTTTTGTCGTTTCGCCGGTATCATAAAAGGCTTGCCGAATCGGTTGAGTTGATTCTTCGCACATTTCCATACAATAAAAAATCTGATTGCCCTGTTCGATGCTTATTAATGCAATGTTAGTGTTGAATATTCACTATTAGTAATTTTACTAATTACTTAATTAACCCCTAATTGGCTAATTAATTGCAGATCGACGACCTGACGCACACGAACAGTGAGGTGCACGTCGTGCCGTGGGTCATCCTGGGCGACGGGCCGGGCAACGTGAGCAAGTCGTTCAAGGTGAACAGTGATATTGGGGAATGAGTGCGTACTGGAAGCGCCGGGTTTTGGATACGCCCTGTTGCTTTTTACAGTCACGGTTACAATGCTCTAAACACTTTGCCGAATTTTAGTTAATTAACTGATTAACATAATTAATCACATGATCATCGTCAGGGCGAGTGGATGACGGTGAAGGACGCGCACCTGTACGTGGGCGGGCTGGGCAAGGAGTGGACGAACCCGCAGGGCGAGTACATCAACGACCATCCTATGTGGGTCAGTGACGAGTGATCTTTGATCTTTTGACCTTTGATCTATAGAATACTTGAGTTCAAGGGGTGCTGGAAATTGTTGTGCGTTCGTCTGGCCTGTTTCTACAGACGCGGCTGCTCGTAGTTGATGATCTGTTAGTATCAGTCTGAAGCACCGATTCTGCAGGTGAAGCGCATCGACCCGTGGGGCAGAGTGGAGCATCTGCAGTGGACGGAAACGTACAAGGAGGTAGGCTAATTTTTCTTAATTAATTAATTTACTAATTAGCTTAATTAGGGGCAAATTGTCGAAGCATGAACCCGGTGTTCAAAGAGTTTCAAAGGGTAGAAGATCGATAAGTTGCAATTTTTTAAATGAATCATCATAACTAATTAATTGAATCCAGGTCCGCCGCTCCATGGGCATCGAGTACCCGGGCTACATGGTGCACGAGGCGGTCCAGTGGTCGGATGTCCATAAGTGAGCTAATTAATTAGATTAAATAGCTAATTACCTAATTAATCATGAAAATGACGAAAAACGCGATGCATTCCCTGCAGGCCCTGCGCCAGTGTAGAGAATGGGATCTGTAATTAGATGGGTTTTCAAGCGAAGATCGTAATTCGAAATTTCCCACAGCCCGAATTTTGGGTGTTTCACTATCGGCATGAATGCTCAATGTTAGCTGAATCTGCAGTCTGCAGTAATTAAGAGTCAACAAAGTAAAAAAAAATTATCCACTAGTAGGTTCGTGTTGTGCTGTGAGCTCCTCTAGCTAATTAATTAATCAACTAGTTGGCTAATTAGTACTCGGTAATTAGCCTAATTGCAGGAAGTGGTTCTTCCTGCCGCGACGCGTCTCGAAGGAGACGTACGACGAGGACGCCGACGAGGGCAGAGGCAGCAACGTGATGGTCGTAGGTGAGTGAGGGAGCGGGTGCGTGCTAGACGCGCCGGGTAGAGAGTGCAGCGAGTAGTGGCCAACTTTGCCCCATTCTAAGTGCTTTTTTGCACACTTTTCATGCATAACTATAGAACAGGCGATTGGGGGAGGTCAGAGAAAGGGTTCGGGGTTGAAGGTTGATGTGTGCTATTCACTTTCGCCGCCGTTACTTCTCTGCTTTCCTTTCTGGTTCTCCAGCATGGGAAACGGCTAGATCCACATGCTTGACGTGGGAAATAGCTTCGTTTCTCTCATTTTCCCGCCTGATTCAGGATTCCAGAAAAATATAACAGTATATTTTGCAGCCGACGAGCACTTCCGCTCCACGCCGGAGGTGACGCGCATCGGGACGAACGACGAGCCTTCGACGCGCGGATTCGCTGCTTTCCAGGTGATGCAGTGATTTAAGCATTCCAGATGGATAGAAGGGGGAAGTGTGCGTGCTAGGAGCGCCGGGTTTACGAAAAAGTAGGAACTTGATGATTCGCTCTAACGAAGGCATTCCAGTTCGTCCCGAACACGAACGACGAGCTGATCATCGCGCTCAAGAGTGAGGAGAAGGCGAGTTTTACTAATATTGAAACCGAAACCCGGTTACTTGGGGTTTCGTTGGTAATGTATTGTCTCGAGGTCTCAAATGAAAACCGATTTACTTGAGCTGTCACTGATGAAATATCAACTTTTTGCTCATCGTAGCCTATCACTGCTTCATCCCCGTTTGCCTCCTGATAGGAAGATACTTCCGCTGGAAAGAGAACGGCCCAAAAGATCAAAGATCAACTTCTCCCCCTCTACAGGACGGTCACCCGGTGGGCTCGTACGTCACCGTCTTCCACATCTCGGGCCGCGTCCTGCTCAAGGAGCAGCAGCTGCAGGGCGCCTACAAGTTTGAGGGCCTGGCCATCGTCTAAGCCCCGCCCCCCTCTGTCTAATCTCCGCCCCCTCACAAGCTCCGCCCCCTTCTCAAGAATAGTTGCAATACAGTATTTTCACAGACAGTTTTACACACATTATGACTAACCAAACGGATTTACACGCATGAAGCTTTCTCCTGCCTTTCCCCCAGTCATTCATCCGCCCAGTGCAACTATTATTTATTGTGATTCCAGTCTGTGATAGCCCCCTGCCCGGGATACGGTAGTCATATGATACTGTCAGGCTCAGTTCCCAGCATTGTTATGCTTTCCCCAGCTCCGAAGTCTGAAAGCGACAGGAGTGGTGTGTAGAAGTAGAATCGATCCCGTGTGTTTTCTTTCCCTCGCTCTCCTTCCCATTCTCAAGGTTCATTCTCGCTCGATTGTGCCCTCATTCCCACTCACAATTGGCTCATATTCCGAGCCGAGATTACTAGCCACCCGTCCTGTCTAATACTGTACTCGATTTATCGATCGATTGTCCGTGCGTGCTTGTTGCCTCTGTTGTGATGATTTTCAATGATGCGACCCGCCTTCTCTAGTCTCTGCTCTCTTCTCACTCAATTTCCCCCCTCTTCGTTATCGCTCGAATTATCACCAAGAGGGGCTCTGTTCTCGTACATTTCGCGCACTTTCTCGCCTTCCCTGACCAGCGAGAGAGCAGGCGGATTGGAGAGAGTGCCATAGACGCAGAGACTTCCGAGGCGCATGATTAGGGCTGTCGAGAATTAAGGCTACGTTGCGTCTCTCATTTTGGCACGCTCTTTCGCAGCGCTAGTCGATGAGACAGTACGTGAATTGAGAGAGTTCCCTCTACCAACCCGCCTACTGGTGATAATTCGCGCGCGATTTTCGTATCGAAAACAAGCGCAGCCTGTGATAGCAGCTCACTCTCTTTTCTTATCTCTTTCACCTCCTTCCTCCCTCCCCCTCACCCCCATTCGTGCCTTACCCCCGTGGTCATTTGTAGTGATTTCCCGCGTTTCATCGATCGATTGATTGTTTTCCGTTGCGCGTCGCATGTTTATCAATCCAATGTGAATAAGTATGTAAGTTGTACTAATAAAGACGGCATTTCAGGAGAGCTCCTTCTCTTTGGGTCTAGCTGCTGCAAGGGCTGCTGCACGAGTGAGATAGAGATGGCGGACCACGCGGGACACCACGGACACGAGGTTGCAGCTGCTGCAGCAACCACGGCTGCGACCGTGATCAAGAATGCCACCGAGGCTGTGAGTAGTTTTGGGTTGAAATCGGAGAGATGAAACATGTTTCACCCTCGTTAGATGTCAGATCAGAAGCTAGAATCGCTGTGTTAGCTTTGGTTCAGACACTGGTGATAATCAAGATAGCCGACCTGTTGTAATCTAGAGTTGTCAATAGTGAATCAACCACCTCAGATTGCGGCTCTTGGCGCGGACGCGGTGAACAGCGAGGTGGCGCACGACGTGAGCGCGTTCCTGGCGGGCCTCGCGCCCGCTGCTCCTGCTGCTCCGATGGACCACTCGGCGCACCACCACGGAGCGCACGCCGGCCATGGCGCGCATGGTGCGCATGACGCACACGGTGAGTAATAAGGAGAATCAAGAGAACCTTTGGAGAATCAGTCAAGATCAGACCTTATGTAGTTGAAAGTTTGACGAAACGCGAATTTTTCAAGAAATTTGCAAAGCATTCAAACATCGTTTAGTATTCCGAGGAAATTTATCTAGTGCCACTGCAAGCAACTGTGACTAATATGGCTTCATTAAGGGATACTTCTTTGCGTAATTAATAAGCTAATTAGCCTAATTGCCAGGCGGCGGGGGCGATCACGCGATGGCCGGCCACCACATGATGAAGATGTGGTTCCACGGCGGAGTGGACGAGGTCATCCTCTTCGACTGGTGGAGAACGGATTCGTGTCTCTGTGAGTTGATAATTAGATTGATTAGGATAGTTATGATGTGCACGAATCATTGAACCCAAGACTAGGGTAACTTCTTAGATTGGCGAGTGTCCGCTAGTTAGGCTAATGAGACTAATAGTAAAACTTTGTTGCACGCTGCACATGTCGGTTTCACTGGTCTTTTTTTATTCGCGACAAACGCAAGTACCGACAGTTTTGGAAAAGTAGAACGAGAAATTACATTTCGAAAATCGCGATATTCACAAGTTCCGCTGAGAGGCTGATTGCGTATAGCAATAAATTAGCTTATTAGTTTAATTAGCTAATTGCCTGATTAACTAATTACTCAGCGCTGCTCGTCTCGTGCGTCATCATCTTCGCGATGGGCGCGCTCTACGAGGGCGTCAAGTGGTTCCGCGTCTACCTCCAGATGAGCAAGGAGAAGGGATGCGGAGGAAGGATGGACGGCAGCAGTGCGGGTGAGTATGGTAGGGCACGGTAGTCAGTATCGATTGGGAAGTGAGAGGGAGAGGTGCGATAGAGGGATGCAGTGAGATCTCGTGAGAACATAGCTAATACGCTAGAAGCGCGATTTCATTGTGCACGAAATTCTCGGTTTCGTTGATGCATCATATACTGTTTGCAGAAACACCGGCGAAGGCGAATGGCGGCGGCTGCGGAGGCGACCACGTCCCGCTGCGAGACATCACCGAGGTACGGTAGGGGATACTGTAACCGGGGTAAGGGTACGGCAATCGATTTTAAGGAATGATACGGTAGCGAGAACTGAGAGGGTTACGGTAGCAGGCAATCTCTTTGCAGGAGCACAACGGCTTCGGTCCGACGTCGACTCCGCCCGTCGCCAGGAGAGGAATCAGGTGATTAGCTTAATTACTTTATTAATTAGCTCATAAAAATCGCACTTTTTTTACTTGACGAGTACATCCAGATTAATGACTGGGGTGATTTGGACGAGAAGTAGAGCAAGAGAAACCGCAAAGTTTCATCTAGAAGTCACACTTTATTCGTGTCTGGTTGTGTAAAGTATGTGTAGAATCAATGCTTTTTGTAGATTTAATTAGTTAATTAACTACTTACTCTTTCAGAATCGCGTCTGGCCGCAATGGAGCCTTCTCGGTGTTCCGTCTGATCGAGGCGGCGCTCTACTCGCTGCAGGTGAGGATCTCGATCTTAACGAAAGATCTCTTGCGTGCTAGGAGCGCCGGGTTAGTGATAGCGGGGAGAGAAAGCTTGTTGAAAGCTTGTTGATGTGCATAATGAGTGAGAAGAATGCGTTTAGAGTGATCCTATCATATTTGAGTACTTGCATTCACCCTGCTGCTCGTTGTTGCGCAGGTTGATCATAGGCTCGACGCATCCCGACGAATTCGATTCAAGACTGTCTACTAGCTCCCTAAAAAAATACTCATTGTTGGGTGCTAGATGTTATCACAGTTCGAAGAAAGTACTCCTATCACATTAGAGTACTTGCATTCACCCTGCTGCTCGTTGTTGCGCAGGTTAATCATAGGCTCAACGCATCCCGACGAATTCGATTCTACTATTCTAATCATTCTAGACTGTCTAGCCTTGAAAAAATTCTCATTCCAGCTCGTGCTCGCCTACTGGCTCATGCTCATCGTCATGACCTACAACACTTGGCTGAGTGAGTGTGATTATCGATTTATTGATCGATTGATCGGTCAGTGATTACTGTTGTCCTCCGGATACGGTATCATTAACAAAAAAAGTCATTTAGCGATCGCGGTAATCGCGGGCGCCGCCTTCGGCCACTGGCTGTTCGCCATCCTCAACATCCTCTCGCCGTCGGGCGATCGCCACGACTCCTTCACCACCGATGCCTGCCATTGAGGGGTACGGTAGTCGCGTATCGATCGATCGATTGGACTACGGTACATCCCTGAAATTATCGATTTTCCCATAATAGTTTGGATCTGAGCGTGCATACGCATTCGCATCTGATTCCTTAGCTGCTGGTAGTTTGTTAGTTGCCTATTTTATCCCCTCCCTATCTCCGTTCCTAAAGTATTATTGATGAGATTATATCATACCATGTTGTCTCACATTTCTCAATGTTCAACCATATTTTGTACTGTTTCTATCGTTTTATTAGAAGCCCTCGCAAAGGATCTCTAGACAGAGCTCTCATATTGTCTCTACCCAAGATGTTCATCTGAGATGCAACGGCTACTTTCGAAATCTCTCGAGCCATCAAGCCCCCATCATCAGTACACAAGTTTTCGCTGTTTTCGTGCAAAATAAGGTGCAATGTAGCCAATTTTTGCCCATACCTCTGTTCTGTCCCCCATTTCTTTCATGCCCTCCCTTCAGTTATCGTAGGCTTCTATTGATTGAGATCCCGCAAAGATACCGTACGTTACAGTAATCCCACAGAGTATCGAAGACTATGATAATAGCTGATCTGATGCATGTTCAAGGTTGTTTTCGTTTTGTGTTTTATGCTCTTCGCAAATTTTGTATGTCTACAATCTTTTATTGATGTTTCTGTCGAAGATGATAAACAACTGTTGCTTATTGAGATTGATCGAGCGCCAAAAAAACGTTGCTTTTCCGGAGAAAGAATCGTACCTGTATTGTCGGACTTATCGGCACCTCGGAAATGAGTTTCACTCAATCTCAACATGAGGTTGACTAAAGTGGCAATAGACGCTCGGAGATTTCTTAGAATGGCTAATTTGCTCGAAACAGACCTGCGGACCATCTGGTGTATCCCCTCTCCCCCCCCCCCTCTTCTCCTCTCCTCCTCCCATCCATCCACTCCCTCTCTAATATTGATGGCGAGAGGGCTACCTAGGCTTTGCGAGAAGCCCCAGAATCGCGGAACGCTTGTCTCATTCTAACATTTACATTTTTTAGTAGTGCCGTTTTAAGGCGGTCTTCTATCTCAAAACGATTTAGTAACCGCATTGCTGATCTTTGATCTCTGCGATGTTGCAAGACTGCGTAGGAGCGGGCAATTGAATTGAGGAGCGCGCGTGCTGAAAAGGGAGAAGAAAGGGGGGCAAGAACGGGACATCGTTTCTCCCCCCTAGAGGCACGTCCTAAACTCAATCCCTCCTTAGACTAAGTGATGAGCAAAGGGGTTCTTTTTTCAGCCCCCTTCCCCGAAATCAAGGCTTTTCCCATTAGGACGGGCCCCGCATTGCCGAAGCTTTTCCGGCCATTTTTTTCACCGCTTTCTGCCGCTTTCTCCGTTCTCCGGACTATCTTGGATCGCAATTCGGTCCAGAGGAATCTCTGATTCTCCGTTTCTCATGTTTTCTAGCACAGTGCGACAGACGAGAGACTATTGCTCCCAAGAGCAAGACCCCCAAAGAACAGCGCTCGCGCGTTCGATCTCTTTCCCGAGAACGCGCCTGCCCTCTCATTTCCACAAGCTCTCTCGCTCCAAGACTCTGTCTGTCTGGCCGCTCTCGCCGTCCATCCCCTTCTTCTGTTGTGGTGCTGAACTCAACTCGAGAAGTCTCGGAGGAGCCCGCTCTGCGTCTCTGCCTCTTCCCGTGTCCACTCTTCCTTCTCCATTCACACATTGAGGAAGTGGGAGTTTGAGGAGAAGGACGATGTCTGCTTCTCTAGCCCTCTCGCTTTTCCCTTTGACCTATCGAAATGGGGATCTTTCTCCCCGTTCGACGCTGCCTTCTTTTCCGGACATTGTGCTCTTTGTTTTGTGCATTATTTGAAACGCATTCTTTCCTGGTCTTATAACTGGCCCTGTTTACTTATGTATCGACAAGTTCGCTAAAAAAATGCCTGGGTTTTTTTGCTGATTTCATCTCTCGTCGTTGATCTCGCGCAGTGATATCAAGTGCGAGTTGTTGCAGAGGTGAGAAGACTTGTGAAGATGATATGATAAGGGGAGTAGAGTGTAGTCTGATAGAGCGATAGGGTGTGGATATGGGAGAAGAATTTCTCATCTATCACAGGTTTTCCCAACTGACGAGAGAGCGTGCGGATTGGAGAGAGCGCTAGGTTGAAGACAACTGTCGTGCCGTGTCGCGAACTCGCCGAGTTTCTTCTCCTCTCCATCATCTCGTTTTTCGCTATCCCCACAGGATGACTCAGGTTTCACGGCAACATGCGTTGTTTTCGCTTACGTTGTTGCATATTTTTGTGAAATGCTTAGTAGTTGTATAGGAAAGGTATGTTGGGCTGACTTTAGTACTGCGAGCAATATTTCCCCTCATCTCGCTTACCCCTTGGTCGAGTATTTACCGCATCACGATGTAGTAAGCCTATGAAGATATCTCACAGTTTTAGGCATGTCGCAGTCAGAGACACTGCTATCTATCCAAACTCGTCCTTGTAACGTTTTTGTGTGTGTCTTTTGCGTCACAATATAGAGGTATTATTGTTCTTCTCGTGAGAGCGGCTTACTTGAGAATGCTCGATCTTATCTAATCTATCCCACGTTTTCTCATCTGTTGCAATCGAAATCCCTCTCCCCATGAGAGAAGCCGAGAGTCGGTGTGATTGATCACTAGGATCTGACGGGAGTAGAGACTCGATTTTGGGAACTTCTCCAACAGTTGCCCGTAACTTATCGCTTTTTGATGGCAAAAGGGGGATCGGAATGAGAGGATTTGGTAGGATATATCTTTTGAGTGGAACCCTATTGTGGCTTTGAATTGACGCTATCAGTGGTGTAAAACTATCGAACGGCGGCGTTTCATGGGGATGTTCGGAGCTGTTTTGTAACCTATCCTTGCTCGAGCTTTAAACATGGGGTGGGGGTTCGCAAAAGAGATCTATCCTTGTCGGGGCAGGACAAAGATGGGGATCATTATCTATCCAAGCAATCGCCTGGCCCTCCCTCTCTCCTGCCATTGTTCGCGCACTCTCCGTTCACGTGAACACGGCATGTACTATGTACCTCGGGCTGCAAGGATTAGAGGGAGGAGAGCGCAGAGAAGAAGAGGGAAGAGGCAGGCGAGAGATCATGGGGAATCGAGAGAGTGCGGAGATCAGTCCGCGAGTCGAGGCATGTTTTGCGACGCGATCGATCGACTGGCGACTCTCTCGATTCCCAGTGATCTCTCGCCTTCCCGGTTCCTCCCCTCTTGTTGATCGAATCGCTGAACTGATCGGGTGCGAGCTCTGCCGCTCTCTCAAGTTCACGTGCTATCTCGCGCTATCGTGTTTCCCGCGCTTTGTCCTCGTGTTTTGGTGCGACTTCGTTTCCGTTTATGCCCAGTTTTCGTCCGCGAGTTTACACTACGCTCGCGCGTTTATGGACCGCATTGTGTGTTTGTGGGGTGAGTAAGATGAGCTCTTCCTTTCCCTCACTTGGTCGGATTCAGAAGTGCTTTTTACCCTATCCTCTTGATTATCCCTGTGCAAGTAGCTCATTCCACACATAGATTTGTTGAAACTCATTGCCCTACTTGAATGCACTGCGATTGTTGGTCCTGTAGTTGATAGTATCAACTTGATACCTTGCTCCCGCATCTTATCATGCGGGCATATACACTGCGTTCCGGATTCGCCCAGTACGAATTTCGTGGTGAGACCTGTCTGGCCATTGGAAAGTTGCCAATTTCATAGTGTGATTCAGTTTTCCCTTGGTTTTCTCTGCGCTCTCTTTCTCTCGCTCCCGCCTCATAGAACGCAGTGATATAGTCAAGACGCCAGTCAGCCGCCATCTCCCTTATCAGCTTTTCAACTAGATATCGTGATTTTTCGTCTGATTCTCTCCGTTTTGCATGCTCTCTCGCTCTTTCTGACCTGTGAATGAGGGATTCCGCGCTTATCAGCATCACTCATAACCATGCGTTGAAGCTTATAGCGTGAGAGTGGATCAGATGGGTGGGTGGACAGAGCATGATGCGATGAGTAATTTATGTCTGTCTCTCTCGTTTCGCCCCGCTCTCTAGGCCTGTCTGACCAGCGAAAGAGCCTAATGACCGCATGGTGCGATGGACTGATGGGGCGACGAATGGGTGGTGGTGTAGTCTAGCTGGATACGGTAGGAGTGAGATAACACTAAGATAATGGCTACAAAGAACGCGATCAAAATTAGTCACAGCGGTCTCTGGAGTGTATCTCTGGTCCTCAAAAGGAATCCTGTGGGGCAGTTGCTAGGTGAGGTCTGGCAGTGGACCGATACCTCTCCTCTCCCCTCCCTTCTCCACCCCTGTGCTGTGCCAGTAAACAGTGGCCATGGCGATAGTCTGATTCCCCCCCTTCTTCTTCTCTTTTTCCTCCTTTGTCCACACCTTGTTTTGATGATTTCACCGAGGTCGTGGTAAGAAGGGCCTGTTGTGGAGAGTTTTTTGCCCGAAAATAGTGGGCATGGTCGTTCTGGGTGATTAGAAGTCGTTGATGTTGAGCAATGCTCATATTTCTGAATTTGAGCGCCTAGGAAGCGAGGTCCTGACAGTTCTTGGCGCCCTCATCGTCTTGCTTCATTCTCTGTACTCTGTGCCCTGTTTTCGTGGAGAAATGTTGAACGTACTTTGCCCTTTTCCCTACCTTTTCCTTTGTGCGCCGGAATTTCGGCATCTCGTACACACAGTGCGACCTGAATCGGAAATGTCGTTGATCTCACGGCGTTTCAATCACGCCATGAAAATGGATCCTTTTCTACAGTATGCTTTAGTGAGCATCAGGAACTTTCGCTCCCGATTTATTTTTACCGTAATTAACGGAGCGCTCTAACTCTAATCCACCGTAGTTTAGTCACTTTTGTAAGGAAAAGTTTGACGAAAGTGACGAAAGACCCGCTACAGTGTCCTTTTTGCACTTTTTCCCAGGGCATTTACCCTGATATTGAATGTCTTGCTGTGCTTGCGTGTGTTTTCCCAATTTTTCGCGGTGTACGTTTTTTTGGCTTGGCTGAAACGCCGTGTGATCTTACCGTTCCGTGAACGTGAGGGGGAGGAAAGTAGAGGCCTCATTTTCTATTTGCCGTTCCTACTGCGAACAACAAGATATGCGTTGACTGTAGGCTCGCAGACTCGCAGTCTTGTTGTTATTCCCTTTCTTGAGATACGATGATTTATCGTGGTTTGCTGTCGCGCAGAGAGACGAGATAATACCTGCGCGATTCTGGCTTTTTTTCTTTTCTTTCGATTACAGGGTATACCTCATATTTGACTAATTTCATGCAACAATGGCATCATGCGAGCTCTTTGGCATTCATATTGCACTGTCAATTGATTATTTCCTATTTGTCTCTAATGATTCAGCGCTGAATAGTCCATGGAATCTCTCACTTTCGCGTGCTCTCTCGCTTCCCTAATCAACGATACAGTATGGGAAATTGAGAGAGTCAGATCACTATTTTGGCTGATTCAGCCACTGGCTGAGTCAGTGCATTCGATTTTTGCCGTTCATTTCTTGGTTCCTCCTCCTACTCTCATCTCATTGCTCCTCCTCCTCTCGACGAAACTCATCCCATCACGGATTTATGGGCGAACGCGTCAGTGAGCTCCCACTCTCAGTTGCCCGCCTTTACGAGTGCCCTGTTGTTGTCGGGCTACGGTCGTGCTTCCTTACCTTATTGATTGAAAACAAATAGGTCAACTAACGTTTCGTGACAACGTTGATACTTCCCTTCTGCTTTGTGCTGAAATTAGATGCCGCTTAGCATGCGATAATTTGAAAAGCGTTGAGGTTACTGTGGCGCATCTCACATTCCTGGCTAGAGGTCAACATGTTTGCAATTCTCATGTTTAGCATTCGCTAATTGAGAAACGGGCGTGTCATTTTTCGCTGCGGGAATGTAACGTGTCATTCGAGAATATTCTCCTCCTCGGTAAGTTTTTCTTCGACAATTGCTTTGTAAGTATCGGCTTGTTTGCGAGCTTGTATTACTCGGTAGAGTTTTGAGATGTGTTACCTCTCCTGCCTTGTTGCTCATGCAAATTCAAATTTTACGAGCGAGCTAAGTACGACCCCAACCTCTCATTCCTGGGTACATCGCCTGAAAAAAAAAGAAACCCCTCTGGTGATTGAAGTCTGCAGAATAGCCAATGTGCGTGTGTGTGTTTGTGTGCTTTGTAGTGACTCCCGGCAGCAACAATAGCCAGTTGTTTCTCGCGGGAGGGAGGAAAGGAGCTCCCTCCTCTCTCCTGCCTCCTCTCCTTCCCCGATCCCTATCGCTTGGACGTTCCTAACTCCTAACTTTGTTAAACTGTAACGCTTTCTCGCGCCATTGAAGCTGTTCCAATGCCTTTTCGTTGCGAAAGCGTGTACCCGTGATCTATTTTACTGCCGTGGTTGATAACGAGCTTTTCTATTCAAAAGAATCCCATAAAATGCCATCATAGGGCCTTATCACGGCTGATAGCGGAAACTTTCACTGCATATGAGCTTTATGCCTTCCAAGCTGATCGATAGCTTGTCAGGTGTTACTCTGATCCCTCCACGCATACTTTGACCCGCGCGCTCTTTGCACCCACTTGGAAGCAGCTCTCTCGCTTGCACGTGCTATCTCGCGCAATCTGAACTGACAAGAAGAGGGTGGCAAAGTCCATCAACTACTGACCAATCGCGTTGTGGCTCCATTCTAGTTAGATGTCATATCCTCTCTCGATTTCGTGTACTCTCTCGCCTTCCTTCTCTGCCTCTCTGCGCTCTATCACTCTCTCGTCACTCCTCCTGTAATCAGCAGTCGATTAGCTGGTGGGGTGATCGAGATGTGTTTTTGAAAGGAGTTGCGCTCTCTCGTTTCGGAACGCTCTCTAGAGCTATCGGATTACTCTTCCTTGTTTGTTTTTACAGATTATAGACCAAAGGTGGCCGTGTTATGTTGCACGCGCGCATTCCCGTTGCACAGGCCCGATACAATCTACGTTCCTTCTGTAATACAGAATCTGTATCAACAATGGCTGTTTTCCCCGTAGAATCTGTTACGCGTACGGTTTCCCTTTCGGAGGTTCTCCAATGGCAGCAATCTCTCTGTCTGGCCGATGAGGGAGCATAGGGGATGGAGAGAGATAGACGATTGCTCGCAGAGTGGTTTCTTATTGTCGCGCTGCGGCACGAGGAAGTGATAGTGCGTATTTGCAAAAGAGGTAGCCGCGTCCCTCGGTGTTGTCTGTTGGATGGTCAGCCGAAAAGTTGAATGCAAACGTCTCATTCTCGTTATTATCGCTGGCCTGCATTTTTTATCCAACCGGTGTAGTTGATTGCCTTCTGGTGTATTATTGTCGCGCTGTGGTGTGGGTGATACCGGAAAACAGCTGGAGGTTGGTTTGCAAATGTTATCATTGTGCCCCGTTCCTCCATCTCGCTTGATGTTGCTTGATCAATAGGCAATCTTCTGGGAGTTTTTATGTATGATTTTCACTTCATTGATCCTTCGTTTCGATATATTGAGATTACTCTGGAAAGCAAAAGGCGTGCAAGATTGAGTGGTGTGGGAAATGCCGTTGCTTCTCAGGTGTTTCACTTTTCATTTCCAGCTGCACTGAATCGATGCAGATTCAACAAGAAAGTGTATTATTTCGCGATTTGGATTCAGGCTTCTCCTATTCTTTGCGACGAGGGCGCGAGCGATAGAAGGACAATGAGTTGTGTAATTGAGCTTATGAGGAGGGCGTTCCAAGTGTCAACCTTTGTTGGTTGGTTGACGAATTCAAGCAATCTACGAGTGGATTAAGAGGGGAAAAGAGGCAAGCAGGGGCTGTTTGCCGCTGCACTGCACGTACTCTTTCTCTCTCCATTTCACGGTTGTTGTCTCTTCGCTAAGAGGGTAGCCGGCCGCATTGAGCGACCGTTTACTTGTCTGCGCTCTCCACTTACCGCACGCTCTCTCTTGTGCCCCCGAGAGCCGTCTAATTTCGCATGAAGCTGCTCCGCCCAGTGAAACACACGGGCAATCCTGCATAGTCGATAGGGTCGGAGGGTCTCCGTTTTATGTTCTCTTTAGTGAGCATGCGTAAAATTGACTGCTAAATTAGTAGCCAGATCATTGCCCTCTGTAGTGTAGCGCGCTAGGGTAAGGCGATCATGCAAATGGTAGCTAATCCAGCAGACTATCCATTCTCAATGCTTTTTCATCGATCAGACAGAATGGTAGAGTATGTGGTATTGAGAGAGTAGCAACACCTACACCCACACCAAACTCCATCACTGATTCTTGACCTTTTCACACACCACCACTCGCTCCTCGCTGTTACCCTAACGCTTGTCTGTGCCCTCTCATTCCTGCGTGATACCTCACCGACCCTCGTCTATCTATTACTCGCTCACTCTGACACTTCAATGCTCTGACCCTAGGTGCTCTCTGGCTTCTCTGGCCGGCGATAGGTCATGTGAAATGGAGAGAGGGCATTACTCCTCGGTTTTTGCAGCGACTCATGTCTATCAAACGAGGAGGAGGAGGAGAAGCTGAGTCAGCGCCTTTCCTACTCCTCCTCAACCCCCATCCGGTCTCTTGTATTCTGATATTCGCTTCTTATATTCCACGTTTCACATGTTTTCGCGCGTTTGTTTCGTATTCGAAGTCCAAATTAGCCAATTACCGATTCGCAGGGGAGGTGAGGCCGACGATTCTGTGCCGACTACGGTAGCCGATTTGCAAGAGACGATAAGATGGAGCTGGAGGCGACGCTCAGCGCGAACACGGAGAGGAGTGCGGTGACGGCTGCAGCCGGAGCTGCGGCGACCGTCGAACGGCGGAAACGAGAGAAACCGGGTACGGTAGATTACGGTAGCTAGAGAAAAGACGGTTATCGATTACCCTCAAAATCAGGGAGTTAGCCGATGATGGATTACGGTGCCAAGAAATACAGTCATCGATTAATACTCAGGCGCGGCTGCGGTCAAGTCGGACACCGAGACGTCGAGCGCGCCGGTGGACATGCGCAAGTTCCTCACGTGGTGTAGTAAGTCGACGTTTACCACTTTTTTCCAAAGCCTAGTCGTTTTTTCGACGTGGTGAGCGCGAGCGACGTTTACCATACGTACACCATTGCAGTCGCCGTCTACTTCTTCCTGATGACGGCGTTCGTCGTGCCGATCGCGTGCGTCTCCACCTTCCTCATGCTCACGCCGCTCCTGCTCGTGAGGTACGGTAGCCGACTAGTTACTGCGATCGATAACTGATTATAATGCTCGTGAGGTACGGTAGAAAAAGAGATCGATAGCATCGGAAGATGCGCTTTTCACAGGGGTCAGGCGCTAGGTTGGATGACTTTCTTTCCGTCTATATCATAGCAGTTATCTGTTTCATTAGGCTCTCGTTTAGTCGGAGATCATCCGACCTGGGTCCACTCTGCTAGGGTTCAGAGGTCGGCCGACCCCAGCCGGTGACCCTCTCGCTATCTTCCAATTCACCAGAGTCTATACATTGCTTTTGGCTGACCGCCTGGGTGTTGTGTGATTAGGGATTATGATAAGGTGATGAGAGGTGATAAGGAAATCGCGTGAGACTGACGAGCAGTGGTTTTTTACTTGTAAAAAAGAAGAAACCAAACCTCGAAAGAAATATCAAGTGTCTTGATAACCTCTGAGCATTTGCAAAAACAATCCAATTGTGAAGCGGAGTGAATTTCACTAATGATTTTTGTGACAAAGTCCCAATCAATGCGTATAAGCAAAGTGCACAAAAACAGTACGGAACGGAGATGTAACAAAAAATGCAGTAAGTCAAACGGACTTCTGGTAGGCTCACTTTTGGCGATTTTTTGCTATCGTCCATCATTTAATTCCTCATCTCTGCAGCCGTCCGCTCTTCCTGCGACTGGAGAACCGGCTGTGCCGCTTCGTCAACGACCACTGGGTCGCCGGGTCGGCATTCTGCGGACTGCAGGGTACGGGAACAGAAATAGGAGTGATCGAGAACTGATTTTTTGCTCTTGAAATTGTTTATATTTTCAACTGAAAACAGTAGGGCTCAAATTCATCTGTACAGGTCACGCTGCTTATGTGCGCATACGGTATCTTCCTCCAATTGATCGATGATTGACTTTATATGCTTCTCCTTGCAGTCGTCGAATACGGTGACGACGTGGCGGAGATTGCGGATAAGCGCGTGCTCTGTCTCGCCAACCACCTCGGTCTGGTGGACCATTTCGTGCTGATGAACAGTCTGCACGGCAAGGGACGCGTGCCCGGCAGTGTGAGTTACCTAACTATTCAATGATTTTACTTTCTAAAACTAGAGTTTGAAACATAAAATGCGCAAAATAAACTAGAAGTAGGGTGGAGAAAGCACTGTTGCAGTGTGAGTGAAACTTATGTTATGTTTAGAAACCTGAATAGATTGATTTGGATGCAAATTAGTAGTAAGGTGGGATGATAAGAGTTTGCCTGGTCTGGTGGACCATTTCGTGCTGATGAATAGTCTACACCGCAAGGGAAGGGTGCCCATGCTTATCTCAGAAATCTGATACGGAGCGGGCTGGGCGCAATTTGATGAATCATAGCGCCGTTGCATGATCTTTTACCAAAATCTAAACTCGGATTGCAGTCATCGAAGAGTGACTTTATTTGGGTTGACGACTGACTCTTGACTTATCGATTGCTCGAATTTGCAGTGGATGTGGGTGATCTACAACATCTGGAAGTACACGCCGCTGGGCGTGATGTGGACGAGCCACGGGAACTTCTTCGTCAACGGCGGCCCCAACAAGAGGGAGAAGCTGCTCGAGACGTTCAGGTATACGGTAGGGATACGGTTGATGGTGGGGGGGACGGCGGTAGTCAGGGATGATGTTTCGAGAATGGGTAGACGACGGTGGGTGGAGGTACTGACATTTGAGGTAGTGTCGAGGATACGGTATCATGAGTTGGGGTACGGTAGATTGTCAAAAACGCTCGATATTCCCTGCAGGAAGCACCTGTCCGACTACTTCTGGAGCTGGAACTACGGGTGGGTGGTGATGTACCCCGAGGGCTCGCGACTCTTCATGATCCGTGAGAGCGCCGCGCGATTCGCCGAGAAGAATGGTCAGTTCTCGATCGGTTGCTGTGCCTACTGTAATCTCTTACCGTACGCCCTCGCAGGTCTGGCGCCGCTCCGGCACTGCGCGTACCCGCGCACCGGCGCCGCCCACGCGGTCATGCAGGTGTGCGCGCCGTCGAGTGGTCAGTTTGGCGCTTTATTTAACTTTAACATTTATGCACAGGGTGTGATACGCCAATGAACCTGCTACTATTTGGAACTTGTTTGATTTTTGACAAGTCTCGAACGCGCTTCAAAAATGAAATATCAACGAAGTGTCAGTCGCCAATGCAGCATTCAAAGTGCGTGCTGCCGAAACACCAATCGACCAGAGATTCTTGCAGAAGACCCCTCGGTCGCTCGCTCCGGCCAGGGCGCGCCCATCGAGTATGTGATCGACGCGACGCTCGGCTACCCCAAAGGATGCGTCGCCGATATCGGTGAGTACGGTAGTCGGGAGTTGTTTCCGATCGATAACTGGCGTTTTAGCTACTGCGAAAGAAGGACGATACCTCAGCATGCTTCTGTAGTTCTTTGTCGCGTTAATAGCTGGGGTTTCGGTCCCAAAATGTTATGCACGATCGCCAACTGACTTTTCTCCTCTTCAGGCTCCGCGATGATGGGCGAGTGGCCGCTGGGCACGAGCACGATCGGCCTCCACTACAAGATCCACAGGTATACGGTAGTCTGACGGTTAGGGAATACGGTAGCTGAGACTAATTGATTGTAGATTAATCGATAATAATAAATCTATGTTGCAGGGTGAAGCCGGAGTGGGCGGATGAGGAAAAGCTGAAGGACTTCCTCTACGAGAAGTACAAGGAGAAGGTGAGAGAAAGTCATTCGTCGATCCGCCTACCGACTTCCCTAGATGATACCGTATTCAACCAATATCGATTGATACTCAGGACGAGCTGCTCGACAAGTACTACCGTACCGGCGAGTTTCCGGGCGAGAGACGCAACGCCATCGAAGTATCGTACTGGACCATCATTGCTTCGCAGGTGAGACGAAGGGAGGAGAGTTGGTGATTGGAAACTTTGAAATTGCCTTTTCATTTGCAAGATTTCGGCTATTCTTACAAGTGGAAACACGACGAAATTGTGTTATAATATGCTACAGAAAGCGGGAAGTGCTGAATCAATGCGACTATTCCTACAGTATCCGTGGATGTTATTGATTGATCTCTACTCTTATCCAATCAATAAATTCGATATTTCAGTTGTTCTGGAGCGCCCTCTACTACGCGCACTACTCGCTGTGGATAGCGCCCGCTGGCTCAGCGATTATCGCCTCGATTACGGATTTCCTCTTCTAAGAATATTGATTGGATTACCGTACCATAAGCTTATCAATTGATACTGTACCTCCATTACCGTGTCTAGAACTCGAAGTTGCCCCACTCCCTCACACTCTGAAACATACCGGGTATTTGCGTTCCACTCTATTATCTGTTTCGTTGCATTTACTAACACTTATTTTCTCTTGTTTTATGCTTGTACCCCTAGTCACTATCCCCGTTTACACATTTATCATTGCTCAACTCTCTCCAATTGTACTCTTTATTTCCTCCCTTACCCCCTAACCGATTCGTAACCATGGTTACGTCATATGCTGTATATTACAGTACCCTTAATCTGTCTCTCTCAATTCTGCATGCTCTTTCGCTCTGTCTAACAGGTCAGGGTGCATGCGAAATGGAGAGGGACAGATCAATATCACTCCCTTATCCGATCGACTCAGCGATGTCTTTGTATCCTCCCCGCTTCATTCCCCGTTTATCGTATCGAAAGAGCCTCGCTCTAACTCAAAGATTTCTCACATGGAATGCATTCTGGTTTTAGCCGATGATAATGGTTTCCCCTATTGTACATACCGTACTATGAATGAAGGATGTTCTGAAAAATTATGCACTCGAGATTGAGACGTCATTAATATGCGTCGGCATTCTACCTTTCCCTCCTGTTTGGGGCGCACCCCTCGCACCTCCATATGGAAGTGCATTAGGAAAGAGAGCGTGTAGGTAAAAAAGGCGCCCGTCCCGTATGGGGCGTGCCCCTCGCACATCCAGATGGAGAGTATTAGGAAAGAAATAGTGTGTGTTACCATATTGAAAGTATTTTCGTTTCATGGAAGCTGGTTACCACAATTTCAACTTATCACGGGTTTTCTCTAAGAGTGTAGGAACGCTGGCCGCCAGAAAAAAATTTATGTCTCCGATTTCGTTCATAGTTGGTTAGTAGGACCCACTGAGGGGCTCCTTAAGATGCATCCACTCATTTGGGTCAAATTTGCATATTATCGATTTTTGTAAACTCATACTTTAAATGACCATAAGTCACTTCATTTTCATCCTACAGCGAGTTTAAACATACCGTTGAATTGGTGTTTACGATCCCTACAAATAACTCAATTAGACCACATGTCGGGAATCACGGCTTCACGGTGAAAAACGCGATAAACTATTTTTGCGGCTATAAAAGTGGGGGTTTCTCGAAAAAATAACCTTGAACCACTCGATATTATTGCATAAATCGATTCTCCAGGGTCGATTACGGGTGCCCACGCGAGCCATTTCTCGTAACTCTTGGCCCCGGATACCGTTCTCTTGACGGAATTTCCAGGACTGAATCTTTTTATGGCCAAATCATGTTTTTGGGCCATAAACAGCTTCAAACGAACTCTAATCCAAAAATTTCCTAGCCAAAATTTGTTCACCTGGTCAATATCAATCTTTTTGATCTTCGAAATTTTTTGATTAGAGCTCGTTTGAAGCTGCTTATGGCCCAAAAACATGATTTGGCCATAAAAAGACATGTCCTGGAAATTCCGTCAAGAGAACGGTATCCGGGGCCAAGAGTTACGAGAAATGGCTCGCGTGGGCACCCGTAATCGACCCTGGAGAATCGATTTATGCAATAATATCGAGTGGTTCAAGG
>LS506824.1:201904-229323 GCA_900490845.1 Pristionchus japonicus
TCGCACACCCCGATGGGTGGAGCAATTGAAAATCTAGGAAATAGAGCGTTCTTTAGACAGGCTCACACGCCGATTGGGTGTGCCCCTCGCACACCCCGATGGGTGGAGCAATTTAAAATCTAGGAAATAGAGTGTTCTTTAGACAGGCTCACACCCCGATTATGTGTGCCCCTCGCACACCCCGATGAGTGGAGCAATTGAAATTCTAGGAAATTGAGTGTTCTTTAGACAGGCTCACACCCCGATTGGGTGTGCCCCTCGCACACGCCGATGGGTGTTGCAATTGAAAAACCAGAGAATGGACACCCAAACCTTTGGTGCTGACGGGAGTCTGGCTGCTGACGAAACACGATATTGCTTGGAATGGTCAGTTTCCAGTCAGTAGCTGAACCATTCGACGCGTTGCAGACACGATAACCCAGATGGACGACGACAACAAGCGGCCTATCTGATGCGTCGCGGCTGCGAATCGATTATCGATCTGCTGGATGGTCGTCAAGAGTAGGAATGCGATCGATAATTACCGTACCCTTTATATTATTGTAAATATGCGATTGATAAACACACATTATTTTGTTTCGCGAGTATTTTCCTGAGTGGGAGCACTTACGTTTCTAAATTGAAACTTGTGAATGAAGGAGTTTCTTGTGTGCGTGTGCTGAACTCTAGCCACGACGGATAAGGATAATGCGGGGTATGTACAGTGTTCAGGGAAATGTTAGAGAAGATGAGAGAGAAAGAGGATAAGAAGTGAAACAGGTCGATGCCCCGAGGCCGATCTGTCTTGTAGGCAAGCAGCCTTGAGACTAGTTGATTCTGCGCCTAGCCGGCGCGTTAGGATGTTGATAAAGTACTGAAGTATTCTCCTCCCGTGTCTCTCGTTCTCACAGGGATGGATGGTCGTTCGGATTGGAGATTGGGTTTCCGATTGAGTCATATGCTCTTGTCTTCTCCTTCGTATTCTTCCAGCCACATCATTCGTAGTGCACAGTAGTGCGCATCTCCAGATCTCTCCCTATTCTAATGTTTCTCCTAACCTTTGCTAACAGCCTTTGCTAACCTTAGCTGATGCTAACAGCATGATCAGGGACATAGCTCATCTGCCGGATTCACTATCACAGAGGAATGTGGCAGTCTAGCGCTTCATTGCCACACCTGACTAGTTTGCGAACGATGAAGTTCTCTTCTTGTGACCGTGTGATGTAAGAAGCTCATCCACTTTATGTACCTAGGTAGTAGCTGCAAGTTTTATTCGCTGTTTCACTTTCAACCATTGATCATACCGCTTCCTTTATCACTCAACTTATAAATTAGCAATTGAAAATCCAGATGAGAAAAAATAGCGGCCAAACATGAGTAAAGTGACAGATTACAAAGGGGTGAAAATGTGGGGGGGAGGGGTGGAGAGGGACAAACTCAACCAAACTCATAGCTAGCAAAGAAGCGCGCGCGTGCCTGATTCGAAAACAACACAATAGAAAAGGGTGATTGACAATCAATGGGTGGATGAGTGGGGAGGGAAGGGAAAGGGGCTAGATGGAAATTTGGAAACAGCCCGTGAACGATTAGACTGGAAAAGGATAGAAAAGGAGGGCAGATAGGAGAGGGGCGAAACACATATTACACAGTTCAGCAATTTATTAAACTACGATACAAAATGGGGGTGTGAGTTGAGGGGGTGCACAAATGAGAGAGAGATCTTGTATTACTCTACATAATGATGACGTCATCGTCGATCGTTCCCTCTCACAGACGACGTCCTTCGAGGATCGATCGATGACGGGCCACGGACGACGACTCAGAAGGCCTGAGGAGTGTTGTACTGCATCTAGAAGACGAGAGCGTCAATGCGCTGACACGCCCACCCACAGGATCCTAATACTCAAACCGTAAAGGAAAAAAACTAGTTCCCGATACATCTACCGTGATCTCATCTAATAGCTAGGATACGGTACCTGCTGCGAGGCGGGTGCTCCTCCGGCAGCCGCTCCTCCTCCTCCGCCTCCTCTCATCTGCGCCTCAATCTTGGCCGCCTGGTCGTGCATGCCCATGTTGCGATAGTACTCCGCCCACTGGGCCGAGTAGTCGGGCTGTCCGGTGGACGGGTTGATGGCGGCGGGGGCGGCAGCGGCCGCTGCAGCCACTGGCTGCTGCTGCTGCACCGGCTGCACGCCCGCGGCCGCGTACGCCGCCTGCTGCACCGCCACCGGCTGCTGCTGCATCGCGTACGCCTGCAAGCGATCAATATGTAAATTGATAATCGGCACAGCTACAGTAACCAGCACTACAGTATCCCCTCTCCACCTCTACAGTATCCCTGCTGCTCACCTGCGGCTGCTGCTGCTGGAAGTACGGCTGCTGCTGCATGCCGCCGTTCCACCCGTTCGACTGCAAAAGGGCTCATTCATATTCATAAGTTGATTTATATCCTTTCCGTAAACACTAGATGGGTTTCGAGAAAGCGATACTCAAGTTGCATACCTGATCAGGCGCGAAGCTCTGCGCGTACTGCGGCGCTCCTCCGCCTCCTCCTCCCATTCCGAATGGTGCTCCTCCATTGAATCCTCCTCCTCCTCCGAACGAGGGCGCTCCTCCACCCGCTCCGCCGCCCATGCCCTGGAAGGGAGGGACGGGCGTTCCGGGCGCGATGTCGCCGACCTGCAAGCAGATCAGTTAATAACACTCTCGTGGAACCGCAATGTCCATGAACATCCCCATCTTACCAAAAATTATGATCTTTTTGACACATGCAAACTAAAAATTTCATCCCTGCTATGTCATCCTCAGACTACTTCATAACTTCATAAATTCGCACACCCGGTGGGATCACGCTTCATCCCCACGGCTATATATCTCACCTTGATGCGGATGATGTGCTGGGCGTGGTGGATCTGGTAGCCGGTGCCCTTGATGACGAACACCTGATTATTAGATTAATTTAAATAATTTTATTTAATTATGCCAATTACCTTCTCGGCCGAGTTGGGTGGCGGGTCGCGCGACAGCTCGCAGTGCGCGCCACTCTCGTTGCAGATCTGACAATTAAGTTAATTAAAAATTGAAATTAAATAAATAAATCACATTTCAGTTCAATTCAGTGTAGGAAAGCACCCCCTTCACACCTCGACTTGCCAGTCAGACTTCGGGACTGGGAGTAGAGGTGCAAGGGAGAGGAGGTGCGGGATCCCGGTTTCGCTCTCGCACACATATGACACCGCAGAGAGCACTCGTCGCCAGGCACCTCGCCCACACAATCAAGACGATCGTGCGAACGGGCACCCGACGGCCGAGCTCAGAGGGTTCTTAAGGTGTGCTGCTGGCTATGGCAAACAAGGTTCAGAGGACATGTATTGAGCACCAGGAACCAATCGATAATCCTACAGTACCTGCTTGATGGTCTCTCCGCCCTTGCCGATCACGAGGCCGGTCTTGTTCGCGGGCACGTGCATGTAGAACGTGTCTTGCACCTCCAATAATAATATCGATAAATGAATGTATTTTCGAAATGCAGAACCTAGTTTGCTTCAAGTTGTCTATAACTCTGATGGATCCCGGTGGATTCACGTTTCACCCGACTCCCTTCTCTCACCTGAGGTCCGGTCTGGGCGCAACTGCGCTGCACGAGTTCGGTTATGAGCTCGGTGGCCTTGTAGATCTGCTCGCGCGTGCCCTGGATGACGGCGCATCGGTCCTGCTGCGACGGATCTGAAGGCAGGGGATTTTGATAAAAACAACAGAAAAATATGCAATTAAAATACAGTTATTGATTGATTGCTTACAAATCGAATCAATTTCTCCTTCATTTATCGCTCTTGAAACACAAATCCACAGTGCATTTGTGCATGTTTCATGGCGAATATCACCCTCTGCATTCATGTTTCAATCATCCTTAATACACTCACCATCAGGCTTGAACTGGATCTTCGTGCCCGTCTCCATGGCGAGTCTCTTGATCGTGTCACCACCCTTGCCGATGATCATGCCCACGGAGGAGCGCGGAACCACCACCTCGCCCTGCGAATCGTTTACAATAAAAATTAATTCTTGAAATCAATCTCGATATTCACTTCAGATGCACCATCTCACACTTTACGAAGAGTATCTTGATCAATGAATAATTCAAATTCTCATAATCAATTTTCCTTTCACATCCAATGCACACCCTCACATTTCACAAGAGTACGTAGGAAGAAACGCTACTTATTGTTAGTCAATGAATAAACCAAGTCTGCTCACCTTGGCCAATCCTCCGCCTCCACCTCCCATCATGCCTCCTCCTCCGCCCATCATTCCTCCCATTCCTCCTCCTCCGCCGCCGCCGCCTCCCACCACTCCGCCCTCGTCGTTGCGCGAGTTGAGCAGGTCCTGCACCAGCTTCTTCGCGATCTCAATCTGCAATCGGAGGGATTAGGTCTGGTCATTTTGCGTTCATAACAGATTTCCAGAGAAGTGGAACGGAAGAAAAAGTAACAAGAAGACAATCGAAACAGTGTAAGGATTAGCACCCATCTCACACGCGTTTCCAATAAAGAAAAAGGAGTGTAAAGACGTGAGGAGACTGGAGAAATGCGAGAAGAAGAGATGAGAGAGGTGACTAGAGTGAGAGATGGCACAAAAGTTCAAGAGGGAAGGTAATCACTGACCCTCTCCGGGTCTCCGTTCATGCGCAGCGGCTTGGGCGCGCCACCGGCCTCGGTCGTGTCCTGGAATCATCAGCATTTTAATAATGTTAAATAAATAAACTACTTTGAACGCTCTTGAGTCTTCGCATAATCTTCTTTACAAGAAAATCAACAAATTCCATTTAGCACTGTATTTTTATTTATCGATTTATCGATTTTCGAAACTCCTCACCTGGATCATCATCATCTTGACTCCGCTCTGCTCCTGCAGCTGGCGGATCGTCTCGCCGGCCTTGCCGATGATCAGGCCGCACTTCGTGCCCGGAATGAGCATGTCGTACGTGATCGCGTTCGGGCCGAGCCTGTAATTAAGTTAATTAGTCAAAATTAATTAAGTTAATTGATTAGACAATCTTAAATATTAATTAATTAATTAATTAATCAACTGACGATATGTTGACGCCGCCGGACCCACTGTCGTTGCCGCCGCCGCCAGCGCGTCGGGCATTCGCGCGAGTGATCACCTGGACAAGAATTTATTTAAATTAATAAATTAACCTCATTTATTCAATTATGCATGACGTCGAACTCGCAAACTCTCACAACTAGTAATCACACGGAAGTCATTCACTCGACCTTGTAGTGCACTTGCACTTTTCATGAGAACGACAGGGAAAACACAGTTTTCTCAAGCAGTATCTCGGTTCTTTTCTTTTTTTGTATCGTTGATTGTTTTCAAAAACCGTTTTTTACATGCAATCGATTTTCGAAACTCTCATTCGCATGCGGTACAGGGTCCATAAACCGAGACCTGCTTATCACTCACATCGTGAATGAGCTGCTTCGCCCTCTCCACAGACAGCTTCGTGCCCTGCAGCGTGCACTGACGCGTGCCGTCACCGCTGCTCTCGGGGGCCATCTGGACGCGCGCGCCAGATTGCGCCTGGATCTGCGTGATCTCCGATCCGCCCTTGCCGATCACTGCAATGCCGGTATTGATTAGATTGAAGCGTCGAAAGGTGCAGCATACGAGATAAGGGTGGTCAGATAGTAGAAAGACAGCGTTGCCACTGGGTTGTATTCTTTAGTGCCGTTTAGATGGCGAGGCAGGAACCATAGATCTTCGCCACTGGGTCATCACTGCTATTGTTCTTGTTTAGATAACAAATGATTACCGAGTCCGACGCTGTTGTCGGGGACGATGATCACCTCGACAACGTTCTCGTTCGGGTTGCCGCCCATGGACATGCCGCCGCCGCCGTTGCTTCCGTACCCTCCTGAAATAATCGTTGTGAGACCCAGTTAGACGAGTCTCTGCCTACCTCCCATGGCCATGCCTCCCAGGCCGCCAAGCGTAGAGATGACGGACGCTCCATTGTCCATGTTGGCCCGCTTTGCCGGAAGGGCTGCAAATGATTGGATTAACCCGAGGGGCTAACTACTCTACAGCTAGTATCCCAGTCCCCATACGTGTCAAGTGATAAAAACGTGAAATGCAACGTGAGGAATGGATGGCAATGCATACGAGAAATCAAACGATACCGGAGTGAACGATAATACTTGATAAACGTATGAAACACGATAATCAATGTGAAACAGCCTCCACAATGCTTACAGTCGGAGTCCTCGGGATTTGAGCGCTTCAGTGTTGAGTTGGAAGAACCGTTGAGCTAAACAAGAAAGAAACTGTGATAATTACATTGATAAGATTTTAACCTAAGCAAAACATCAACCATACTTTGATCATCACAATAATTGAATCACATTCAAATCGGTGGGCTATCATTGAAACACTTGATTGCATTAAACCATGACAGTAAATGGATACCCGCTCAAAGAACTAACGACGAAGCATAGCAAGAATATACTTTGATACGCGTGGAAAAACGATCATGATAGGATAGCAATCACTGTAAAGCGAACGTTCGAATACGGGATGAAAGCAATTTGAAATTACTGTGATAGCATGATTGAATGTGTGACCCCGAAGTAAAGGTGAAAGATTGAGAAAAGAAGTGATGCAACTAACCTCCTTGGCGAATCGCAAAGCGTCGTTGATAGCTTCGTTGTTGATTAGACCAGCAGACATCTGTCTACAGCCATGTACCGGCTAAGCAGACTGGGGTGATCAATGAAGATTGGAAGTCGGACGGGAAAAGTAGAGCGAACACTGGAGGCGATTCGCGTGAAAAAATTTCAAGCGAACACGCGACGCCTCGAAAAGAACGCGACGCACAGTAGTTAGGAGTCCAATTTTTGAATTCCTGACGTGCACGTTCGGCGCGAGACCCAACTAAAAGCCGGCTCGGCTTCCAACTGATACTGATTTTATTATATTTTTTGCATTTTAATATTATATTAATTGCTGAAATGAAAAATACAAGCAAGATTTGATTCAAAATATCGATGGCATACAGAAACAAGAGTATTTTCGAGACTCGAATAACCGCAGTTCTTGATAACACGTTTTGGAGTTACGGTAGATTCTGAGACAAAACTACGACTTCGCAATAGTTCAACGATCGTTTTCCCCTTGATTCCTCACCTTGTTCAAGTAAACCACGTTTCCATCTAGGTCGAGGATGCTGCGCACAGCCTCTCGCAGTGTGCGTGCTGCAATCTCGGCTCGATCAGCCACCAGCAAGGTACGTTCACCCATTATCATTGTTGTTTTGACGTTCCTGAGCCACAACAGACACACTGAAATGGGATTTTGAACCACGAATCGTTCAGGCGCACCCGTTCACGCGCGTGCCTCTCGACCAGGTGCTGCCTGGCTTCGAGAAGGGCGCGGAGTCGTCGTCAGCGTCGACGAATGCAGTCGGCTCGCAGAAGCGGGACCCGTTCGAAGCAGAGCTGTCCACGCTGGACAATGGACTGAAAGTGGCATCGCAGCCAGCTCATGGAGATTTCGTCACTATCGGAGGTGAGAATAACCGAAGAGTGTAACAATTACTTCAATCTGGGTCTCCAATCTGTCATGATCCAATCCTTTCTTCTCACAGTCGCAATCGAGTCTGGTTGTCGCTTCGAGGCAGAACACAAGAAGGGCGTATCGCATCTGCTGGAGAGACTCGCATTCGGGGTGAGTTTCACTTTTCTAAAGCTTCTTAACAATTCTTACACTACAATGCTGTTCTCAACTTGTGCCTGCGAGATTTCCAACACAAATCAATCGATAAATGATTCCAGTCGACTCCTCGTCGCTCAGCCGAGGAGATCTTCGCAGCAATGGACAAGTCATCGGCCATCATCGACTGCCAGTCCACCAGAGTACGTGCAAATGAAACTCCATTTCCGCATTTCACTTGTCACGATCGTAAACCCAGTATCTCCTTGTTTTTTTCGTGACCCCTATTCTGTCTCATACCCTGGATAGCGAAAACGATATTATGGAGTTTTGGAGACTGAAGGATACCGTACCTAACCCCACTCCCCGCAGGACACGACCATCTTCGCGGCGTCGTGCCATCGATCGGGCGTCGAGGAGCTGCTGGAGATCATCGCGGACGCCGCGTTGAGGCCGTCCCTGCTCGATGAAGAGGTGAGACGGTGAAATAAAGATCAGTCATTAGCCATGAACGTCGTTGTCCGTATCAGTACGTGCAAGAACCTACTATTATGTCAAATTTTGTATCAATAAGGTTTACACTGCTCACTTGGAAGTGTTCTCAAAAATAGTCTATAAAATCTCAAGTTTTCGCGAACTTGTGGCGCAAAAGTCTCTAGATCTGGCTCAAGATTAACTTTCAATTTTACTTGTAATTACCTAATTTTAATTATCTAGTAATTACCTAATTAAAATCAATTGCCAGTTGGAAACGGCGAAACTGACGATCGAGCACGAGAACGCGGAGATGCAGTTGCGGATCGAGAGCGAGCCGTTGGTGACGGACTGGCTGCATCAGGTGAGAGACTGATTGTGTCTTCTTGTTAAGTGATAGAATAAACAGTGCCAGCTTCGCAACGCAGCAGCATCAGTAACGCGTATTACAGGGCAAAAATTATTCTTACACTTTTGATTTCGCAATATTGGCTCAAGAAGTTGGCAAAATACATAGTATCTTTTATATTCGCAGGCAGCGTTCCGCAACAATACACTCGGCTTCTCCAAGTTCACGCGCGACGAGGACGCGGCTGCGATGGGTAGAGAGGACGTCCTCAAGTTCCTCCGAGCCCATCACACTCCCGCGAGGATGACCGTGTCGGGTACGGTAAGGGATACGGTAGTTCAGCTATCGATAAACTGGGAGTACTGTAGCTCGATCAGTAATCGATAAATCAAGATCACCGTAATCTCGATCGTTGCAGGAGTCGGCGTGGAGCACGATCAGCTGGTCGGCCTGTCGCGTCGCTTCTTCGTCGAGAGCACGGCGCCGCTGCCCGCCGGCACGCCGCCAGTCGATGCCGGCCGAGCACAGTATACCGGAGGAGAAGTTAGGGTACGGTAGGGGATCGGGTACTGACTGGAATGTTTTGTTGACTATGCATATGAGACCTTTTCCGTTCTTCAATAACAGTAAGTTGTGGATTCTTACGGAGGGTAGAGCTGTAGCTATACTACAGTTCAGTTTCTCAATCAATATTGCGGTAGATCAATAAATAATCAAACCGGTTTCAGCAAGAAGCGGACTTGTCGAAGGTGGGCGCGGGCACGCCGTACCCGCTGCTCGCTCATCTCTCGCTCGGATTCGAGGGAGTGGGGTACAAGGACGAGGTGAGCACTCTCTTTATCTTTCTTGAATTTATATTTTGTATCCTAAATACACCACGTCATGGTCTTCTGAACCAACAAAAAAATCGGGGAACTTCTTGGATATCTGGCCCAGAACAAGCTCGCAATGGCTAGAATACTCTATGACCGAAGACTGGGCCAGATATCCAAGAAGTGCCAAAATCGGAACGTTCTCATCCATCCTAATGCCTAAAATTCTCGATGTTCTAGGACTTCGTGACGTTCTGCGTGCTGCAATCGCTGCTCGGAGGCGGTAACTCGTTCTCTGCTGGAGGACCGGGCAAGGGCATGTACACGAGATGCTATGTGGATGTGCTCAATCAGTGAGTGCGCTCTTCATTGGTCTCGAAGTAGCTTCAAAAGAGCATTCACTGGAGATGTTACCTGCGCAATCAGTGAACAACCTTGAATTTCAGGTTCCACGATATCTAATAACAACGAAACTTCAAACAAAGACCTATTCAGTTTGCGCTTCTCCCGGAAACGATACTTTTTCTGCACTTTTTCTTATGGAGAGTTGCGAGACTAGAAATTGAGAAAGTGTAACTCTACTGTTAAAATCTCTCCTTGCAGCCACCACTGGATGTACGGCTGCCAGGCGTTCAACCACTCGTACAAGGACGCCGGCGTCTTCGCCGTCAACGCGTCCGCGCCGCCTGAGGGGGTACGGTAGTTATGGGGATACGGTAGGGTTGTTTTGGGTTAGAATAGGGAGTGCGGTATCTAGTGGAATCTATCTGATTCTGAGGGTAACGATAACGAAGTAGCGAACTCTACGGTATCTCTGATTTGGGCTACGGTATTTGTAATGTATCAGAGGGTTACGGTAGCCAAGATGTGATAAGATGTGATAGTGATCAAGTACTAAATTCAATTCTGTTCCTGTCTCCAGATCGGTTTCGCGCTGCAAGTCGTGCTGGATCTGCTGCTGCGACTGACGGACGGCGCACCCAAGGAGGAGCTGGACAGGTAAGAACATACCTGTGTCAGAGAGCTCCTTTAAATATTTTAGACCAGGATGAACGGGTCCCCGCTGTCAAATATCGCTTCCTATGCACGGGTCACCTCCTATTTTGGACTAATTTTATTATTTACGTATCGAAATCAACGGGTCACCAGCCATAATTTGTTAAAATAGCAGTTTTTTGAACGGGTCACCGCTACTTTGAATATCCTCAAGGAAATCGGCGCTTAGCTATGGGTAAGAACTTCGCCGGTTTCTGGCCGACCCTTGACTACTCTGAATGAAATGCTAGGCGAGATATGATAATGATAGGGAAATGATACTCTATGAATGAAGATCGGCCAGAAACCGAAGAAGGTGATTATGCTAATTGTTAGGTTAATTAATCGAAAAAATGTGAACAGTGGGAAATTTATACGCCACGATAATGTTGGTTATGAGAAATTCCCATTGAATATGCACTTTTTGTTACAAACAGGGAATTGGAAGAATCGCACGAGTTAATTTTGCAAAGTACTCAAAGCAAGATTGAAACGAGAAAACGCAAATAGCAACTTTTCGCATTTTCGCGTTCGCTGCCTTCTAAAAGTGGATTTACTACTCAGACACCTTGTTGTTGCTCAAATCCAGCCTCTACAAGGCAAATATATTTATATTAATGATAATTATAATATTATTAATTTATTAATTAAATAATTAAAATACCGTTCGCAGAGCGAAGACGCAGCTGAAGTCGCAGCTGCTCATGAACCTCGAGGTGCGGCCGGTCATGTTCGAGGACATGGCGAGACAGGTCAGAGGAGAAGGGAGGGGATCAATGGTATTACTCACTTGTGAAACTCAGTAGACCCGGGTGAATAAAGCTGAAGGTGGTTTAGTAGAAGCATAGTAGTGTTTGCGAATCAATGCACGTTGTAAGGGAAATGTAATGCTCATTTCGGTAGATCAAAGGGAAAATCATTATGTGTATTTTGATCACTTCATCTTTGACTTCTACTCTCTTTCTCATGTTAGGTGTGTGAAAAAGCGATGGTGCCCGAGATGGTCACGGGTATCATCCCTTTTTCACAGACTCTCTGACACCTCGAGGGAGCGAGAGATGGAGATACTGCGGTTCTTGAATATCGAAGTCTTCAGGTGATGGGTCACGGCTACCGTCGCAAGCCGTGGGAGTACATGGCGGCCATTGACGCGGTCACGGAGAAGGACATCGTCCGAGTGGGCAATCGACTACTGAGCAGTCGACCATCGTTGGTCGGATACGGTACGTGATATCGAATGGAGTGAACATGGGGTACGGTAGCTGTAGTGAATGGTTCTTGTGGGGCACGGTAGGTGGTAGGGTATCGATTGGGATCAGCAAGGAGTACCGTAGTTTCGCTATGCGAATGTAGGGCCTAGCAATTTCCACTTTTTCGGTAATTAATAAATTAATAAGTTAATAATAATATATTTACAGGTGACATCGAGGTGCTGCCTACGTACGAGCAGTTGGATGAGGCAGTAGCGAGAAGAGACGTCCGATTGATTACCCCGAAGGAGAAGAAGAAGAAGATATTCTCGTTCCAGTGATTAGGATCGAACCATTGAACTTCTCACAATTGTAGGGCACTAGACCGAATGATTGTATCTCGCCCCCTGTGTTTTCTCGTTAGATATTGTTGTTTGAAATCACCGAAATGAACTCTTGTTGACTAGATTAGCTAGGTTGTTTCACCGTATTTGTTCTGTAAATTGTCGAGTTGAACGGGTAGCGGAGCGTAGGCTCAAAGATAAAGTTTATTATAATTCTTAGTAAATGGTTTCATTTTTTTTCATTGTTCAGTATCTTACAGTGAAATCGTTCCAACTATTGTGTTTCATTCATTCATTAGAGTAAATACTAAACCCCTCATCTACCGTCAGATGCCACTTCATTTCGCCATCTCTTCTCATCTCTCGCCTTTCCTCCTATAGGAATGAGCCTTGCGTGACTCTTCATTGGGGGAAGAGTGTGAGATGGAATGAGTGATTAGTATCCCATAGCTATTCCTCCCCTTCTCTCCCCTCAATATCGTGCGAGCCGCTTCAAGCATGCGAAATCATGCGCTATATTTCGTATCTCGACTCGAGAAGAGCTTATGAAACGGAATTGAAGCGAAACTAGGTTACAAATAGAGCAGAAAAGGTAAAGCTCGTACGAAGAGACAACTTTAACAAGCGTTACCGTAATCTCAAAGAAGACAAAAGCACAGAAATCTAAGCATCATTCATTACAGTGCCCCCGATAGGAATTAGTCAATAATGTGT
The DNA here is from genome assembly GCA_900490845.1 of Pristionchus japonicus. Taxonomy (NCBI): domain Eukaryota; kingdom Metazoa; phylum Nematoda; class Chromadorea; order Rhabditida; family Neodiplogasteridae; genus Pristionchus; species Pristionchus japonicus. Next base: position 214,515 of record LS506824.1, read on the forward strand.
CAACAAAGGACAGGAATAGTACAATAACCAGGACTAAAATAATTACCGTATCTCCGATAGGATCTCGCTCCCAGACCACCCGTTTGTATCTCGTTTCCGGGATCTTCTCTCTCTCTCTTCCCTCTCTTCTCTCGATTATGAGATTAGTGTCCTCCACTAATTGATCACTGCCTCCCGTGTTGACAGATCGTGTTGATGTATCCATTGCGTAAGAGGAACAGGAAACCATCTGGCGGGAGGACGGAGGGTACCAGGGCACCCAGGATTCACCTGGATGATACCCTGAGCTTCTCGGTCGAACTGGTGAGAGAGTGTGCGAAAGTGAGAGAGTCAGACCTTTGCATGGGATGGGAGAGGATTTAAGGTAAGCAAGACAAACATCTTTGATCCGTGCCGAAAGAGCGGTGATAGGGCAAAAGGTCAGGCAGCTGGAAGCTGGGGCGGAACTTATGATGTTTCTGGATAAGGATGATAAGGACAGGAAATGCCATTATTTTGAAGCTGAATCAATATGGTTGTGTCTCGATTGACCTTTCGAAAGCTTCACCGAAACCAATAGTGGACTACAAGTGGAGCTTATCGGAAGACTGTCTATCCACTATCTTTCCCCGACCACCAATCCTGCTTATGAATGATGGAAACAGAACCATTCTTCCGGAAACGCCACAAGTGCCAGCGCTTCTTCCGCCAGTTCAGATCTTGCTTGTACCCCCAGGCAGTCTGGCAGCATACGCAAGCGATGAGTAATAGCCCGTATACAGGCTCTCTTCGCGGTCAGACATGTCGAGAGAGTATGGAAAATCGAGAGAGTCATTCTCAGCCGAGATAGTGTGCATGATGCACAGAGTAAATCATCTATTGAATAAACAAGCAGTCAATCATCTCATCCTGCAACACCTGTGCTGTTTCCGCTTCTGAGAAGGTGCACTCTCTCCATTTCACATGCTCTATCTCCTCAGGCTGAGCGAGAGAGCACGTGAACTGGAGAGAGTGCTCCTGAGAAGGAGGTTAACTCGCTTCACTAAACATGCGATTGCGTGTCCCCATCATCATAATCCCGTATCATAATTGAGGACAGGGCACAATTTGGACTGACAGATGGCTTACCTGGAGGATGTTGATCGGTTGGCACTTGTGAATAGACAGTCAACTACACAAGTAGCATTTATCTTATGACATTTCTTGGATATCTGACCCAGACTCCTCTCACAAAGTATTATCTGTGGTGCGAGATAGTCAAGAGGTTCGATCTCAATTCACGAGTTGACGAATGTTTTTTAAACATCTTTTGTTCATCGGTTGCTGCCTTATTTTCGCGCAGTATTGGAGTCTGAGGTGGGAGAGAGATGGGAGAAAATACTAATTTGTCATGGGTCTCTTTCCTCCTTTTCAGACCCCTTCTTCTTGCTTTCGACTGCTTTCCTACCGTATCTTGGCGATTCGGTAAACAGTGTTCTGCCTTGAGGGTAGGTCGGCTAGAGTGACGTCATTTCGAAGGAAGTGGCCAACGATATAATTTCCATACACTGCCACAAGTGTTTGGTTTATTGAATGAAATAAACTTTTTTACAATAATGTTATTCCCATTCGCCCTCTCCTTCCAGACAGCCTCATCCATCTCCCTGTGCCAATTCCCACACGCACTGCCTAATCCGGCGCTAATTATCTGCCCTGATGACACCTTTGATACAGCAGAGTGTCTTCTGCTCTCCACCCTGTTTATGATCTCTCGTTGGTCTGACGATGCGAGAGAGTGTTGAGAATCGAGAGAGTAATTCAGTTGCCTCTAGAGATACCAGCAGACTCCCCCTTATCTCCTACAAGATCTACAGAGGCCGGTGTGAGAAATCTTATCGGGTGTAATGTTTTGAGAACGGAAGAGGGTTCCTTGAGACGAAACCGTGCGCCGCGCAGCGAAATGTCAGATATTGAAAGGGCAAGCTACGCTTTGGTATTTCCTGTTCTACAATCCTTCTCATCTGACAGGCAGAACAGACCTAATGTAATCTAGATACAATGCAATAATTGCAAACAGTGCTACAAAGAACAGTAAGACTTCCTGGATTTAGCATCGACTGGCGCGAAAGATCCGCGCACACTCACGGCACCATGCTCATTGCGCATGCACGGTAGGGAGGGAGGGGTGTGAAAGAGGGAAGAGTAAAAGGCGAGTGAAAGGCAGTGAATGGGAGGCGTGGAAACGGGCAGAGTTTCGCGCTACTTGAGTGCTTCAGAGGAAATCGCCATGTAGGTTGCAATCTGACTGGATGAGAACCTAAAAGGAACCTGGGAACCCTCAGGGAATCAAAAAGCCAACTCTGGAAAGGATGAGTGTGTAGAAGAGATACGGTCGTTAGCAAACTGTGATCATCCAAGTTCATAGTCCCAAACATCCTAGCGAAGAAGGGGGTCGTGCCGCCTACCTTGTCCGGAAAACGCCAATTTACGAATAGGCCACGCCCCCTGGAACATCAACTTCTCATAGACTTCCGTGCTACAGAACGATCAAAGCTACCGATAGTCGAATTCTTGTCTGGACCCTATCGTAGGCGTTACTTTCCTCCCCCCTTTCACCACCTGGAATCAAGCCCCCGAATATGATACACGCCTCCGATTCCACTTCACAGGTCTCTCTCGTCTCTTTCACCACCTCGAATCAAGCCTCCGAATATGAAAGGTGATGCTAGTCGGAAGATGCTCCGGATGACAATGGAATCGACGCGTTGACGCGTACCCCCGATGAAGCCGCGTCTCTCCATTTCGCGCACTCTCTCGCCCTGTCTGCCCGGAGCGCCTCGGAGAATACGATAGACGAATTGAGATGGCGACTCTCCGAATCACAAGTCTGACAAGAAGAGAGAGCGAGTGAAATGGAGAGAGCTTGATCTCGCATTCAGAAAGCCGGATGAGAGGATGCATTTCATGCACTTACCTGAGAGCTGAGATGGGAAGGGGCGAGGGATAAGAGGAAGAGGAGAGAGGCCAGACAGCCAGAGACAGAAGGGGGAGATGCGGGATACGGTAGGGAGAGGGAGGAGTCACGAAGGGAGGAGTCAGGGAAGAGCACACACCTCTCTCGCAGCGCTTCAGTCAGCCGGTGGCTCATCGCTTACCGTACCCCGGATTGAGCGGCTACCGTAAGATACCGTAATTATCGCTGTTTCAATTTCGTAAACTTACTATGGTGCTCATCGATCTCATTAGCCTTGTTCCGCTATGGCTCATTAGTAGATCTCAAAATGGCTGATAAAGCGAGTGCGCGAAATGAAGAGACCGCGACCCGAATTAGGAAGTCAAAATGCTCCGAAAGCACGCGGAAGAGTACCCTAATTGGTGCGATGCTACGAGTATTTTACGAGCGGAGGAGGGAACTGAAGAAGTGCAGTGGCGTCTTGTCTCATTTTCATCTCCTCCTCTCCTCTGCACTAACCAATTGATGGGCACATCGAGTCATATCCCAATTGTCTCATCCCTTGTCATATCCCTTGCTCATTTGCCGGTTAGACAGGACGAGAGAGCATGCGGAAATGAGAGAGTCAGGCTCCATTGCCTTGTCATGCTGCATGTTTCCAATTTGCTGCTTCATTATTCCTGCTGGGGCTGCGCAAAGGACATGTCCAGCATTTCCTCAGTTTTGCTACCGTAACCTTAACTTATCGATTTTTGGGCCACCTACCGTAACCTACCGTAACCTACCGTATGCAGGATGACGGACACTCGGGCTCCCTCGACGATGAAGTCGTCTTTCCTCATCGACACGCTTCTGGAGCCGCAGGAGGAACCGCTGGCGCTGATCAAGAGGTATGGTTTTTTTCTCGATTCTCTTCTCTATGCTCACTGGTCAGTGTTTTCCTTTCGCTAGATTCGTTACGAAAATCAGAAATTTCCACCCTTTTTTGAGCGATTGCAAGTCACATTAGTAGCCCTCGACCCCTCTCTGACAGGCCAATGAATCATCCTGAGAGAGCTACTGAACTATTCTTCAAAGAGCCATGCCCTCTCCATTTCATGAACTCTCTAGTCATGTCTGAGTGACGAGATCGAAAGGGAAATGGAGAGAGAAAGGGCACTATAAAAAGGCCTTTCCATTCGTTTTCAGCTCCCCTAGCAACTCGGTCCCAATAGCCGCTAGCGTTCTCACTTTTCTCTCCTTTGGATTAGCAGTCCATTTCATTCCACATTGAAGCTCATCTCTACTTGATATTTGTTGTTCGAGCTAAGCTAACTGTCTCATTTCACCATACTAAAGTTCCTGGCATTCACTCTTTTACCTCTCTGATCAACGATAGAGTGGTGAAATGGAGAGACGGTTATCCGTATTTCGAACTCCGCACCATACGGTTGCCAGCAAGAGCCTCTCGATCCCTCTCCTAATCTACTTCTCGCCCACTTGACTAATCATCATCGAGAAATCATCCCGTCTCTCAATTTCACACGCTCTCTCATCGGTCAGACAGCGCTGCGCAATCTGTCATTGTTTTACGCAGCTCATGATCTGACTCTCTCCATTTCTCATGCTCTCTAATAGAGGCAGCTCACTTTCGCCCCCACTTGAGTAGGGAAACACTCAGGAAGAACGGTCCAAGAGCATCTGGCGCAATGCTGACAGTTGGCTTTGTTCGGGAAAGTGAGAACTGTCATGACTCATAGGGAGGAGTTCTCTCATTCAGCCTGAGTTTTGAGTGGAGAACGGTTCTCACATCATTTGTCATTTTTCCTCATGGAGCCACTCTTCTTGAGGTGAATTAGCAACACTTTACTGATTTGCTTCCCAATATTCGTAGTAACTTCTCAAATAGACAGCAAGCCTATTGAGAACTGACTCTCAAAGATTCCCATCTCCTCTCCCATCTCTCCATTCAACCACGATTGCGGGGCGCATCATCACAGATTCAGTGTGGAGTGAAACTCTTCCCTCCCCTCTCCCCTTTCTCTCCCCTCTTTCAAGCCTCTCCTGAAAGGTGAAAGCCCCTCTCCTCCTCCATTGTCTCCCCACACCTTTGCTTGAATGCCAGAGTGATTCGTAATTACCCGTTTCGCGAGTTTCCGACGATTCCGATGTTTCCGAGGACTTCCTAGATTTAACGACGATACAGTAACGGGGGCCGTTTACCGGTTTGACGTCTCCGTCACTTCTGCTTCTTCCGAGTGAAGAGGATCGTCAATAATTAAGGACGAGGCATATTGAGATAGGGGGCTGAGGCGAAGGAAGAAATAGATTCACACCAGAGCCGGAAAACAGTCCCCATCGGCTTTTGTCTGACCGCGGGGGCTTGAATGAGTGGCGGAGAGGGAATAGTGACAGATCGGTGGGAGAATGGAAAAAGAGAAGTACGGTATTTGTCACGTTCGCCTCAGGAAAATAATGTCGCAATGAGGTGGGTATAATCCAGGAATGGCCTACGGAATGGATCATGGTTGTAGAACAATGAATAACGCGTTCTGGCATTTGGTTAGGCGTAACTGAATTATAATTCGTATATTCAGGGACCAATCCTCTCCACTCGCCGCATCCAGCTCCTCCACACAAATGAGTGAAGAGGAAGAGAAGGAGGAGGAGGCTGAGGAGGAGGAAGAGGAGGAGGATGACCTACCAGAGGATGAGGTACGGTAATCCAGGAGTAATCGATAACTGACTCATACCGTCATATCAGGACGAAACAATGGACGAAGGGGAGGGAGAGCGATCCAAGCTGGACCAACTGCTCAGTGACCTGATGGAGAAGCGTGAGGCAGAGGAGAGGAGGAGAAGGGATCAATCGCCCCCCGCCCTTCACCTGCCCGGCATCGCCGCCAATCCGCTGGAGTACCTGCAGCGACTGCAGCTGCTGCAGCAGCAGGCGGCGCTGCAGTGGCAGCTGCTGCGCATGCTGCCGGCCGGAGGTCCGGCTGCAGCAGCTGCAGCCGCCCTCGGGCTGCAGGGCGCGGCCCCCGCGTTGTTGCGGCAGCCGCAGCCTCCGGCACAGCAGCCACAGCCGCGACGTGAGTCCATTCTGGACTGTTTTACGTCAAAAGAGGAGTACAGTAACCCCACCGTAATCTCTTCCAGCACCCCTCACTCGTCTACCCATCCCTGCCGCTTGTCGTGTGCCGCGCAGTGAGCTGGGCAACGGCGCCACGAGAGGAAACGTGAAGAAATACAGGTATGGTGGCTACAGTATCCAGTCTACCGTATGACCTAAAATATCGATTGCAGGTGCGACATCTGTGAAAAGACCTTCTCCCGCAGCAACACGCTGATCACGCACAAGGTAAGGTGATCTTTGATCTTTGGTCTCTGAACTTCCATCTCTAGTCTTCTTCATCAACTAGGCTGACAGGAATAGCCTCTTCCCGGAAAGCGGGACCAACACTAGGGATGGCAACTAGAGAATAACTATCCTCATTTCACACACTTACTCACCGGTCAAAGAGGCGAGATAGCACGCGAAATGCGGAGAGTTCCTCCAAACCAACACCCATCCTAGTTGCCCCTGGCTGCTCTTCCTTCCCTTCCCTCTTCCTCTTCTCCTCCTCCCCTCTCACACCTCTCCTTCGCATCCATTGTTTCGGCCCTTTCACTGAAAGGCGCCAGCGAGAGAATCGCTTAGCGCATGCACTGACGCTAGGCACTTCCCCCGGGGGTGGTGATTGGTGCGAAACGCAGATTGCCAGGGACCTAAGCTAACTGGGCGAGTGCAAAACGCAAATTGCCACAAATTGCAGCGCATCCACACGGGCGAGAAGCCGTTCAAGTGTGAGAACTGCGGCCGGGCGTTCCGGCAACCCGGAAACCTCACCCGACACCGCCTCACGCACACTACGGTAGGCACACGACCATTGATTTCCAGCTTGAGAGTTCTTCTGAATTTATAGTGATTTGTGGGCTCCACGGCTGGCACTTTGAGATTTTTGCAATTCAGACAATAAGCATGAGAATCCTGATCCTGGGATCACTTTAGGCCAGAGCGGTCAGAGAGACGAGAGAGTGTGCAAAATTAAGAGACGAATACTCTTATTCTAACTCTACACTAGACTTTTGTTCATTTTGAAGATCAAAGTGCCAGCCGGGAGCCGGAAATCTCCCCTCAACCCCGTGATTGTGAAGAGACTTCCAGGTGAAACCGTACGTCTGCATTCACTGTGACAAGGCCTTCAATCGAGCCTCCAATCTACACACCCACATGCGAACCCATGTTTGATCTTTGGTCTTTAGTCTTTGATCTGTAATCATTTTTGTTTGATCTTTAATCGATCTCACAAGTTCATAGTATCTTCAATCTTCTACTAAAGACTAGGCGAAAAGAGATGATTACTCGAATTTTCCCTCGACTTATTTGTGTGCTACGTATTTCCATGACGTGCTGTTTCCTGGTACTATTTTCATCAACTTTTCCCCAAATATTTTAATATGCCTAGTCATAGATTCACTGGATTGTATGGAAGGAAGAAGCGAATAAAGTTGAGAAGAACGAATGTTCCATGATTGATTAGCATGTTCAGAGCCGGGGTTGTCAAATGTTCCGCCTAGATACACAACGGTTCTTGGCACTGCCGTCTCTCGTCTCTCTCCTCTCTCTCATTCGTAATGCTCTTATCAAGAGAAGGTCACTAACGTGTACACATCGTCTATCGCTGTACAATTTATTGTGTTCAACTATCCTTATTTTCTTGAATATTCACCCATTTTTCGGGTTAGAGACTTCTGAAATTGACTCAATCTGCCAGTTGTGAGAGTGACCTGAGAGAGGAGGGCAAGTGTAGTAACGCCAGCTGATGTGGATAGGTGAGAGAGAAGCGAGACACTCGAACACTTTTCCGGACGTTCCCTCATATCCCCATCCCCGACAACCAACCCTGTAAAATCACATTCTATTTAGGGAGATGGAGCTCACAGCTTTTGCATCTTTAAATTTTCATAGATTGTCAATGTTTCGAATTCCTTTCCGTCTCTCTCTTTCCACGTGCTCTAAATGCCATTCGACCGTTAGCAACTCCTCGTCATTCTTCCTTCTCAACTTTCCGATTTTCCTCTCCACTGATTTTGCTGCGGTTTTCTTTTTACTGACTCGCGATTTATTCTCTGAGCATCCTGAGTGAGGATCTATCAATTGGTTTGACGTCATTACAGCAATGCGTGAGCTCCTCTTCTTCTCGCCTTGCGGACCACTATCACTCGGGTCGGAGAGCATGGAGATTTTCCGGAAACCGTGCGTCATCACTAGGCAATACTCAGCAATAAGTTCCCCATTCAGCGCCATTCCTGATGATTCTTCCGTGATTTCTTCTGCGATACAACCTTCGGTAAGGCATTCAGCTTATTCAGCTCAAGTTGATATGGCTTGATTTTATGGCTTAAGTTTGATGCTCTTTTGTCAGCTCCATGATTCCGCCGGTAGATCAACCGCGCCTCCTGAAACTAGAGTCAGTCCGGATACGTGTGCAGTTTGTGGAGGAGCAGCGAGTGGATACAATTACGAGGTAACCAATATGTAACAACTTCAGTTTGCGTAAATTTCTACGATGTGCAGACATGAAATCTCAAAAATAGAGTAATAATCACAGGCTGTCTCATGCGGAACCTGCAAGTCATTCTTCCGTCGGGCGGTATTGGGGAAGAGAAGGATGATATGCAAGGAGAACGGCGTGAGCAAGGGTGGGAATCTTGCGTTATAAGCTGCACCAACGATTGAATGTACGATGGGCTAAGGTGATGATTTCACGGAATGGAACTAAAGAAATATGTACAAATGTACTCTGCAGTCGATTTAAAGTGCCGCGCCTGTCGCTTCGCTCGTTGTCTCAAAGCCGGCATGAACCCACGAGCGATTGTCGGTGAACCAGGTTTTTCGTTCATTTACAGTTCAATTTGTGAAACAAAGGTGAGGCGAGACATCTTGTGTTCTCCAACATTGATAAATTCGTGAACACTTGAAAAGATAACTTCTATTGCAGCTGCGGTGCAGAATGGTCAAAGTGAACAGCAATCTCCACACCAGACTGAGCTACCGTCAACCAGCAGTTCGCTCAAGGTAAGCGAGATCGGTGATTCAACGAAACTTCAACAATAGATCGGTTTGATTTCAGTTATCAGTTCCCCTCCTGACTGTCGAATGTTCGATGGATCGACTGATTGAGGAGTTGGTACATCTGGAGATGGCTCACGAGAGGATACGGTGAGAGTACGGTGGAATACTGATGCGATAAGATTATCGATTCGATCGCAGGCGATCCAACTACCGCCCAATCGGAGGTATCACGATAGACGAGTGCATCAGAGGACATTCGAGGCTGGGAATGGACTATGGGGTAAGCAATTATGCATGTACGATGCTTTCGTCTCACCGACGCAGAAAAATCAGAAACTAAAGAAAGTATTCGACGATTTCAGATAGCTCCACCTCGTGAGAAGCCGCACGGCAAACCGAGATGGAAGTTTGTTCCGATGAAGGTAAGATGCTTTCGAAACAATGAACAATTGAAGTACTTGATTATGATTTCGATGATGAAGTTGAAAATGCCGAAATTTAGGTACGTATCCGCGATCGAATCCCTGTCTCGGCGCCTCCTCGATTGTGCGAGATGCGAAGATGTAGTCATCCGAAGCCGATGATGTGGCCGCATCTGGATTTGGTTAGTGCTCTTTCCTCTGTGAATTGAATCTTGTCGGTTATTTAGAAAGAGTGAGAGATTCTTGAAAGTAGCCATGAGCGTTGATAGCACGAATCACAATAGCATCCACAGAACATTCAGCAACAATGGGTGGAATTGCAAACATTTCAGTATGTATTTCCAGGTGCACACAATCGAATACGTCAAGACGTTCGACTTCTTTCACCAACTGACTGAAGCGGAAAAGGTTATTTTCCCAGATTTCTTATCGATTTTCAACCTTACCAATCATTTCACGCACCTTTTGGCGTTTTCCTTGGGATGTGAATTGATAAGGAAACAAATATTTTTTTAGAAATCTCTCTCCAGCCAAGTCACCCTCCTCACTTCCTACCTCACCAATTCCTTCTACTCCTTCGAACTGAATAGTGACGTCACGATCTACCCGGATGGAGCCATTCCTCACTCGGGACAGATACTGCTGTGAGTTCACTGCTCCATCTTCTAAAATCCATTGGTTCCGATGGTTCCAATTCTGTTTCACTTTTGCATCTAACCATCACAATTTCACATAAAGTCATATTCGGAAACTGTCAATTTGGTAGATACTATCTAGGCCGGATCATCGTCGGATGAGAGCCATTTGCATTTTCCGTCGAATACATAACTGTTGTCTCTCGCTTTCATTAGGTTCTCATTCAGTCGGATCTCATTCGACGGTGATCATCCAACCTAGTTCCGAAAATTTAGATGGAGTGAGGAGGACGCTAGGCACGATCGTGAAGTGCACTACGAGACGATTGAGAGGATGCGGAGACTGAGAATGGACAGGAGGGAATACGCCCTGGTCAAGGCATTGGTGACGTGCAACCCTGGTTGGTTCGCCTTCTCTAGCGAGCTCGTCTTGGCTCTGTCCAATTGTTCATCATTCGCCAATTGCTTAGTTCGTTTGTGCGAAATGGAATCTCTATTCTGCAGCCATCACCTCCCTCTCATCATCCACTCGCAGTCTGCTGCAGATGCAGCGGGAACGTTACGCCAGTTCACTCATGTCCTACGTCCTAGCGAGGAGAGGTGCAGCTGAGGTAAGATTCAGTGTTCGAATTATTTCCAGAGTTGATTGGGCAGAAAAGGGTGTGGAATAGGGCTGTTTATGAATATTCTTTCCTAATGTCAGAATTGCTCTCCGCAGGGTCCGTCGGCCTACGCTGAAATACTGGCGCATGTGGACTGGTTGACGAGACTGGTGACCTCCAATGTGTTTGCATCAATATTCATTTCAATTGCCGTCGTTCTCAACAATAAAAAAGCAACCCAAAATAATTTATTGTAATTACAAGAATCGATAACAAGCCTGACAGTTCTCTAACGACGCTTCTGCTTCTTGGCAACACCCGAGTCCTGCTTGCCTGCAATTGCAACGTTTTTCAAATAAGATTTGTTTGTCTGACGAGAAAATTTTAATTTTAATGAGGTTTTGGCTCAGAACTCTAATAATCAAATAATTCTCGTTGCCTCTTTGACCATGCATTCATTGCACTGTTATGATTGGCCGAAACTTCTTCAGTTTCTGTTCGACCCATTCTGGAAGGAATACTCTAGGAATGATGGTCTGCCAGAAAGAAGTGCCGATTGACCAACTGACCCCAGAAGACGAAGTTGAGAAAGACGGCAACGGAGATGTCGAAGAGGTAGAGGAAGACGACGAGGAAGATGACCACAGCCCACCTGGAGGATGGGGATGAGGAGATGAGGAGGAGAAGTAATTGACACTCTCCATTGCACTCGCTCTCTCGCCCATCAGGAAATAAAGAATGTGTGAAAAAAATTTCAAATCCCTAGGTAATCGATCGATTTTCTTACAGTATCACTCTGAACAGTCAGATACTGTAAAGTCCTTGCGCATCTTTATGTTGCAGTAGTTCACCACGCTAAAAGATTATTTTTTCACATCCTTGAAATATAGAAGAGCGACTGACTTAATCGAAGACGTAATCTTACCATTCAAAGTTGAGCAGATCGAAGATGGGGTACAGCCAGTAGCCCTCGAGGTAGCGGACGGAGAAGACGCTAGAATGAGAGAGTCGATCAGTTAGAGGAACATCATGACGTCCCTCTTGAAAAAAACAACGAGATTTCTAACAGCAAGGTTTTTAAGCGATGTACCAGAATCTGAAGATCGTTGAGACTGAGAAATCTGGGAACTCACATTCCCCAGTAGAAGAAGGTCATGACGATGGAGGCGCCGAAGAGGGACTGGAAAAGGTAAATTCTTACTGAATTTTTAGATTAATTATGCGAAATGAATAGATACTACATACGTCAAAATCAATAGATAAGAAGCGACCTCTAGATATTTTTATTTTGACAACGTCTTTATAGAAACTGACCAGCCAGGAGGGACACTTGTGTCGGGTGAGGAAGGCATCGACGGTGCCGTAGATGAGTGGAAGAGTGTGAGTCACCTGAAGGATCTTTCACTTATTCGATAGAAGCTCCACTCATCACTGACTGCATTTAGAGACTAATTTACTACGGAATTCGAACAATTTGATGATCTTAAAGCTTTTGAGAATCTAGTTACTAAATATCTAGTTGCTAATATTCGACTTGTAATCTCTTGTTTTCAAGCGTTCTAAGGAATGAATAATCATAATCACACCTGGTTGAGCCACTCCGGAATCAGGTTCCTGATCCACTCGGGCATCACGAAATCGGGATCGAAGAAGAAGAGAGCCCAAAAGATGATTACCGTGCACTGAAAGGGGGATAGCAATTGACGGAGTCTATCGATCAATAGACTGATGATTTTGGTGCTGAGAAGCATTTTCAAATGGATAATCATTATCTTCACTCTGTTGATCGATAACGCTTTTTTTAATCTCAAGATTCTAAATTTTCACACAAGAAGCAATCAGATCCACTTTCTTGAGACAAGCAAGAAGCCAGAAGTGGCCTGTCATGCACATCAGAGCCTGCTCTTGATGAATTGGATTAAAATCCAAACTCACAAATCCGATAGGATACACAGCCAGGTAGAATGCCCGATCGAGATGGGATTGGAGCTGTTTGTTGGAGATGACTGAGTTGACCGCTTGAAGGATAGAGTAGACAGTGACCAGGATCTGAGAGGAGTACGGTATGATACAGTAAACTACAGTATCCGGAGCACTTCAAGATGGGAGAAATGGAGAAGGACTCACGAAGTTTGCGTTGGTCAGCATCACGGCTTTGTAGAGGTACCTGCACGGATCGATTTTATATGAGATACAGTAACCGATATCACAGTATTTAGGATGTTTCTGAGCAATACGGTTCAATAGAACAACAGTAGTCTATCACTATTCCATGAAGTCACCATGTATGTCCCAATCTCGGCTGATGCTTGACATCGTAGTAGAGTGAGTACGAGAAAATGGCTGCGAATGCGGTGTAGATGGCAGGTCGGAGGGGAAAAGACCGTAGCACGGTGGTAAGGGACATCTAAATGTTCATCTCTTCGATTTCATGAACGATTAGCATGAATATCCAACTTCGATTAGCATGACAAAATCGAAAGAGATTAGCGAGCCAGAGAAAAGTGATCAACGTAGAAATTGCAGGTGGGATAGAGAACGCTGTTCAGAGGAAAGGATTGAGCGACAGTTATTTGGGAGAGAAGTAGAGAACGAAGTAGGCTAAGGCCAAACGATGTGGTAAGTAAACGAGGAAAAACGTATAGCAATTTTCCCTATCTCTTCATTTCCCATACTCAATCAGCCTCTCTCATCAGCTAGATAGCATAGGAAACGAAGAGATTGCTTATTACTACTCGAAACGTATCGCTAGCAAGGGGCCGAGCAAGAGTTGGACAAGGAAGGGATCCATACAATGGGTTAGCCCAAGGCCGTAAAGGTAGAGGGAGAGAGTGGAGCGAGAGAGGAGAGAGCAGAGTGAATAGAAGAGGGTGAAGAGAGATTACCAATACTCCGGTGAGAGGCGAGAGAAATCAACAGTAGAGTTAGTGGATGAACGAGGTTCTCCACACACATTATGGTATCTCATGAGCTAAAACTACATTCTACATAAACACTGTATCCTTGAACAGTATCTCTACCGTATCTAGAACTACAGTATCTGCCAGTCTACTAGTAGGTAGACACTGGAAGAAGCGGGAGAGAGAGAGATAGTGCACTGATTGAAGAGATCATGAGATTCCCCCACTGAACCAGTGAACAAACAGCGCATCTGGTTTGTGATTTCCCCCTTCACCTTCCCCTTCATCTCCCTCAAAGTTCCTACTGGGTAAAGCACGAAACATGGGTCGTTGTCTCATCATTTCGAACACTTTTTCAATGATCAGATTGTACAATGGAGAAACGGCAATTCGCATTTCGAGTTACTGCTGGTTACTGAATGGAACTCGATAAGATAGGCGATACAGTTCACCCAATGAAGATGTTCAACCTCATTTGTCGTGTGTCTTTCCGTGTTCTATGTTTCAAAATCCATAAACTTTTTCAAGAATTTTGTCTCAAGTTTCAGTCCTGTTGATTGAAAATGTGATCTATCATTCGTCATCGCGAATATTAATGTTGTATCAAGGATATTTCCTACTCATTAGCATATCGCACGGACTGTCTAGCCCTTCCCTCTCTACCCTATTAGCTCGTACGGATCCTCGTATGCAAATGGAGGATCCGTCTGGATCATCCATTAGCATACGCATTAGCATGCCACCTCTTGCCTATCGAGGTGAACTCGTCAGTCTACCCCACATTCCATCTAGGGGAATGTGACTCCTCTCTCTTGTCATGTTGTGTGGATTTATCCACACAACAAGACAAGCTTTATAAAGCTCTCCCCTCTATGCTCCCTAGTAAGGATAGACCTCTTCACAACAATTAGATTAATAATCATTTTTGTTTTGTAATTTTTTTTGCATAATTTTGAAACAATAAAAAATAAATATCTAATATACTTTATAGTCTAAATGCATTATTCAAATCATGAGTATGACGCGACTCTAAAATTAGCCGCGACGCAAGTGGGTGCGTGGCGGTCCGCTGCTTGTCAGCCGTCTCACGTGTTTAAAAGTGCAAGTTGGCTGAGTATAGTACCGCGCTTTCTTTGGGCGAAGCGTGCTGCATCGCGCTTTTTTGCGACTGGCGACTGACTGTGCACGCAATTGTAGTTTGAGGTCTCCTCTTTGTAATCTGCCCAGTGCGCGAGTTTAGCT